>VZQC01006507.1:2474269-2712606 GCA_009823505.1 Rhizomys pruinosus
TGCAGTATTTTCATAGACACACAGAAACATGACCACAGGAACTCACCTATTAAGATGTTCTGTGGCGTTAGATCCTGATGGGTGTATTCAAGCGAGTGTAGTACTTGAACAGCCTCAAATATAGGTAACAGGACACTTCGAGCAAACTTATCTTCCTCATCCTCTACACCTTTCTCTCTGCGCACAGCAAGGAGCTCTTCCAGAGTCCGTTCACAGAGGGAAACGCACACGTGTAAGTGGCCCTTGCTGCTCTCAGACCCATGGAACATAACAAAGTTACTGTGATCTCGACAGCACTGCAGACAGGAGATTTCATTTTGTGCATATATGCTGTCCTCACGGAACCTCTTTACAGCCACCTCTCGCTCCTCATAGAATCCCAGGTAGATGTTCCCTTCAGAAGTGCTAGCAATTTTTAATTCTTCATCGATAACGATCTTGAGTTTGCCAATCATAGGGCGATTCATACTCTGGAGCTTTTTCAAGGCTTCCCCCCAGCGTGAACTCTGAGGTACCCAGTCTCTAACAGGAGGGTCAGGATGTTCCTTGGCTCCATAACGGAGAAGGAGGTCTATAAGGTAAGAGTCGTAATTCCGCCTGGCTATCCCAACAAGATCCCCACAGTCGACACTGGCTCCCTTATCACACAATAGCAACTCGACAATTTTCTTCTGTTTGAGTTCCACAGCAATCCGCAGGGCTGTCTGGCCTTTGTTGTCTCTGTCGTCGATATTTATGTCCTCCTTGTTCAGTAGCATCTGCACCAAACCCAAGTGCTTCTTCTCCACCGCGGAGATCAGAGGTGTCTTCCCTCCTTCTCCCCTCACGTTGACGTCAGCCCCATAGTCCAGCAGAAGTCGAGTAGTCTCCTCCACATAATCATTATCACTGCTAAGCAGAGCGCGGATCAGTGCATTTCTGCCCTTGTTATCGCAGGCATTCACTTCTGCCCCCATGTCCCTGAGGAGAATATGCACGACTTCTGTGTGGCCCTTTTCCGCAGCACTCATGAGAGCCGTGCCTCCTCCTTGATTAAGTCCCCTTTGGTCCTTCCGCGTCTCTCGTCTCAAATTCACTTTTGCTCCATTGTCATAAAGGAATCTTAAGGCTTCGACCCGACCATACTCAGCCGCTTCCATAAAAGCTGTGAAGCCGTAATCATCATACTCATTGACATCTGCTCCTTCAGAAAGGAAAATCTTGAGCAGTTTCACATTTCCATGGATCCCAGCAATGATGAACGGAGTGGCCCCGTTCTTTTTCCTCCGATGAGGGTCCGCACCGTAGCGAAGCAGGAGCTCTACAATGTCCACCCTGCCGCACTGCACGGCGTTGTGCAAAGGTGTCCAGCCCCCACGAACCTCACAGACATTCACGTCAGCCCCTGTTTCCAGCAATTTCTGGATCTCATCGACATCTTGCCTTTTAACGGCTTCAATCAACAAAAGACTGTGTTCTCCAGTGGCCTTCTGACCACCTGGGGATGGGGACCCCTCTTGGGGGTCGTTACAATCCATGGTCTCCATGAAGGCAAATGCCAGCGATTACAGCTTTCAGCCTATGCCTTGGGAAGAATCAACACCTATTTCTTCAGGTCTTGACCAGAGTCTTGGAGTACAAATTGGGATTACCGTGTTCTCAGTTGTCTTCTGACATCCCATCTACAGACAGGTTAAAAGGCACTTTGTAATTTCAGAACAGGGAAAAGTCATCTGATCTCACACCTACGCTTCACTGGCAGCCTTTTCTAAATTCATTTACTTGCTTAATTCAGAACTGCTAAATTATAGACTATTATGAATATGCATAAATTTAAAATGAGAACATGATTACTCTATAGTCCCCCTACCTGGAAACAGCTGCTACTAATATTTAGTGTATTTATATTTATTTTTAGCTTGGGATCATACCATGACTCCATGCATGGTGTATTCCTTTATTTAATATCATGCTATAAATTGTTCCCTCTGGTATCACAAAACCTTTTTTTTATTTTATTTATTTTTGTATGTGTATGAATGTACTGTCTGCATGTAGGTCTGTGCACCCGTGTTGTGCAATGCCGCGGAGGTCAGAAGAGGGTCTCGGATTCCCCTGGAACTGGAGTTCTCCTGGAATTGGAGTTACAGATGGTTCTTAGCCACCATGTGGGTGCTGGGGATCAAACCTTGGTCCTCTGCAAGAGCAGTCAGTGCTCTTAACCACTAGGCCATCTCTCCAGCCCCCAAAAAACTTTTAAACATTGTAGTGATATGTAATATGCACTTACATATACTCATTTCTATTCTTAACTATTTTTAAATATCTGAAACACTATTTTAAAAATTAAACAGTTTTAAACAATTCTGAATGATGTTGCAGAAAATGTAGTCATTCTATCTTAGTGTCTTATGATAGATTTCTTACAACTGAGTTCAAAAACTTTCAAGACCGGTCCTGAAATCTAACCACTTTTTCAATATAATATAAACTCATTTTCTTACCTAGAATTGGCAGCTTCTCAGGAAGAAAATGTATTTACTATGAAAAATGTATTTCATGGTCTTTGTCCATCTGCCTGTCTTTCACCCCAGCAAGGTTGGTCACAGCACTTGCCAACTTCACAAATGCCTTCTTTGTGGCCTTGTGTGCTTTTAAAAGTAGCAGGAAAATGTAGATTCTGACCTCAGCTTTGGGTTTCCGGGTCTGGAACTTTTGGCTGTTACTTCCTGATTGTGCAATCCATACATTGTAGAGTTACAAGTTTGTTTCCTCAAAGGAGGACAGCAATAAACAAGCTATGTGTAGAGAGTGCATTCCTGTCTGTAGCATACACTAGGAAATGGATGAATGGTAGACCTAATTAAGCCTCTGTGAACATTTGTGCACATAAATATCACACAAAACAGTGGGCCTAGGTCAAGTAAGTGCAATAGCCTCATTTAGCTCTAGACATCTTGCATCCAGCTCAGTCATCAGGCAGCCCCAAACTGTTACCTGGGCATTTAAAGAGCAGCAGCATCTGCTACAAAATGCACAAACCCACTCTCTCCGAGATCCAAATATACAACATACTGTGAAGCGGTCACCGGCAGCTGGCAGCTACCGGCTCCGCTGTCTGGTGTGATTCCACCAAATAAAAAACAGCGGCACAGAACGCCAACTACTGGCGTGGTGGAAGAACAAAAAGGAGTAACGAACCCTTTGAACCAAAGTGTTTATGTAGACAGTCCTGGCTACCCCTCATTATGAGGTGGCCTGGAGTCATTTAAGGAGCACAGAAGGAAAGGAAATTCTCAAGCAGACAGAGCGAAGCAGCCGGTGTTGGGAACACGCAGCTCTGCTTTCGCTTTCATTTTCTCCGCCTCCTGTACCCGGAGCTGCCTCGGAAGCTTAGGACATGAATAAACAATGTCTGGACAATGATCAAAGCCTGTGGGGAAGGGCTCAGGACCACAGGACTCCTGCAAGGTATGTAAGTCTCTGTGTGTGAGTCGCAGCCATCGGTTTTGAGTGTTCCTTCCTCTCCCCAAGCCCTCCAGGCCGATTCAGTTCTAGTCCTCAGAGTCTAAGGGAGTCTTAAAGGAAAGATTTCACAGAGGATGCCGGCGTTCCTCCGTCTGTCACCTTACCTTCCAAACCCTGTCTCCTCTGCAGCCATTCTTTCGGCAACAGCCAATCCTTGAAGATCATCCCTTCTTGGAAACATTTCTTCCCCAAAGCATGTTGCTGAACCAGCAGGGCGGAGCCAAGACAGCCGTGAGAAAGCTGCCCAGTGCCAGCTCTGCACAGCCTGGGCAATCTGTTCCCTGACGACCAGTGACAGATCTGGTGTAGATCACAGCACTAGCCTCTCAGCCTCCCAAACCCAGTCTTCGGCACCCACCTCTGCCCAACCGTTCTGAATATTTTCCATGTCATTGCAAATCCCCTGTCTTCTCTAAAGGAAAAAAGAAAATAAGTACATAACCCATTATGCACTTAATACATACTGGGTACGGACTGTGCTGCCTGGGATGGTTGTGAAGGCTTGAGATGCAGCAGCTTACTGCGGAAACTTGCGGAACTCTCTGTGAATCTTCATCTTAATAGGAAAAGAGAGACCATAAAGAAAGTTTCATTTATTTATTTACTTTGTCTTTTTTTTTTTTTTTTTGTGACAGTGTCTCTCTGTAGCAGCCTCAGCGTTCCTGGAACTCATTATGTAGATCCAGGCCTGGGCCGGAATCAAAGAGACGCATAATCCCCCCTGCCTTCTGCCTCTAGTTGTTTGAATTTAAAGGTGGTGTAACCTGCGCAACTCATAGCTAAAATTTTTTAGTTTTTTTGGTAAAAATTAATTTGTTCATTCTCTTTATTGTGTGTGCCTTGGGGTTGGGGGGGGCACGTGGATTGGTGTCATGAGGACAATACCATGGGGCTGGGAGAGATGGGCTTCAGGGAGATAGAAACACACACCAGTCCATTGCCTGCTGGCATGTTTGATCCCTAGAACCTATATGTTTTTATTATTAGTAGTTCTCATTTACTTTATTTGTGTTTGTGTGGTGTGGTGTGTGTGTGTCTCCCGTGGGTGTGTTGTGTTTGAGACAGGGCTCTCCCTGTCAGCCCCAGCTGACCTGAACTAGCCCTGTTAGATCCGCCTACCTCTGCACTCCCCAAGTGCTGGGATTAAAGCTGATCACCACCATCCCCAGGTCTTACAAGACCGTTTTCTTTTTTTTTTTTTTTTTTTTTTTTCCTTTCTTTTCAAAATTACATTTTATTAATTAAAAAAAAAAAAAAGGTTCTTAACCACCATGTGGGTGCTGGAAATCAAACCTGGGTCCTCTGCAAGAGCAGTTGGTGCTCTTAACCGCTGAGCGATGGCTGTCCAGCCCTGAACCTATATTTTTAAAAAGGAGAGAAAAGGTGGCACAATCCCCAGAACCTATGCTAAGAAAGAAAGAAGAAAGAAAGAAAGAAAGAAAGAAAGAAAGAAAGAAAGAAAGAAAGAAAGAAAGGAAAGAGAAAGAAGGAAGGAAGGAGGGAGGGAGGGAGAGAGAGAGAGGGAGGGAGAGAGAAAGAGAGAAAGAGAGAGAGAGAGAGAGAAAGAGAGAAAGAGAGAAAGAAAGAAAGAAAAAGAAAAAAGAGGGGACATGAAGTATGCTTGTAGTCCCACAGCTGTGAAGGCAGACAGGCAGATCTGTGGGGCTGGCTGAGCTGCCCACCTACAGTACTTGTTAGTTTCCAACCAATGAGAGAGCCAGTGAGCGATGGACAGTGCCTGAAGAAGTCCCTGAGGTTTTCCCTTGGCCTCCACAGACGCGCAGCCATTCAACTGTGCCCCACACACACACAAATAAAATATCAGAATGAGGCCTGTAATTTAATGTAGGTGGTTGGGGAAGGCTTCATTCAGAAGATGACATTTGAACGAAGACTTGAGAAAGATGCAAAAGCATGCTGCACCAACGCCCCCAGGCAAGGGCACAGCAGGCAGAGGGAACTGCAAGTTCGAAGGCCCAGGGGCAGAAGCAGTCCCTGGATAAGGAAGACTAGGGGTGATGATAAACGGAGGTCTGGGTCATGTAGGGCCTGGGGGGGGGGGTGTTAAATTCCATTTGGCCTGAGGGTGCCTCTGTACTGGGATCCTTAGGTAATGAACCTAAGTTCATTCATTAACTAATGGCAAGGCTAACTTATGAGTGCAGTTTTGGAACAAATAACCGAGTCTCAGCCAATCACAGTGGCAAGCTTCAGTCACTGCAGGAATATGGAAAGAATCGTAAGAAACCGTGTTCTCCATTTCCTTTGCTGTGCATAGGAGCTGTCTGATCAGGATAACAGGCTCTAGTTCTGCTAAGCCTGTTCTGGCTTTGATTTGCAACTCTTTTATTGTTAAATTGAACCTTGCTAAATTTAGTGTCTAAAGGGTTCATCTTAATAACCACCTAATATCAGCCCAGAGCCGGGCGGAGCACAGGGGTAGCAGATGATGCTAGTTAGTCTGCAACAAACAGTACAGTAAAGACGCCTGAAGAATGCTGAGCTTTCTACTGATGGCGGCTGATGTTGAAACTCAGGAAGCTCAGTTGTACAGAAGCACACAACCTGCTACAACCGGGAAGAGCTCCCCCCAGAAGGATCTTAGTAAGAGGATATGGGGGGGGGGGGATGTTGATTACAAAACGGTACTTACAGGTTTAGGCTGTATCATATCAGGTGACTCTGAGTGTAAGAAATAAAGATGCGTCCCCAGATGGATGCTGTTTGGAAGCAGAAGCAATTTTATGCCCAATCGGTACTTTCTGGGAATCAAAAGAACAAAGGAAGCCTGCGAGACTTATTGGTTGTAGAAGCAGCAGTGTCTCTCGTCAGCCAGCAGAGGGAGACATTCGCCACTGACTTTTGTGGTGATGCAGCATCTCTCCTGTTCTCTTCGTCGTTAAAAAGGGTCCTAATTTTTGTGTTCTTCCACCACGCCAGTGGTTGGCGTTCTGTGTGGCTGTGTTTTGTTTGGTGGAAGGACACCATACAGCGTTGCCGAAAGCTGCCAGCTGCCGGGACCGGTTTGCTCATTTTTGTTTGTTTTCTCTCCACAGATGTTTAGAGTTAAGTCACAGTTCCAGAGATATTGGCTTGATACATTGGAGAATAAGTTCCACGTGAAAAAAAAAAAATCCAACTGTTCCAAATGGGTCATTTTGGAAAGTTAAATGTCATTTCCCTCAATCTGACACCTTCTTCCCAGAGAAGAATTTAAACAAACCTAGAAACAGATCAACAAACCTGGGTACAGAATCTAACAGATTCTTTATTCTTTTGTTTGTTTGTTTGTTTGTTGTTTTGAGACAGTGTCTCCCTATTGCCCCAGCTGTCCTGTCCTAGAACTCACTACGTCCACCAGGCTGGCCTTGAACTGACAGCAATCAGCCTGCCTCTGCCTCCCGAGTGCTGGGATTACAGGTGTGCAGCACCACACACAGCTAGAATCTAACAGATATTTAAGAGGTAAAGCTGATGTGATGGCTTTGTTATGTATCTTCTTTTTTTAATTTTTTTTTAATTTTATTTATTTCTTATGAGTATGAATGTACTGTCTGCATGCAGGTCTGTACACCCGTGTCATACAATGCCGCGGAGATCAGAAGAGGGCGTCGGATTCCCCTGGAACTGGAGTTCTCCTGGAATTGGAGTTTCAGACGGTTCTCCGCTGCCATGTGGGTATTGGGGATCGAACCCGGGTCCTCTGTAAGTATCTTCTAAACCCACTTCCAAAAAGGGTTTGAGGCCACTTATAATAAAACTATTCAGATAATAAAACTTTAAGCTAGCAACATAAGAATAAGAGACTCGGTGAAATAGAGGAAACCAACTGTCAGAATCCACTCTGGATCAAGGTCAGGCCAGAGGGAAAAACTCACCCCATGAAGAAAACGCAGTGCTTTTTTTAGTTGTCACATCACATGAGCAAGCATGAGGGACACTCAGCACCTAGAAAATGACAAGTTCTGGGGACTGGTCAGCACAGAGGAAGCTATCTGGTGGACAAGCATTAGCCAGACATGATGATTTCCCAGACCAGCTTGAAGTAGGAGAAGCAAGGAGGGGATGGCCCAGGAAACAGGCAGAGCAGACCCCTGTCCTGGCAGGAGATCAGCTGATCCACAGATCCCAGACACAGGGAGCGGCTTAGACTTTGGAGAAGGAATTGGTCACCAGAGTAGATAGAGAGCAGCCCCAGGAGTAGGTGAGAATCCTGGGCTTGAGAAGGAGAGAAACAACGAGGCCAAATCACAGCGTAAGAACATATTTCCCAGGGCTGAAGAAATGGCCCAGTGATTAGAGTGCTGGCTGCTTTTCCAGGGACCCAGCATTTGATTCCCACATGGCAGCTAACAACTGTTAGCTGTCCATAACAACTGTCCATAACTCCAGTTCCAGAGGAATCCAACCCCCTCTTCTGACCTCTGTGGGCATTGCATGACATGGGTGCACTTATACACATGCAGGGAATATACTCATACACATAAAACAAAAATACTAAATAAAATATATTTGGAAAGAACATTGTCCCCTTTCTTTTTGGCACACGTCCCACACTCAAGTTATTTGCATGCTCAAACTTCCTCCGACCAAAAGACCCAGCAGACAGCAGGAGTTGACTTGGAGCTTGGGAGTGACATGCATTGAGTTTATCATTATGCATTGAGCTTACCAAAGCCTTCTTAGTTCTCAATGAGAAGGAAACAAGGCTAAGTCGACTTGATGGAATATTGATGTTCTCTCAATAGTGTGAGAATGGTCTGGACTGGTTTGTTAGGCAGCAATAGCTACGTGGTATAGCTATTACTTGATGGCTCTTTATATTTGGGTGATTTGCTTAAACTTTCTGGGCTCTGGCTTCTATATTTGTAATGTTATAAGATTGTTACCAGAATTACAGAAATTAATATATGTGAAATATTTAAAGCAGTGCCTGTCATTAAAACAGCTGTGATTTTTGAGCACTTACTGTCAAACCATCTGATATATATTTCCATAAATTTTTTTCAGTTATCACAAAACCTCATTGAAGCCATATTCTATAATAAAAAGTCAGATTCTAGGAAACTGAACAATATGTCAAATATTAGTAAACAGCAGATATGGGACTGAATTAGTTGTATAATTTAACTCTGAGTGTTATATCATTCTTTCTGTGAGGCTGCCCTGGAACCTGCAGGATGCAATTAGCTAAAATGATTGTGCTCTCAGTGGGGAACTCTCCATTAAATGGAAACTCTTCTTTGCGAATAAAAAATTAATCCAGCCAGGTGTGGCTTAACCCTAGCACTCAGGAGACAGAGGCTGGCGGATCTCTGTGATACTGAGGCTATACTGCTCAATGTAGTGAGTTTCAGGCCAGCTGGGGCTACAGGGAGACCTTGTCTAAAAAAATAATAAAGCAATTAGTCCAAACATCGCACTTCTCAAAGTTTAAGTCACTATCTCACGTAGTAATTATGGCGGTTACCCTTGGTCATCTGGGTGGGTCTCTCAGGATATTTCCTAAAGGATAAACTGATGGGGAAAACCCTCCCCAGGATCCAGCAGCACCTTCTGACTGCAGCCCAGATGGAAGGAGCTCTGACTGACACAGAAGTTTTTACATTTCCTGCTGGTGAGTGCATCTACCCTGTTGCTTAGCACCTAGCTGCCTTATGTCTCTGACCCCTAGGATTGGGCCTCAGGTATTTCACTTCTCAGTCTTTGTTTTCTTCCTCAAAGCAATTTAGATTCCTGGACCAATGTAAGCATTCCACTAACAGTGACTTACGTTGAGATCAGCATTTCATAAGCGGTAAACACTTTTTCTCTTTACCTAAGGGGAAGAGAAAGAGAGGAGAGAGAGAGAGAGACTGCCTGTAGCCCAAGCTGCCTGGAACTTGCTATATAGACCAGGCTGATCTATCTGCCTGCCTCTGCCTCCTGAGTGCTGGGATTAAAAGTGTGCACCACTGCACCCTGCTCCATTTTTTTTAATTTTATTTATTTATTTATTTATTTATTTATTTATTTATTTATATAAATGTACTGTCTGCATGTAGGCTTGTGCACCCATGTCATGCAGTGCTGTGGGGGTCAGAAGAGGGTGTCAGATTCCCCTGGAACTGGAGTTCTCCTGGAATTGGAGTTACAGACGGTTCTCAGCTGCCATGTGGGTACTGGGGATCAAACCCGGGTCCTCCGCAATAGCAGTCGGCGCTCTTAATTGCTAGGCCATCTCTCCAGCCCCTACTCCATTTTTAAAGATAATTTTCAGCCCTGTGGACTAAAGAAATCTTGGTTTAATTCCCAGACCCACTGAGCTGCATTAACAACTATATTAATAATTTCGGTTTTATCAAAATTTCATGTGTTCATTAAAAATGAATTAATAATCAAGACTACATTGAAACAGATTATACCCACTAGATAGGTCCCCATAGGAAGAACCAGACCTTTTTTTTTAATTTTATTTATTTATTTTCTATGTGTATGAATGTACTGTCTGCATGTAGGTTTGTGCACCCATGTCGTGCAATGCCGCGGAGGTCAGAAGAGGGTGTCAGATTCCCCTGGAACTGGAGTTCTCCTGGAATTGGAGTTACAGACGGTTCTCAGCCGCCATGTGGGTGCTGGGGATCGAACCCGGGTCTGCAAGAGCAGTCGGCACTCCTAACCGCTAGGCTATCTCTCCAGCCGCAGAACCAGAACCTTTTTTTTTTTAATTTTTATTTATTTCTGTATGTGTACGAATGTACTGTCTGCATGCAAGTCTGTGCACCCGTGTCGTGCAATGCCGCGGAGGTCAAGTGGGTGTCGGATTCCCCTGGAGCTGGAGTTCTCCTGGAATTGGAGTTTCAGACGGTTCTTAGCCGCCATGTGGGTGCTGGGGATCGAACCCGGGTCCTCTGCAAGAGCAGTCGGCGCTCTTAACCGCTAGGCCATCTCTCCAGCCCCAGAACCAGAACTTTTTAAATGATGTAAGTTAGCCGGGTGTGGTACACACCTTTAATCCCAGCACTCGGGAGGCAGAGGCAGGCAGATCTCTGTGAGTTTAAGGCCAGCCTGGTTTACAGGGCTAGTTCCAGGCCAGCTGGAGCTACAGGGAGACCCTGTCTCAAAAACACCAAAAAATATAAAAAATAAATAAATAAAAAATAAAAATAAATGATGCAAGTGGAAGTCTAAGAAAAAGCTAGCACTGCCCGGCACCGTCACAAGGTGGCAGCAGAGGGTGAGAGACGAGTGGGCCTTCCATAGTCTTGGAAGCAGCCAACCCCTATTGGAAAACAGAACTAACTGATCTGGGTTCAGTGAATCCTGTGTTCCTGTGACTTGCTGGCTTGCTTAATGCTGCCTACCTTAGTATCTTAATCTGGGATTCTGGAATGCTCTGAGTATTAGATAGAATATTATATTCTAATAGCCATGCTAGGAAGAAAAGTCTATTCCTAATCCTAGGTTTGAAATGATTCTGCCATTTTATTCAAAGAACTAGTAAACCACCCTTGACTAATACTGATTATGACACAACACAGTGCTCAGTACTGAGAGTCAGGTTGCAACAGTAACTGACATAAACATTGTGCAGGGAGCTTGCGCTTCATCCAATATTCCCTGGGAGGGAGGGCTGTGATCTTACTCTCAGTTCATAGACAAAGGCATCGTCCCTTGGGGTTTCAATAAGTTCTCAAGGCAAATGGACCAGGATTCTACTCAACATCTGACTCCTAGCCAGAGCTGTGAATTGCTTTCCTTTGTTGTTCCGCCCAAGGTGCTAAAGCTTTAGCCTTGTAGAGTCGCCTTAATGGAAGAGAAAGAGCTGTGACAAGATTAGTTATTCTCCAATTCCAGATAGGCCACAATCAAGGTAAGAACAGTGTGTTCTGGAGTCACAGACGTGGGAGCTATCAGCTCTCTGGGGGAACGTCGGGGCTTTCCCTTAGGCTCACACTCATCCTGGATTTTGAAAGTTGGTGTTCTATTTTTATTTTTTTTTTTTTTTTTTTTTTTTTTTTTTTTTGTCTTTTTGAGACAGGGTCTCCCTGTAGCCCCAGCTGTCCTGGAACACACTCTGTAGACCAGTCTGGCCTTGAACTCACAAAGATCCGCCTGCCTCTGCCTCCCAAGTGCTAGGATTAAAGGCGTGCGCCACCACACCCGGCTGGTGTTCTATTTTTTTAAAGGGGTGGTGGTGGAAAAAGAGACATTCAAGCAGAGGGAACAACACGTACCATATGCCCAACACAAATATCAGGAAGGTGTATAAAGGCTGTCTGGCCAGGAGACAAGTCTAAAGAGGTCTAGAGTCTGCTCCTTATAAGCACATTTTGTCTCATGGTCAGAACTCAACCACTGAAGAGCTTTAGTGTAGCCACCATGATCAGGTCTGTGCTTTTTGGCTGAGACTGGCGCCAGGTGCAGAAGCTGGATCTGGAAAAGGCCAGGGAGGGAAGAACGGCCAGGGAAGAGAGGGCTAAAGAGCGGACACTCGCTCTGCATGTCTCACGAGCTGCAGAGAAACGGGACTCCATCCATTTAGTTCTGACAAGAATTAGATGTGATGGGAAGAGATGGATAAGCCTAAAACTGAGTGACCAGTGCTCTTGAGTGTCAGAGGAAGGGAAATAGAAGAGATGGATAAGCCTAAAACTGAGTGTCCAGTGCCCTTGAGTGTCAGAGGAAGGGAAATAGAAGAGATGGATAAGCCTAAAACTGGGTGTCCAGTGCCCTTGAGTGTCAGAGGAAGGGAAATAGAAGGGATGGATAAGCCTAAAACTGAGTGACCAGTGTTCTTGAGTGTCAGAGGGAGGGAAATAGAAGAGATGGATAAGCCTAAAACTGAGTGACCAGTGCTCTTGAGTGTCAGAGGAAGGGAAATAGAAGAGATGGATAAGCCTAAAACTGAATGACCCATACTCTTGAGTGTCAGAGGAAGGGAAATAGAAGGGATGGATAAGCCTAAAACTGAGTGTCCAGTGCCCTTGAGTGTCAGAAGAAGGGAAATAGAAGAGATGGATAAGCCTAAAACTGGGTGTCCCGTGCCCTTGAGTGTCAGAGGGAGGGAAATAGAAGAGATGGATAAGCCTAAAACTGAGTGTCCAGTGCCCTTGAGTGTCAGAAGAAGGGAAATAGAAGAGATGGATAAGCCTAAAACTGGGTGTCCAGTGCCCTTGAGTGTCAGAGGAAGGGAAAGAGAAGGCAGAGGCTGAGGAGAAGAGTGATGACCTTGGGTTTGAGCGTGTTGCATACAGAGAGCTGGTACACACACACACACACACACACACACACACGGTAATAAAAGTGTTTTAAGGAAAATGGAGACACAATATCCACAAGACCCAAAGGGCCAAGGAGCCTGCCGACCGCATGCAGGGTCCTCCTACCTCTGGGAACTTCCGTTTCCTCCTCTGTCACGGGGAAGTCATCCCTCCCTTGCAGAGCTACTGTCAGGACGAGGGGTCAAGGCCTCCGTCGTGTTTACTCCCCTCTTCCTCTCTAGGTCCTCAATGTCAGAATCTCCCCTCTCACCTCCCAGAGAACCATAGATCTGGGTGTAGGGTGTGATTCTGAGGGATTTCTATCCAAAGTACCTGAGCTCTGGTCAGGCTAATAACTTTCGAGAGAAATGAAAATCAACATGAGTTTGGGATCTGCATATAATGGGCTACTATAACTTCACATGAAGAATACTTTTTCTTTTAAAATGTATTCATTTTGGGGCTGGAGAGATAGCCTAGCAGTTAAGAGCACTGACTGCTCTTGCAGAGGATCTGGGTTCTATCCCTAGCACCCACATGGCGGCTAAGAACCGTCTGTAACTCTAATTCCAGGAGAACTCTAGTTCCAGGGGAATCTGAGACCCTCTTCTGACCTCCGCGGCATTGCACGACATGGGTGCACAAACCTACATGCAGACAGTGCATTCATACACAAAAAAAATAAATAAAATTAAAAACAAAATTAAAAAAATAAGTGTATTCATTTTATTTTATGTGCATGAACATTTTGCCTGGATGTATTTAAGTGCACCTGTGCTGTACAATGCCTGCAGAGGCCAAAAGAGGGCCTCAGATCCTCTGGAACTGGAGTTACAGATGGTTGTTAGCCACTATGTGGGGGCTGGGAACTGAGGTCTTCTGCCAAGGAAGTGCTTCTTGCAGAAGAACCAGGTCTTCTGCCAAGGAGCCAGTGCTCTTAACCTCTGAGCCATCTCTCCAGCTCTGACATCTATGAAATTGTAAAAACATAGTCACTCCTTAGATTGAAATGAAATTATTTTTAAAAAATGCTAACACACATGAACCATGAGGGGAAAAAAAGTTAAGAGTTCAAATCTGGAATGTTCCTCTAAAGATTCGCATGTTGGGAGTTCAGTCCAGAATGCAGCACCGTCTCAAGGTGGGAGCTGACTGGACCATGAGGGCTGTTTGTCCCTCAATGGGCTGCTGGGGCGTGATGGACGCTTAGGTAGTGGGGTTGAAGGCCATGGGGCCTTATGGTGTGTTCTCGGGAGCATTTATCTTAGCCCCTGCTTCTCAGTTGCCACAGATGAACAGCCTTGTTCCACCCATGCTCCCTGCCACAGTGACGACGTCATCAGAAACAACAGAGCTAAGGGACCACACAGCAAAGCGTCTGAAATCATGAACCCGAAGACTGCTAAGGGTCTCTGTTACAGCAATGGAAAACTAACACAAATAGCAATGCTCCAGAAGTCACCAGCTGACAATGCCAAGGGGGCCCCACCAACTGGGTTGATACAGGCAGGGTTAGGAATGGCTTCCACTGAGTCCTAGTCAGATGAACTAAGGCTGTGAAATGATAGCAGAATGGGCCAGTCCAATCCACGGTGCGACACGAGATGAGCTGCCATCAGCTAAGGGAAGTCACCTATCACCTTGTTTCCGGGTATGCCTATTGCCAGGGGAAGTCTTCTACTTGTGCCTGTGTTGGGGGAGCTCACCGTCTGCCCTTCCTAAGGAACCCCCAGAGCCCTGGAGCACCCCAGGCTCCCACACTTCCCTGGAGCACCCCAGGCTCCCACACTTCCCTGGAGCACCCCAGGCTCCCACACTTCCCTGGAGCACCACAGGCTCCCACACCTCCCTGGAGCACCACAGGCTCCCACACTTCCCTGGAGCACCCCAGGCTCCCACACTTCCCTGGAGCACCACAGGCCCTTTTTCCCCACCTCACAGTCCTTGGAGACAAGATGTTATATTTGAGTTTTATTTTCATTTTTTATAAGAATAGAACATGCTCAAACAGGAAAACAAGAATTGCATACATCACTCATCAAGGAACCCAGCTCCCTTTGTCCACAATAAATAAATATTTAAATGGTGAGGAGTTCCTGACAGGCCCTCAGTGGTTTCCAACACTTGCAGAGGTAGAGTCTGGGAGGTGCAGGGGAGGGGCAGTCAGGCAGCAACTCCTGCTGAGATTCTCCAGAAAAGGCAAAATACAATAAATAACAACAGCAACATCAACAAAAATAACTGCTGAGACAATCAGCACTCTAACAATATATTAGACTTAAATAATTGTCTCCTGGAGGAGCTCAAGTGCAGAGAGAACAGCGCAGGAGAACCCGGGTCTCGCGAGACCTGCCTGGGGATTCCGCTGGCCTCTCGGACTCTGGTACCGGAAGTCCCAACATGGAATATTTGTTCATTAAGACCCAGTGGTGACAGGCAGGTTGATTTCCCCGTCACCTCACCCTTCCAAGCAGCTGTGCTACTTGCCAACTACACTTTCAGGGCCGTGGGGCCCCCTGCCTCACCTGTCCCCCAACTACAGTGGGCATCTCATGTCTACCGAGAAAGAAGCACGAGGCTCCCCTTCCACCCAGAGGCAGCTCTCGTTCCTTGTTCTCGCAGCCACGTGAACAGTGGCTTGATTTCAGTGGGATTTGGGGGCTCTGCCAAGAGTCTGGTTTTCATGACCCTCTCTCCTTGGCTCCAATCGCTGGACATAAGCTCTCTCCTGTTGCCTGAAGCCTCCCACCTCCCTCTTCTTGGGTCCCACCTTCCGGGGCAGCACAGGGCTCAGGGAGGCCTCCCGGCTAGTCCGGTTCCCAAGTGGACCCTGTTGCAAACATAAGGTCAGGTGGCCACGCGCAGAAGGCCACTAAGAGCATCCGTCTAGGGTCATATGAGCAGGATGGCTTCTTTTTCAGGGCTTGTTACTGACCAGAAAGGGACTCGTAGGCCAGTTTTTGAGGTATAAAAACAATCTCATTCTGGGCAAGAATCACACTGACTCACTGATCCTGTTGAGACTACAAGGATGGCCCCAGAGGAATGTTAAGAAGCCTAAGCGAGAGGCCCTAGAGTGACCCTGGGTGGGCAAGGAGGTCAGGATGGGAAGGGTCTCCTTCTGTGCCCTGTCCAGGAACGAGGAAAACAAGATGCAACAGAGCCAACTGTCCCCCAGGCAAGCAGCAGATACGGTTCTTTCCAGCTCCCATTTTCAAGGTTCCTAAGCACCACGAATTCTTGCTTGCTCTGGTGGGAAGGTCAAAAACTGGAGTTCCCTGCTGCACCGCCATTCCTCTGCCTCTCCCAGCTGAGCCCACAGTATCTGGGGGAGGGGGCGTTCTTCCTGCCCAGGCTGTGGGAACGTCTTTCCTTTCACTGTCCTCTTGCACTTGCTGAGCCTCCCACGCAGGACAGCCGCCTCAGGGATGGGTGAGTCCGCCTCTCCTTCCACTGGCTCCTTGGCTACCGTGGAGGCTCATGTGTGTGAAGGCTCAGCTGGGCTGCTGCTAGATGCAGAAGTGGAGGAGGCTGACGCCTGGGCAGCCAGGTCCCGGTAAGCAGGCGACTTGAGGAACCGCGGATAAGAGTCCTTCTCCATCAGGGTGCGGGTCTTCCCTTGAGCCACATCAAAGCAATTGGCCATGGCAGCCTTCAGGTTCGTCCTGGTCAGCTCCCGGGTCTCGTGGTCTATGTTCACCTGTAGGAAGGACAAACACAGGGTGAATGGGAGATACAGTGGGATCACAGAAAGCCAGATATTACTACATAAGGGAGCTGAGGTCCCGTAGGGCTGATCCCACACTGGATCAACCCATGGTTGATCTTCTAGTCTCTTGGAATTAGCATGAGGATGTATTATGTAAAGCCAGTTGCCCCCCCTTCCCCCCCATAGTAGCCCTGATTCAAGTCTCCACCTCTGTCTGCTGGATTGTTGCAAGAATTCCAAACTCTTTCCTTCCCTGACCCTTACTGCCTCTCTTTCCTCCCAGCAGCTACACTAAGGAATTCCTTAGTTGTCTTCCTGTGTAACTCAGAAGAAAATCCGGAGTGCTTGTGTGACCACATCTGGTCACTGGCCATCTGCCTGATTTGATCCACAGGTCGCTTGCTGTTCTGTGACTTCAGGACAATTACTCTTCCCTGTGGAAAGACATCCTTCTCACCTGATTCTTGCACCTCTCTGCTCATATGTTGTTTCATCAAACATCCCACTCCTAACTTCCCTTAAGTGGGAGACCTCACCTCCACTCACCTAACTCCCATTGCCTTATCTGTATCTGACCTGGCTTACACTGAATCGGTTACTGGCATTTCCTCCCATTAGAATAGAAGTTCCCTTAGAGATTCTGTCTTGTCCATTTCTATATCCTCTGAAACTATAAAAATGCCTTGCATGTAAAATCTTTATGGACTAATGTGGAATAAATAGAAGTGGTCAGAGAACAAACCAGACACAAAAGGGAGAAATTACGCTGATGTCCACCAGGTGGTGCCACATCCTTTACCGAACACCACTGCCTCGCAGAGGCCAGCCAAGGTCGAATTGCAAAAAGCCATCCCTGCAGGATGGAGCCAAGGGACTGACCAGCTTACCCAAAGTCCATGTGATGGCTTTGTCTCCCCAGCTGAGATTCTAAAAATAACTAATTTAGGGATGTAGGTATGGAGAGAAGCCAAAAATCTTGCCAGCCCTTCTGTGCTACTGAGTTTGAGTGTGGCAGCACCCAGCAATAGCAAAGAGCCTAGTCCCTGGCCTCTGCAGCCCTCTCTCCTTTGTGAACCAAGAGGACCACTAAACTTCAAAAGCCACTACTTCACCCACTGGCCTGGATTCTCAGTTGGGAAGAGGCAGACAGGGTCTAGAGAAATCATGGTTAATGTCAGGACACTGACCTCTTTAGGAGCTTCAGTGCGAATGAATTCATCAAAGATGTGATGAGCTCTGGAGGCCAGCTTGGTAGCCGACCGGATCTTCTTAAACTCCTCACAAGCCAGCCAGAACTCCAGGTTCTCCTCACTGAACTCTGTCTTCAGGAAAGCGTGGAAGGCAGCCACTCCATCTGGGGTTGATGAGAAAAAAAGAGGAGACAGGTCAGACTAGGGGACAGCTGGGAATAAAAGAAGAAAAGACAGCAACTGCCATTAATACCTCTATTTTTAGAATGCAATTTTCCTGAACAAGGCTCTGCCTTTGTGTTTCAAATAGAGGCTGGCACACTGGGGGACCGGGATCATGATTACTACTACTATTATCCCCCCCACCCCCCACCCCCGTGTTCTCAGCGTCCCTGGGACAGGCTCCAAGCGCATGCACACACACGTGCCATCCACAGACAGACAACAACAGGGTCTAACTTACTTGTGCTGCTCAGCAACAAGTCAAAGGACTCTCTCCATCCCAGCACATCTTCCGAGAAGCTTCTACTAAGAGGACAAAAAAGAACAGAGATGGGTTTTTAAAATAAATTTTTATAGATAAAGCAGAGCACACATCCTAGCCAGAACCTGATCATTAACAAAAATGACTCTTCGCACTCCGCTGGAGTGAGAGTGAGCAGTACTGTTACGTAAAGGACAATTCAGCATCCAGCAACCAGAGCCAGGGAGCCTCTCTACTCCTCAGCTCGTAGCTCTAATAGAGGCTATCTCTTCTGTATCCAAAATTGCTTCTATCCCTCAGATTCTTGGCTCTGACTTACACACCTCTCCAATGAAGAAGAAGCCTCAGAGGGATTGTATCATCTCAGAACCTACCACAGCAACTGGTATTGCTGATGTTCAATAAATAAGGGCTTCTTGGCTGCGTGCACGCTAAGTGGAAGTAGATCCTGTCTTAGTGCTGGTCACATCCCTGGATGAGAATCTGGGAAGCAGACATTCACATCCTTCACGGTGTCACCTGCAGTCTCAGGGGGTGGCTAAGGACCCCGTTTGCCTGTCCCAGTTTCTCCTCATGTCTTATCTCTAAGCAACCCTGGGCTGGCCTGCAGGACTTACCTCTCTTTGCTGTGTTTACTGCCCCACTCCAACTTGCCAATGCTCCCACCATCAGAGCCCAGCTCTGATTTGTGAAGAAAGATTCCCAGACGCGTCTTGAACTCTTTGGCTCTGAAAGACAAATTGTGAGCAGATAAAGGATTCTGATAGAAGTTTCTGGAGTCCCAGAAGAACTCTACTGCCCAAAGTTCAGCTCCAAGAACCATGAGAACTTGCAACCATTCCCTTGGCCTCAACCTCTTCTCTTATTTGTCCCTTCAAGTCCCAGGCAACAAAAGCAAAGTTTGGGCTGTGCCCTGCTGGGTCCGAATGCTTTCTGGGTTTATGGCACCAGATATGCAGACTTCTTTCGACTTAAATCACACTCATCTTTGTGCCTGTAATTAGCAAAGGCAGCTCAACATCCCTTAGGCTTGCCAAGAGTGTTTCTAGAACTGAGTCCCGCCTTCATCTTTACCTTTTCCTTCCCACCAGCCCCCTCCAGTAAGGACTGGAAGCTGCGGAACAGCTCGCTAGAAAGTTGCCCATCTCAAAGATATCCCTGGCTTCTTGGGAGCAAAAGAGGCCATGCTTCTAGCTGTAGAAGCAATGAAAACTAAGCGTTTAGCAAGCCGCTGCCAACGTGGTCTTCCTGCAGCAGGGTCTAGCACGAAAGACTTCGGCCGAAGAGAAGTCCGCTCTTTATCAGGAGCCAAGGACTAGCAATGTCCCGTGTCCTTTCCTCCTCCCTGATCCTGACAAAGCTCTCCTATGCCCACCCAAGTTCCCAAGCCTGAGAGTTAGTGGAGTTGGGACTCTGTCCCTCGGGACTGCTAGACCAACTCCGCTTACCTCTCCAGGCAGGTTGTGGGGAAGGCGGCCAGTGTGCGGCACATGGTTGCGGGCGCAGGGCAGCTCGGCGTGGGGAGGATGGTGGCGGGCGGGCTCCCGAGGGCTGCGGAGCGCGAGGTTGCAAAGGGCAGGCGGTCCTAAGCGCTGATCCACACAGTTGGGGTTGATCTGTCTTCACGCGCCCGGGACCCTGGCTATCCAGGCTTTTATCCTCTCACAGGGCTCGGGCGGGGCTGGGCACCGCCGGCCAATCAGAGAGTGGGGCCGGGCGCTGCAAGGGCGCAGCCCCCCGCAAGAGGGACGAGGCGGGGCGCGACTGGCACGGCTGGGCCTGCGGCGGGTGCACGGGACTGTCCCCGCCCGCAAGGCCGCCGCGTGGGAGCCAGCCGCGGGGGAGGAAGACTTGAGGCCAGACGTGCGCCCCCAGCTTGCTCGGGAGGGGGGAAAACCCGCCGACCTCTAGTAAAGGCGAGAACCAACGCAAGAGTGTCAGGAAGGTTTTTGTGGGGGTGACGGGGGCGGGGGCGGGGGCGGGGGCGAGTACTGAGGCAATCACTGTAAAGACTGAGCCTCGTGGGTCACGGAGGACAAGAGCATGGGGTACAAGCCAGGAAAAGGTGCATCACAAGTATTCTGATAGGTACCCTTTACTATGCTCCCAGGGTGATGAGAGCCGAGCAAGCTTTGCACCACCCCGTCCCATCACCATCTCCACTTTGTCCATGAAGAAACTCAGGACCAGAAAGCTAAAGAGGCTTGCTCAAAATCCGGGTCGGAAATAGCAGACAGAAGAAGGAACATTTATTGAACGCTTACAATTTTATTAGAAACCATCGCAAAGATGCTAAGAAGTTTAATTATTCAAAAGGGATATCGTTCTATAAATAAGTCTTGGTGCCAGAATTCAGATTTGAAATTGCAATCTTTTCCCTTTGAAAACAAACAGCCGGGCATGGTGGCGCACGCCTTTAATCCTAGCACTTGGGAGGCAGAGGCAGGCGGATCTCTGTGAGTTCAAGGCCAGCCTGATCTACAGAGCGAGTTCCAGGACAGCTGAGACTAAAGGGAGACCCTGTCTCAAAAAGACCAAAAAAGGAGAGGAGAGGAGGGGAGGGGAGGAGAGGAGAAAAGAAACACCCCCTTCTACTGGTGAATGATCCTGGGGCTGTGCAAGTCTTAGTTCAGTGCCCCATCTGAACTAAAGGTAATCAGTATGTGCCTCACCACCTCCTAAAGGAATCCCCTCCCCTCCCCTGCTGCACTTCACTGTGGAGGAAACAGTAAATGGGGATAAGGGTACCGGTTTCTGGCTAGATTTTTGAAGTTTCAGATCATGGTACCATTTACTGAGGGGAGACCTTGGGAAAACATAATCTTTCAGAATGCTTCCATTTCTTGGTCTCTAGGATTGAGACCTTGGGAAAACATAATCTTTCAGAATGCTTCCATTTCTTAGTCTCTAGGATTAAGACTTGTTCCATAAAACAGTTATGAGGACTCAAATTCATTGTTAGTTGGACTTTCCCAGGAAACACTTTGAGGCAGCGGCTGGCATGCGGGAAGTTCGCTGGGAGAGTTCTCAGAATTTAACTGGGAGGGAGAAAAGGCCGCGGGGCTGAGTAGAGGGGGAATTATATCACACCATTGCAGAAGTCACCCCAGCTGGTCCCCAAGGGTGCTCTGGAGATCAGTTGTTCCTCAACAACTGTCTTCTACTGAAGCCAAGGAGTGAGGCTTTATACATCAACATTGACCATTTATTGGTTGTAGCCACATTGAGAAGATGGCCTGACCTGAAGCCAAGTGACTCCTCTGTGAAGAGTAACTGAGGGAGAGAGCTTACAGCAGGCACCAGGCTTGAGACAGTGGCCACAGTCCTGAGGACAGGATCCGGTGGCATGGCCCAGTACCCACATCCACATATAAGGTGCTTAGAACAAGACTCCGCATACAGCACTCCATGTTACCTTTCAGTTTTATAGGGATACTTCAATTTTAGACAATAGGGAAAACTAGTGCTTTGTGCCTTTTAGAATATAGGTTTCCGGGGCTGGAGAGATGGCTCAGCAGTTAAGAGCGCCCACTGCCCTTTCAGAGGACCCGGGTTCGATTCCCAGCACCCACATGGCAGCTGAGAACCGTCTTTGACTCCAGTTCCAGGGGAATCCGATGCCCTCTTCTGACCTCCGTGACATTGGATGACATGGTACACCAACCGACATGCAGACAGTACACTCAGACACATAATAATAAAAAAGAAAAAGAAAAAGGCTCAGGGTTTAGTCCCCAGCACTGAAAAGAAAAAAAGAATATAGGTTTTCATTTCATCAGGGAACACTTTGAGATACAGTTTCTCAGCAAGCCTTGTTCTGTGCTCTGTGAAAAGGAGAAGAGAAGACAGGAGAAGAGAGGAGAGGAGAGGGGAGGGAAGAAGAGGGGAGGGGAGGGAAAGAAAGAAAAGAAAAGAAAAAAGAAAAGAAAAGAGGACTAGACGTGCAGCTCAGTGGTAGAGCTTGCCTAGCACACACAAGACCCTGAAATTGGTTCCCAGCAGGAGAAGAGGAAGGAAAAAGACAAAGGAGAAGAAAGAGACGGGAGAAGATTGCTCACCTGAGAGCTCACTGAGAAGGCTGAGAAAAAGTGGAAGGAGAAGAGGAAGAGGAAGCCACAGGAGAGCAGAAGGAGGCCCATGAGCTGGGTGAGGTTGAGGAACATCTGAGTCCAAAGTTAAAATGCAGGGGTTGGAGAGATGGCTCAATAGCTAAGACCACTGGCTGCTTTTGCAGAGTACCCAAGATTCCCAGCACCCACATGGCAACTAACAACCACCTCTCACTCCAGTTCCAGGGGACTCAGTGCCCTCTTCTGACCTCTGTGGGCATTGCACAACATGGGTACACTTACATACATGCAGGTAATATGCTTATACACATAAAATAAAAATAAAATATTAAAAACCAAAGTTAGAATGCAATATGGGACCATTGGTCAAAGTAGAGTCCCCTCAGTGAGCTAGGACCTATGGAGGGTGACCCAGTCAGTCAAAACAGTGCACCTTGAAGAGCCAGTCAGAGCCTTTCCCAAACTCCTGGGTACTCAGTGGAGAACAAAGGCCGCTAGCACACAACATCTCTTCCCGTCACTTTCCATCCCAGACTCAGACAGCATCCTTAGCTCTTAAGCTCTTGTTCCTCCTGCCTCACAGACCCAGGGCTAGACTGGTCCTACTACCCAGGGCAGTAGTGTGCTGGGCAGTGGTGTGGGGGCAAACAGTTGGAGAATGTATTGTTTAACAGCTGTGTATCTCAGCCTGCCTCAGTCCACATGGTACAATAGGCTGCCCAGTCCAACAGTAGGCCACGCTAGTTCTGGGGTGGAGTTGTCTGCTGAGATGAGGGTTGTTGTTTTACCTGGTGCTGCTCATGTCCCAGCACACTTTTATCATGTGGCTGCCAGATGTAGATGTGGGTGTTATCCATGGCACAGTCATTCTCCATGTGACCAAAAAGAAAGTTTAGGGTTGAATCAAAACCCATAGCCTCACCTTCCTCTTCTACCCACATACAAATCAGCCCAGACATAGCCACGTGACAATATTACTGATTTGTTCAGTAATATTGTCTCTCAAACCTCCCTGTTCATTCTGTGTCCCTGTGAATAGGCCACAGGAGGCTTTTAATTTCCATTTTGCAGGCAACAAAACAGCAGTGCCTGAGGTGCCCTTCATTAAGAGCATGGAAACTGGAAACAGTTGAAACCAGGCCGGCTCTGGATTCCTGAGCTTGTGCTTTCTCCTATTCCACAAAGCAAGCGGAGACAAAGGCATTGATACGCAGCTCAGACAGGCAGATCTGAGAGCACACAGCTCCCTGCTGAAGATGAAGAGCCCTCTCCGAGTTCAACCTGCCTCCCGGTTACCATGGTTACCTCTCCAGTTTCCAGGCAGAAACTTTTTGAAGCTTACTACAGTGTATCCCAAATTCTCTTCCCAGCAGGTCAGTTCCTATCTGCAGTCTCACGGATGTGACTGACTCCACAGTTGCTGTGGATCTGGCCAGTTGAACTCACTCATGAATTGCACTGGCTTTGACAAAACCTGGCCTCATTTTTGTCCAGCATATCCAGCACAGCTGCTGTCTCATTAATGGGAGGGGGGGGGACAACTTTGTGGCCTGGGTCATCTGGATTCAGCGGTCTGGACAAAGCTTGGGTCAGGATTAAACATCCCAGTGGCTCAGCCTTGCCGCCCTTTATCGCCCCCATGGTCCCCTTTGCATGACAGCAGAAGTCCAGAGAGGATCTCTGTCTGTTGACAGTAGATGTGGGTACATACCTATAATCCTGGCACTTAAAAAAATGGTTAGAGGAAATTGAAACACTTAAAATTTCTCATTCTGCATAGATGAATGATCTCTACAGTCCTTAGGATCCTCCAAATTCAATAATTGGTCTACCAATAAATATTCATTAAAATTTTATTGTGTTCTCAAGTCAGTGCAAAACAACTTGCAAGACTCTTTTCCTTGTCTTTAGGATTTTGTCAACTGGGGATAGGGAGATGGCTCAGTGGGAGAAGTGCCCGCTGCACAGACACGGGGACCTGAGTCCAAATCCCCACATAAAAAGCCAGGCGGTACCCATGTGCCTGTGTTCCCAGGGCTGGCAGGGGAAGGGGGCGTGGAACTCGGGGAGGGGGAGGACAGACAGAGATGGATCCCTGGGACTTGCTGGCCAGCCTGTCCAGCCAAGACTGCAAGCTCCAGGTTGAGTGAGACATCCTGTCTCAAAAAAATAAGGTGGAAAGAGACTAAGGAAGACACCTGACATCAACCCCTGGACTCTACACACACACACACACACACACACACACACACACACCCCACAGATGAAAAATAAGAGAGTTTATAATCTAGGTGGGAAGGAGAAAGATCGAGGAGCCATTGTCACTAAACAGCAGTGCAGGAAGTGGCTGATCAGAGGGGATGAGTGGAATTAAACAACAATGACAAAGTGACGGGGTTGCGTGGCCCTGGAAGGCAGGGAGGCTCAGATGCAGGTGAGGCAGAAGGAGCTTCAAGTGGAGGAGGAGCTACGCAAAGACCTGTGGTCCAAAGATTCAGGGAGGGTACAGGGAAGTTCAGAGAGCCCTTCCATGCTGGCAGAGCGGCTTAGGCTGATGGGACACTATCAGGTGCCACTTTGGGTTTCAGAGCATACAAACAGCAGAGACAGCATGTGTCCCCAGCCAGCTGGTTGAGGAGACCCCAGTCACTTCCAGAAGATGTGACAGAGACAGTCCCTGGAGTCATTTCCACTCTCTACGCCTAGACAGGAGAATGGGTCGGTGCAGACGCGGGGTAGGAAGTGACTTTTCCCTGACAGCCCTTCATGGGGAAGGTGTAGCTCACTGCAGCCGTGTTCCTTCTTTCCTAGTTCCTCCTCCTCCCTCCCTCCTGCTCAAGTCTGGAGCGTGACATCTAGACACCTCTGCCCGACACCCAAGGCTCTCACCTGCTGGTGTCACATCCTTGACCTAAAACTTGCCCAAAGCAGCACTTGGCAGGTTGCCATGGGCACCATGGCTTCGCCTGTTTGCCCCGAGCACGAGTCCTCTTACCCAGAAAGCTCAGCAAAGCCTCCCCATCCCTCCACGCAGATCTTAAGTGTACAGTTCAGTGAGCTTTGACACATATGTATTGTGACCAATACCCGGTCAAGCTGTGGACTAATTCCATCACTACGGAAACTGTCCTCATACTCCTTCTAGTCAGTTCCTCTGGACCAATACATGCAGAGGTGCTCACTAGTCTCCATCCCAGGAACACAGATGGGTGATAAGTCTGCGGCTTTTCTACCTACTTGTGAGACAGAGCTTAATGCCTTCTCCCACAGCACCTCAATCCAAGCAGGAATTCCCGGGCCCTTCTGTGAGCCTTGGTCAGTTCCTCTCTTGCTCTGTATTCATAGAATTGCTGGAGGGTAGGGGCCATCGCCTTGGGTGTTTTTATCTTCAACCTCTAACACCATGCTCAGCCAGTGATCTGTAAATATTGTCTGGATAGATGGATTATGTTTCAACACGAATAATGGACGCTAATAGTTACTGAACATTCACTATGCGCCAGGTTCTGTTTCGTATGCTTTGAACTGAATTATCTCTTTCAATTTTTGAAGTCAATTCCCATTGCCAGGATAAAGCAGAGAGTGCACTGTCTTTATTTTTATATTAACAGAAACTACCAGTGGGTTCGTAAGTAACTCACCTGTGGTCACAAAGCTAAGGAGCAATCAAGCTAGATTTAAGTCCAGAGCCTGTTTCCCAGCTTGCACCATGTCAGCTTGCTGTGTGGAGTTTTCTACAATCCAGACTTGGCTCACTAAGAGAAGGCTGAGGCCTGTCCCTGGGGGTTAGCAGGATGTTGCGACTCATCCTCCTGTCACATGACTCTGTCTCCTGGTATCCCTTCCCTCCCTGACCCCCTTCCCTGCTCATCCATTCCTTTCTCCCTGCTCACATTTTCCACTCTGTGTCCTTATCCTTAGCTGTGGTGTCGTCACTGGCTCCGGATTTTTCTGCTTTGCTTTCTAGTCCCTTGTGTCCACAGTTCCCAAGCGTGGCTATGGAAAGCCCCTTTCCTTGCTGAAGTCCCTCAGCTAAGCCCTGAGCCCTGCAGTCCCCTGCCATCCTTCTCAGCCCTGATTCCGATGTCCCACAATGTGTCCCACTTAATCTTGAAGACCCTTGCTTCTCCCCACCCTCCCTGGCCACTGAGAGCGAGCTTGGCTCCGGGGTTTATCCTGGTTCTGGCCAGTTGATGTGAGCCTTCATAAGCACTGAGTTTGCTTGTTTCGGGTTGAGGACTTGGGAGCTTTTCTACCTGGCCGTGATACCGTCTTCGCCCTACACCACAACTAGACTGTCCACCTGCCTCCAGCCTCCTAAATTCCCTCTGACTGCCAGTGACCAGATTCTCTGACCTCTTCCCATATTTGCCCAACTCATGAAGGCTCAGCTCTCATCTGCAAATGTGCCTGCCCCGCCCTGCGCTCATATCGGTATACTCGCTGAGAGATCAGCTCCATCAGTAGCAACTACAGCCCTGTGTTGTCCTAACACCGCCATTTCCAAAGTAGGAGAATTACCTAAGAGCCCTGGTTTCTCAAGGTTTTCCTCTTTCTCATTCTGTCTCCCCATCCCTTCACCTGTGTCATGAACTTCACTTTTTGAAAGGCATCTTACTTCTACTCACTAAGACTTAGAAACAAAGTTTACCAAAATCTAGATTTTCCTCAGCTGTTCTCCAAGGCCCTGAGATGCTATTTAGAATGAAAGACCGGGGGAGGGGTACGGAGGCCTGACATTTGCAAGTGACAGAAAAGCAAAGGTTACTTTCCAGTTCTCTAGTTCCTTCACAGACCAATGATGGAAATCTTTTCCTACTCAGAACTGGGAAGCTGGGCAGCTTCTATACAAAATTGCACCTTTGTCTCTAAGTGGGAACCCAGTACTGGAGAGAATGACTGTAGCCCCTGAGGCTGGAGTAGAGGGGTTCTGACCAGCACCCCCACAAGTGTCTCCAAGCAGGGATACCACTCTCTGAGAAGACTGCCAACAGCCTGACAGTTGTACCAGTGGACCACTGGAATCCCGAAGAGATGGGAAGGGCTACTAATTTATTCTCGTCTTAGGGTGGCAGGACTGAAAGATCCTCACAGGGGATTAGCTATTTACCCCTATCCACCTTCATTTCTGGGGAAATTCAGTAAATCAGGCTTCCCCTGGTTCCAAGGACACTTAGGATGGTCTGCCTTTGAGATGTGTTTGCTTAGGCAGGTCTAAAATGACTATAAGAATGCCTCAAACCCCAAATCTTGATGCCTGGCACAATATCCAACACAGTACTCCTACTCATTAACACTGAATCAATGAATAAACAAAAGCCAGTGGACAGGGTGAATACCCTCAGACTATCACTGTCAGCCCTGCCTCCCCAGGGTCTTTGCGCTGCAAGCATTCTCTGCTGAGCTTCCACCAGACAACTTTCTGGAAATGGCTCCCAGGGGGTCTGGATTATGCTGTGAAACTTAATGCTATGTGCGCCCTAACATGGGCCCTTTGTGGCTTGTGGAGTCTTCCAAAGCACAGAAAACTGGAGGGAAGTCAGGAAGGGGAGTAGAGGAAGAAGCAGCACCAATCATTCCTGGATTCTCCATCCACTCTCCCTTCCCCTCACAGCCCTCAGGGGGCTGGAGAGATAGCCTAGCGGTTAAGAGCACCGACTGCTCTTGCAGAGGACCCGGGTTCGATCCCCAGCACCCACATGGCGGCTAAGAACCGTCTATAACTCCAATTCCAGGAGAACTCCAGTTCCAGGGGAATCCGACACCCTCTTCTGACCTCCGAGGCATTGCACGACACGGGTGCACAAATTAAAAAAAAAAAAAGCTCTCCCGGCGCCCTGCCTCCTTCCTGCCCTCTCCAGGGTGCTGCAGACATACCTGTCACTGCGAGCCCGCCTAGTTTTGTGTTTTAAGATTTCAGCTGGCCTTACTAGTCTATTGCTATTCTAGGATCTGTCTTAGTATAAGGAGAACTACCATTTTCAGGGCTCTCCATGACCCACCACTGAGCTCTATGCCTTAGAGATATCGGGACACACACCAGTGGGAAGTAACTTTGCCGTAGTCACACACGGGGATGCCAAGACTGGAACGGAGATGTGTCCAGAAGGTCCAAACTGAGAGCCACTCAATGCTATGCCCTGACCACAGAGCAGCTCTGGGGCCCAGACTGTCACCCTGGCCATTTCTCCACATTGCTCTAATTAAGGACTTCTAGGCCATGGCTGAGACATGAGGACCCCAGGAACAGCAAGCCCCAGCATGCGAAGATGGCTGGCACATGCAGACATAACTCAGAGGCTCAGGAGGGCCTTGCTGCCTCCTGGGAGTTAGGGAAGCTACCCTTTGGGCAACAGCCCCTATCAGTGAATCACCCTCCACGAGCCCCTTAATTTAAGGAAAGTAGAGCATAGGGGTAGGGAGGACAGGTGCAGAGGGGCAGGTTCCACAGGAAAGCAGGGGGCTCCACAAAGCCCTGGCACTAGCGGTGACGCAGGACAAGTTGTAGGCAAACGTGCCTTTCACAATGTGCCCACAGCACCTGAGCAGAGGGAGAAACGTGGTTTGATGTGTGAGCAGCTGGAAGGCTGGGACCGGCAGCAGGCTGGGGGAGGGCAGGAGTGAGCAACAGGGACAGGTGGTCCTTTCACGCGCTCCCAGGCCATCCGCCCCTGACACAGCAGCTGTCCTAGAAACAGGCCCAGGTGGACAGAGGGAGGAGCGCAGCAGGGGGCCCGTGATGTTTTGTGGAGAGAGAAAGGAGCTTTCCATAATGGCCCCACACATCTGAGCAAAGGCGACACGCGGGGAGCTGTGTGACTGTGTCCCTCCTCCCCACCACCAGCAAGCAGCTGGCTCTGCTGCTCCCAGGCCACCAGGGAACCTTCTGGATCCAAATCCCCCAGCTTCCCAAATCACTTAGCTACAGTACTAGCGAGGGTGGCTGTAAACAGTGAGCAGAGCATCTGGGATCTCCATGTGGGTTATCACACTCCTCATCCCACTGAGTCCTTACCTTAACCTCTGAAGAAGTTATCGATCATCATTTAGAGGTGGGGAAACTGAGGCATAGAGAGCCTAAGGAACAGACAAAAGGACCAAGCTATAATTGATCCTGAGTCATCTAACTTCAGCACCCTTTTGATGAGCTACTTCCTCTGTAGACTGGTGCATTCTCCTCTCCCAGGGTTCTAGAAAGCTCTTTCCTGCCTTAAACTCCAGGAGGACACCCCCCCCACACACACACATGAATGTTTACTTTCGCATATGGTCTTCAATTCTTGGGAGAGATCAGAGGGAGCTTAGGAAAAAGGCTTTCTGCTTCCTAGGTGCAGTGTACAGAGGGCCAACCCTGTCCCTCCCAGCAGCTTCCAACCCTGTGGTGACTCGGTTCATCATTCTAGATCATTCATCCACCGTGAACATGGTACTCACTCATCCAGTCACACAGCCATGGCTGGGCCTGTCAGTCATCCATCTGTGTTCTCTATACGGATGCTGCCCTCAGTCATGGCCCGGGCCCTCAGTCATGGGCTGGACCCTCAGTCACGGCCTGGGCCCTCAGTCATGGCCCAGGCCCTCAGTCATGGCCTGGACCCTCAGTCATGGCCTGGACCCTCAGCCATGGGCTGGACCCTCATTCCTACCCTTACTTTGACCTCCACCAGAGTCAGTTGCTGTTGCTTCAATGACGGCCCACATGTCAATGAACCCTCATACCTATGTTGGCCTCAGAGCTCCAGTTGTGCATTTCCACCTGAAAATTAGGTGTCTTCATACTTAAACTGTCCAGTCAATTCAGTGTCTTGTACACATTATTCCACATAGCGCACATACCTCTTCACTGAATTAGTGGCATTAATTAGTGGCATTAGTCCATCTGCTCAGCTGCTTTTGAAAGAGATCTGGGGTGTAATAACACGCACCTGCAATCCCAGCACTTTGGAGGAAGAGGCAGGAGGATCGGAAGTTCCAGGTCATCCTTTGCTGGATAGTGAGTTCGGGCACAGCCTGAGGTATGTGAGACCATATTTCAAAAAATGAAAGGCAAGGGAGAAGGAGGAGGGGACAGGGGAGGAGAAGGAATGAATGGCTCTCATTCACTCTCTCATCCCTCCACACCACCACTTTCTAATTAGTCCCCAGTCATATCAGCTCCACCCTGGTCTCTGGAATCTTCCCTTTTTCTTGCAGTGCCACCGTTCTCAGCCTCTCCAATTCTACCCCAGCTTCTCCATCTTCTCCATCCATCCCACTCCGTCACCAGATAAAGCTGAATCAGAGCGAGCCATCCTCTTCTTTCGGGGTCTCCAGTCTCCCCCACCTCTCCCAGGGCCACACTGAAACTCCTATCAGAAACCATTCCTTCATAATCTAGTTACATCCATTGCTTCTACCTCTTCTTTCAGCTGTCAAAAGTTTACTTTGTGTGTGTGTGTGTGTGTGTGTGTGTGTGTGCATGTGACATGTAGCAGGGTATGGGGGTGTGGCTGTGTATGCCTTCCTGTATGTGAGTTCACATGCCTGCTTGCCATGTCACATGTATGGAGGTCAGATGATAACTTCCGGTCTTGGTTCTTGCCTTCCACCTTGTTCAAGGCTGGGTGTCTTTCTTGTTTTCACTGTGTACCCCAGGCTACCTGGCCCGTCAGCATCCAGGCTGTGCCTCCATTTCCCAGTAGGAAGAATGGGACCACAGAGTTGCACTGAACTGAAGTCTTCACTCTTGTGCAGCAAGTGCTTTACCACCTGAGCTATCCGCAGCCCAGGAGTAGATATTATAACAGCTCTTCCTTCGTTTCAAATGTTTCTGCTATATGTCTACATATATCTCTAAGACCCTATCTACTTCTCCATATATTTCAAAAAAAAAAAAAAAAAAATGGCTGAATCTAGGTAGTAGTCATTACAGTCATCTCTCAATTCTTCTGTAGGCTTCAAATTTTCTGTAATGAAAGGTTGGCGGGAACGCATCCCATCACCCCCGGCAATGCAGTTTACTGTCTCTATTCCCCAGTATTGTGTGTTTATCCACCACATTATCACACATCATTGTAATTAAGCTTAGAAACCTTTTCCTACAGATAGTCTAAAATCACAGCAAGGACTCAGGAACTGTTGGTTGCATGAAAGAATGTCCTCTCACTAGGCTGCACTTGAGGAGTAACAAGCCATAGGGATGGGGATTCACCAGAGCCTCCATACACCAGCCCTTGGATGCTTCATTCATAAGCACAAGAAAGACATCCGTGGCAAGATAATACATTGCTCTTTGCTGAATGAGTGCAGATCGACACTCTGTGACCAGCTCTGTGATTAACTGGCTGTGTGACCACTAGGAATGATGAAGGTCTCTGGGCCTGTCTTGTCACTAGCAATCAGGGACTTATAATGTCTGTCTCATCCAACAAATGGGGAAAGAAGTCAAAAGTGCTCTGAGAAATCTAAGGGGTTTCATGCACTGTGCTAGCCTTGATTTTGTTATGAAAATGAGCAAGATTTTGCCCTGACCAGTGGGAAATTCTGAGTCAGTGTGTGTGTGTGTGTGTGTGTGTGTGTGTGTGTGTGTGTGTGTTGTGTGTGTGTATGGGGTGTGTATGTGTGTGTGTGTGTGTGTGTGTGTGTGTGTGTGTGTGTAATTTTCTTTCATGAAGGCTGGGAATTTCCACCCGGCTGGAGCAGTACACTCCTGTGGCTTGGGCGCATTGTCTCCCAACCTCCCCCCCTTTCCTTTTCTCTGACCAAGTGACAACTGCTGAGAAATACACAGGCCGTGAATCTTAAAATAGAGCAGCAAATACCTGTGGCTCACAGCCTAGGGCTCAGTTGCACCATCGACTTCACAGGACACACACAGTTGGCTCACGTGGCCCTGTGCTCCGGAAGAGTTGGGCCATGGAAAAAGTACCACATGCCTTCCAGAAAAGAGCCATCATCCAGGAATTCAGTGTTTGGGTTGGCCCAACTGCAGCCCTGCCGGCTGAGATGCTCTGTGATGATGGTCCTGTGCCTCAGGGGACTGGCTCTCTGAAGGGGCAGCTTTTCCTGGAAGCAGCGGTGGTCCCGCTGGCCCTGGCAGGGTGGGGAGATAGCAAGATGCCTTGGAGACAGGATCCATGACTCAGAGGCTGAAGAGAAGCTTGATTTCTCAGGCTGATGACCAGATGTGTGTGTGCTTATATAACCAACCCCACACGAAGAACGCACAGTGGGCATCTAGAGAGAGATGCTTTGAAGAGTGAACCCCCCCCCAAAAAAAAGAAGAGTGAACCCCACATATCCAAAGTTCCAGACTGGCCATCTTTCAGCCTAACCCCTATGGAAAAGATCACTGCCAAAGTACGGGCTGAGGCCATAGGATAAAACTGTAAAATCTCTTGGGGCTGAGATATAGCTCAGTGGTTAAGAGCACTGACTGCTCTTGCAGAAGACCTGAGTTCGATTCCCAGCACCCACATGGTGGCTAAGAACCGTCTTTAAGCCGGGCATGGTGGCACATGCCTTTAATCCCAGCACTCAGGAGGCAGAGGCAGGCCGATCTCTGTGAGTTCAAGGCCAGCCTGGTCTACAGAGTGAGTTCCAGGCCAGCTGGGGCTATAGTGAGACCCAGTCTCAAAGAAAAAAAAAAAAAAAAACAAGCAAAAAACCACAAAAAACTGTGAAATCTTGAAAAACAATTATTCCTCTAGCCTGAATTTCAACTAGTCTGATCATGTGTGAACACTATCTTCTCTTGATTCTCACGGTTGCAGTGCACAGGAAATGCTGTTACCCCCACTTTACTGGTGAGGAACCTGACACTGAGCTCCACCATCTCCTAGTGACACAGCCAGGAGCCAAAGCTGGCCACTAGCCACAGCTCCTGTGGGTTAGGACATGACCGTGCCAAGCAGCTGGCAGGCCCAGCCAGAACGCACCTCTCAAATGGCCCACATCCTGTCAGAGAAAACAGATGCAGAACAAGTATCACATTAGGAAAATATTACTAATAGTGATTAATGCCATAAAGGAAATAGAGAATAAAAAGGAGAACTGCTTTGAATAAGATGTTTTGAAGAGGATACCTACCAAATTCCTGTGGGTAAGAAAAGAAATTTCTTTAAACCTAAAGAGAAAATTCTTAAATTTCTTTAAACCTAAAGAGAAAAAAAATTATTTAAAAAAAAAAAAAGAGAAAAAAATCGTAATGAGCTTGGGGTAGCTCACAAAAATTTCAGGGTGTTTCGGAATACAGACAAGAACAAAAGGAGGCTTGGCAGCTGAAAACACCGCCACAAAGCCACCTTGATGAAGTTCAGCAGGTGCTAGCCAGGGCTTCCGGCTAGAGGCCACAGCCAACGGGAACTCCCCAGCCAGCTCTGTTGCCCCTGCTGCCCCTATAACTTGGATGGGATGTGGTAGCCACTGCTGGCCCCACATGGGGTGCATTCTCCACCACCCCATCTCTTTGAATCACCATCTTCTGTTTCAAAGACCAAAGGGGCGTGCCACATTACACGCCGCGCTGCTGAGGGAAACTCCCAAGCTGAGCTGGCAGACATTCAGCTGCTGGAGCTCACTCCCAACCCACCAAGCTTACGGACCTAGATGTAGGGAGGGGTCAGGCAGGCCCAGGGGATAGATGGTACTGACAAGCCATCCACTCTTTATTCATTCGTTAATTTTTTTTTTTTTTTTTTTTTTTGGTATTTCTGAGGCAGGGTCTCCCTTTTAGTACCAGCTGTCCTGGAGCTCGCTCTGTAGACCAGGCTGGCCTTGAACTCACAGAGATCACCTACCTCTACCTCCCGAGTGCTGGGATTATGATCTAGGTGTATATGTGTGCACATTTGTGTATATAAGTATAGGCATTCATGAGCAGAGGCTGGGGGACGACCTTGGGACTCGCCTTCGAGCTTGTTTGAGGCAGGGTCTCTATTTCTGCTTGCCACTGCATATACCAGGCTAGCAGGCCTATGCGTTGTTCCAGGGGGTCTCCTGCATCTGCCGCCCATCTTGCTGTGGGAACACTGAGATTATAGACACGTATTGCTATATCGGGTCTTCATGTGTGCACAGTGTCCCCACTGAGCCATCTCCCCAGCTCTATTTATTTTTGAAATGGGGTCTTCCTATGTAGCTCAGGCTGACCTCAAACTTCCAATTCTAAAGCTTCAGCCTTCTGAAAACCGAGATAATAAGCATGGCCCACCATCCCTGACTCTTTCACTCTGTTAAACTGCACCTCCCAACATACTCGAGACACACCCACCCTCAACATACAGACACAGTCCAGTTTGGCTAATGCAATCTTTTCTCTTTTCTCCTGCTTGAATCTCAGCCTCTCTTGAATAAAAATAACAGCTACTGATTTTGAGCACTTATTAGATGCAAATCCTTCAAGATACCATGCTTTGTCCATGCATGGCAGTTACCGACTCCACGTTCAGATGCACAATCTAGTCTATAAGATGCTCACCCAGGTTTTCTGAACAAAGGAGGATTGTTTGTACTGCTCTCGGTTACACACACTCTGTCCAAGAGGCTGTTGGGAAGGGCAGGCAATGTATCAACATGGAAGTGATCCCTACTTCCTCCCAAATCCTAGCCATGGCACATAGGACATAAGGACAGTCCACTTCCTCTGGATTTAGGACCACAGACTACTCCACAGACTACTCAATAGCCTTTACCCAGTCACTCTGCTCCAAAACTGACTACTGAGGTGGTACAGCCTCTGAGACTGTATCAGCCTCCTCAGCCCTTTGGGCTTGAACACCTGAAACCTCTATAAAGGCCCCCTGGGGTTCTATGCCTCTGGTTTGCACTGCCCTGAGCAGAGCTCACTCTACGCATTGCATATATGACTCCCAGTGCCGTATCAGAGTTGCATGGCTGTGAACCGTCCCACTCTCAAGCCTCTACTCCTGCTTTGCAGAACTTGTTAATCTCCGGCTGCTCCATTGCTCTGCCCCTTCCTTTTCTTTCCTCAAAAAAGAGGTAGAAAACAATTCCCAAGTGGACCACAGAAGTTCGCCATTAATGAACCCCTAGAGGGAATCAACTTACAAAATCAAAAAAGAACCATTTTATGAGATCATACTCTAAAGCGTTCCTATGGTGGGTTGGATTTTTTCCCTGATTTTTATTAATTACATTGCATATATGGTCATCCATCTAGTAATAAATCAGTACTTTAAAATTAATAATTTTGTCAGAGACAATGGAGAGAGGAGAAATGTGGTGAGAATGAATACAGCCTTCTGGATCTTTCTATTACTTGCTAAGCACAGGCTACCCAGCCCACCTCTTAGGACTTGGTTCCTCTCTCTGTGATATAATACGTTGTTTGTATATTCATGAAGCTGGAATGAAGCTGTCTAAAGACCCACGGGATCAGCATGAGATATTATTAGAATGCAACCTGCGAGTATCTGTGAAGAGAGCCCAGTCTCCCCTGGGTATGATGCAGAGGTTGATACCCTCCCTCACTTGCCAAGTGCCCTCAGCTGAGCTAGGTCCCCAGTCTCCCAAAGTACCAGGGCCTGAGTCACTGCAGCAAGGAAGGCTGGTAGCACATCATTCACGCTTTCTCTGAGGCTGGACCAACAAGACAAGCAGAGCAGCTCTAAGGCTAAAGCTGCTGTCTGGCTTCTTCTGGAAATCGATACAGACGTGTTTTCCCCGGCAGCAGACAGCTGCTGTGTTAGGTGTGAATCAAACATGCAAACCTCTGGAGATTTGTCTTTCGCTTCTCTGAGACACAATTTAGCAGAGTTGCTGAAAATATGGTGACACATTGCCTCAGCATAGGGGCTCTGAAGGAGGCGGGGGGAGGACAGGCTGCTTCCCAGCAGGGTTCAAAAAGGTCCAGTCCTGTTAGTGCCCTCCAGTGTGCTCCCCGCCTTCATGCCACCACCTTGGAACCCAGTTGTGTGGGACAATCAGACACTTCCTTGAGGCTCTGATTAATCTCCAGAGGTACCGTAGCTCTGCCTGGAGACCCCTGGCCAAGGGTCAGGTTGGAAGCAACCCCAGCTCCCACATCTCACTGAAGATTTCTTAAAGTCAGTGAAGTGCTTGCTGCATAAGTGTGAGGACATTGAGCTGGATTCTCAAAACCCACATTAAGAAGCCGGGTCAGGGCTGGAGAGATGACCTAGCAGTTAAGAGTACCGACTGCTCTTGCAGAGGACCCAGGTTCGATTCCCAGGGGCTGAGAACCATCTTTAACTCCAGTTCCAGGGGAATCCAACACACTCTTCTGACCTCCAAGGCATTGCACAACACGGGTGCACAAACCTACATGCAGACAGTACATTCATACACATATTTAAAAAAATCATTAAAAAAAAAAAAAGAAGCCAGGGCAAGTGCCGCATTTGTACTAGGGGTAAGATCCCTGGGGCCTGTGGGCTAGCCAGCCCAGTGTCATTGGTGAGCTCTGAACCAATGAGAGAGCCCATCTCCAACAAAACCAAGGTCATCTAGGCACAGAACTCAGGAAGCAGAAGCAGGTGGATCTCTATGAGCTGGAGGTCAGCCAAGCATAGTAAGTTTTAGGCCAGCCAGGACTAAATTACAAGACCTTGTCTCAAAAATAAAATTAACTAATTAATTAGTTAATTAAAGTAGACAGCTCTTCAGGAACCACACCTGACCTCTGGCCTACACACACACACACACACACACACACACACACACACATGATTCCTTGAGTTAGAAGTCTAGTCATTGTGTACCTGCTTGTGTACAAATGGATAGGTACCCAGAACTACAGAAATTCTCCTCAGAAAGTTCAGCAGTTTGTTCTGCATGTCTCTGCCTGCCTTTCCTGTTGAAGGACTGGTGACCCCTGATGATGTATGACTTCAGGGAGTAGAAACATTCTGCAGACTCCTAGAGCAATTGATGCAGGCTAGACCAAGAATGGAGAAGCTATAAACAGCTTACTGAAGCCTACCCAGAACTCCTCTGGGGCCTAGGAATCTTTTTTATATTGTTGCCATCCAATGTGCATATATCAGTTATGAATCTCAGTGCACAAGGCTTTACCAGTAGTCAGAGACCCCACTCTGTCAAAGGTGTACAGAAGTAAGGAATTTCCTGTGTTAGGTGAGGTGTTGTTGGATTGCCTATCCTAGCTTCTCTTGATGTAGGCAGCCATCAAGCCTGACAACCTGAGTTTGACTTTCAGAACCCAAGGTAAAACAAAAGAACAGACTCCCCAAAATTGTCTGATCTGCACACATGCATGTCAGAGCTCATGCATGCCTCCACTTACACACACACACCATGTGCATATACCATGTGCATATACATACATACAAACACAATAACAAATGAAAATTTTTAATAAATAAAATTAAAAGAACTCTCATTTCTAATAAGAATATGGAGTTGAGGAAACAGAGCAGAGGATATTATCAAAGAAATTACTCAAGAAAGTGTCACTCACCAGGCTGCTGAGGCTGCTCAAGCACGCCTACTGAATGTCTAGACCCTTCTTCAGTGCACATAGAGAGCCCTGGGGTGCAAAAGGAGACCTAAAAGTTTAGAGACCAGCAGAAAAATGGAGAGAAGGAAAACAGCCCCCACACAAGTCTGGGAGTCAGCATGACGTCAAGAGCAACGTTGAGAACAGAAAGTGAAGCAACACAGTCACGCTAAAACTTCCAGTGAAAGATTGGTTTCAGTCTAGAATCCTAAACCAGCCAAATCAAGAACAAGCAGAGAATAAAGGTGGTTTGGGTTTTTTTGTTCTAGTCAGGAAAGTCTTAAAAGGCTGGGGCTGGAGAGCTGGTTCAGCAGTTAAGAGCACTGTCCATTCTTGTAGACGACCTGGGTTCAATCCCCAGCACCCACATGGTGGCTAACAACCATCTCTAACTCCAGTTCCAGGAGAATCCAATGCTCTCTTCTGACCTCCAAGGGCATTGCACAGCATGGGTGCACTTACACACATGCAGCCAATACATTCATACACATAAAATAAAAAATAACAAATTTTTTTAAAAGACTGAGGATGTAGCTCAACAGAGCACTTTGCTTGGCGCATGAACTGAATTTGATCCACAGCGTCACACAAACCTGGCAGAGTCTAAGTGCATGCCTGCAGTCCTGGCAAGGAAGAAGCGACGGCAGGAGGATCAGAATTCAAGGTCATCCTCGGCTGCATCCAGAGTTGGAGCTCAGCCTTGGGATCCATAAGATCTTGTTTCGAAAGCACAAAATCTCAAGAACAATTCTCTCTCATGCATCCCTTCTCAGAATGCTACACTGGAAATGTTCTGTTGAAGTAAGGCAGTAAAGCAAGTAAGACAAGAAAGAGAGTGAGATGGAATCAGGAGATGAGAGAGATAAGAGAAGTTCTCAGGAACTCAGGAGAGGAAAGAACAGGAAGCTAGCCAGCAGACCAAGAGAACTACCAACCAAAATATGGGGTCAGAGGAGCCAGGAGGGATGTCCATGTCCAAGGGGGAAAACACACATCTGATGGGCTGGCGGCTACCAGCATGCCAGTATTTAGGATCAGTGTCTCAGAGCCATGGGGACATGGGAGAGAACTTGGATGTTAATAGACAAAAAAGAGGCAATTAAGTGAAGAATGAATATATAATTAGAATGTATCACTTGGCTTAATAGTAAACAATAGTTATAGAATCATTGTTTCAGAAAAGCATAGTCTAAGAAAATGGGCTGCTGAAGGCAGAGAGTGTCAGGAAACTAGACAGAGGCAGCCGAGGCCAGCACTACAGTGTAGGAAGTACACTGAGAACAAAAGTCTGGTATGAAGAGCAACAACACAAGAAGGTTCGCACACAAGGCAGGAGGAAGGGGCTGTATGTTAACAAAATAAAGGTAGACTATAACAAACAGAATATGTCTTCTCAAATACGACCTCAAGCATCAGGTAAGAAACGGGGTACTAAGCATAGTGGTGCAGACCTGTAACCCCAGCTCCTGAGAGGCCAAGGCAGGAAGATCGTGAATCAAGAATATAACAAGTTCCAGGTCAGCGTTTGCTACATAGAGAAACCTTGTCTCCAAAAAGGAAGAGATGCTGAGTGTGGTAGTACACACCTTTAATCCCCCACCTGGGAGGCAGAGGCAGACCCATCTCTGTGAGTTTGAGGCCAGCTTGGTCTACATACCGAGTTCCAGGCCAGCCTAGGCTATGTAGAAAGAGTGTGTCTCAAAACGAGGATGAAGAGGAGGAGGCTGGTAAAAAGAAAGGAGTAGGGGTCTGGTCATCTGTGACCATCACAAAATGATTGGCTCAGGGCTGGAGAGATGGCTCAGCAGTTAAGAGTGCTGACTGCTCTTGCAGAGGACCCAGGTTCGATTCCCAGCACCCACATAGTGACTAAGAACTGTCTTTAAACTGGGTGTTGGTGGTGCATGCCTTTAATCCCAGCACTCGGGAGGCAAAGGCAGGTGGATGTGTGAGTTCAGGGCCAGCCTGGTCTACAGGGCTAGTTCCAGGCCAGCTGGGGCTATAGGGAGATCCTGTCTCAAAAAAAAAAAAAAATCCACTCTTAGTAACATTGTGCTATAGAGGTTGGAACGTGGGGTCTTAGCCAAGATGGCAAGAACCATATCAAACTGAATTCTGCAGTCTTGATAACTAAATCCTCACTAAACAAATATGGGAGGGGCATAGGACTAGAAGAGAAGAACAGAATGAACATGAGCAGAAAATTCTGTTTACCAGAGGAATATAATTGATGCCTTAAGTTGATGAATCAAGAGCGAGCTATCCATTCTGTGAGGTGGGCTATAGTGGAGGGCTGGGAGATGGTGCAGCAGCTAAAATGCCTGCTGTGTGGGCTTGAGGAGTTCAGATCCCCAGTGCCCACATAAAAAACAGGCAGAGTGGCAGGTGCCTGTAACTTCAGTGCCAGGGAGTGGAGATGGACAAAGCCTGGGAGCTCTCGGGTCAGCCAGTCTAGCCCAAATGGGCAACTCCAGACTCGGTGAGACAGAGCTCTGTCTCTAAAACACAAGGTGAAGAGCAATAGAGGAAAACATCCCAACGTCAGCCTGGCCTCTTCATACACAAGCACAGACACACATACACACACACACACACACACACACACACACACAGTGGAAATATCAGATAAATTGCTCAGCTCAGAGTTTAAAGCAGTTTCTCTGGTGAAAGGAAAGTCAAACACAAGCGAGGGACCAAGACAGAGTTCATTTTATCATGCTTTTTCTACATATATAACTTAAAGCTAGTTGTCTTACAATACTTTTATTCAAAATAAATTTATACTATACAAATATTTAAGAAAGAACCATTCTGGTTACAACCGTGAAACAGACACACACACAGAGCAATAGGAGACTGAACTACAGCTGCCGCCTGGCACAGGGAAGGGGTACACATAGACGACAACCAATTCTGCGCAGGAAAGAAGAGCCAAGTGTTTCCTGCTCTCCCTTCCCCCCCATCCTCCAGGCCACTGCTGCCTGTACGCACACAGATGTAGCTCCCTTGATGAAGCTGGAACTCACCACAGACTGTGATGGAAGAGCAACAAAACCAGGAGCCAGTTTGTCAGGAGCCTGGCCGCATTCACATTCATGTAGCCAAGCTTGAATCCTAGCTGTGTGAACCACTACTCAGTGCATGATTCTGGAGAATTACAAACTTCCCTTGGTCTCCTTGTGTTCCTACCTCTCAGAGTTATTTCAAAGATTAAATGGAATTATATATTTATATATATGGTCAGAACAATTCCTGATATGAGCAAATGTTTTATTCTCTCAGCAGATACCAAGTGACCTGCTGACTCCAGGCCTTAGATAAGCTCTGGGGGTAGAAACAGGTCTAAGCCCTAGATACCAAGTGTGCTGGTTAGATTTAGTGTCAACCTGACATGCCTGGGATGAGGGAGCCTCAGTTGGGGAATTGGCTCCATTGGACTGACCTGTGACCATGTCTGTGGAGTATTGTCTTGATTGTTGAGTGATGTGGGAGGGCCCAGCCCACTGTAGGCAGTGCCAACCCTGGACAGGTTGTTCTGTATAGTCTAAGAAATCAGGCTGGGCATGGGTCAAGGGAGCAAGCCAGTAAGCAGCGTTCCTCCATGGCCTGTGCTTCAGCTCCTGCCTCCAGGGTTCCTGCCCTGAGTTCCTACCTTGGGAACCCTCAGTGATGAACTGTGACCCAGGAGATGTGAGCCAAATAAACCCTTTCTTTCTTAAGTTGATTTTGGACAGAGTCTTTTGTCACAGTCATGGAGAAGCAAACTAGAACACCAAGTGACCTGCTGGCTCCAGGCTTTGGATAAGCTCTGGGGTGCCAGTAAACAGCTTGCCCATCCTGCCCTGAGAGAGGATAGAAGACACACCCATGTTTATTATGTTTGTTGCACTGTAACAGTAGTAGTATCCAGATGCCTGGAAGAGTAGGGGGGCTCGTTTCCTAGTGGGGGTAGCTATGGCTGTGCACCCCCTGAGAGAGTCTAGGGACATTGAAAGATGGGCAGTATTTAGAAAGGTAAAGATAAACCTCTGCCAGGCAAAGTGACATACACCTGTCTTCCTAGCACTCAAGAAGCTAACACTTCAGTTTCAGACCATGGCAAGTTCTAGGCCAGCCTAGGAATGACCCCACCCCTTCCTGCATTCCCATAATTACAGCAGAGATGTGGCCTCACCTCCTTGACCTACTAAGCACATCCGAATGAAGCTGGGCCAAACAATTGGGGAGTTTTGTTCCTAAGATTGAGACAGAATGGTCTCCCTCTCAATTCGTGTTAAGGCCAAATGGAAATATCCACATAAAGGTGCAGCATGTACATGAACCCTGGTGAGGAGGAGAGGCAGGGCTCTGGGTTCACTGGGGCTCTGTCCACTGCTCTAACCTTGCTGGACTGCACCACTGTCCCGTTTCCAAGGCCTATTCCAGTATTCTGGCCCAAAGCCCCTTCTGTTTGTACTAATCTGAGATTACTTTCTGTGCAAATCAAAGTTGCCCTGATACTACAGGAGGTCCCTCCCCAACTTCTTACTTCTGTTAAGACAGCAGAAGAAAAGATCTGATCATGTCCCCTGGCCTACTGAGATACTTGGCAAACCTTAGCCTGGAAAAACCCGAAGGAACCTCTAGGGTTGCATCAAAATGTAATCTGGCTCTGGGCCCAGGACAGAGCAGCTTCAGTCTGCTGGGCTTGGAGTGTGGGACAGGAAGAGGAGATGACAGGGACAGCTGAGGTCCCAGGATACAAGGGGGCTGATGAGAGCATCTGTGACTAGAGTTCTTTTATTTTTATTTATTTTTTTTTATTTTTGTATGTGTATGAATGTATTGTTTGCATGCAGGTCTGTGCACCCGTGTTGTGCAATGCCGCGGAGGTCAGAAGAGGGTCTCAGATTCCCCTGGAACTGGAGTTCTCCTGGAATTGGAGTTACAGACTGTTCTTAGCCGCCATGTGGGTGCTGGGGATCGAGCCCAGGTCCTCTGCAAGAGCGACGGTGCTCTTAACCGCTAGGCTATCTCTGTTTAAACCTGTGACTTGGAGGCTACAGTAAGAAGACAGGGTAGAGGAGAATAGGGAGGGGCAGTAACCATGGCAACAGAAATGTCTTCCATTGCCACAGATGAAGCAGACAAGGAGGGAGCCAGGTGAGATGACAAGGACAACCAAGCAAGTAATAGCTGTTGCCTCTACTATATACTAGACAGCAACAGCCTAAGTGAGGGAATGATTGATATACTTTTCAGGGACCCAGATATGGAAATGAGTTGCAAAATTATGGGGTCTTTCCCCTGTGCTCTTGTAGGTGTAAAAGCACCTTTCAAAGCTACAACTCCAGTTTCCCAGCAGGCAAGTACCTGAGATCAGAGCTGGTTAGGGAACTTGAGAAAGCTTCACAGAGGAAGGGATCTTGACTGATGGGTGGTGTTGAGACATAGAAAGCCAACCTCTACTGAACATGATGGCACATATCTAGTGTCCTAGCACTCAAGAGCCTAAGACAAGAGGACTGTTAGTTCTAGGCTATGGCAAGTCCCAGACAGCCTGGACTATATAAAGAAGCCCCGTATCAAAAGTAAGTAAACAAATGCCAGGCTTTGTGATACCCAGTAGCTACACAGCCTTCTTCACAGTAGCTGTTTCTCAGACCTAACACAGCAGGTGCACAGGAATTCTAGCTTAATTGAATTGGATTCCAAATAGGAGGAAGAATATAAGTAAAGGCAAGTGATGGAAAGAGTTAATGAGGTGTGTGGGTAGAGGCCACAGGTGGCAGTGGTATTTCTGGGTAATAAAAGGTGCAGAAGGGTGGCTGGAGAGATGGTTTATCAGTTAAGAGTACTTGCTGTCCTTCCAAAGGATCTGAATTTCCAGCACCCACATCAGGCAGCTCACAACTACCTGTAACCAGCTCCAGGGGATCCAATACCTTCTTCTGGCTTCCAAGAGTTCCTGCACACATATGTCATAAATACATACATACACATAACTAAAAACAAATCTTTAAAAGGTACAGGAGGAGGGACAGGAGAGTTGGCTCCGCAGTTCAGAGCACTGACTCCTCTTACAGAGGACCCAGTTCGATTCCCAGCATCTGCACTGTGGCTAACAACCATCTATAACTTCAGTCCCAGGGAATCTGATGCCGTCTTCTGACTTCTGAAGGCACTGCATGACACAGGTGCACTTACATACATGTAAGCAATACATCCATACACATGAAATAAAAATAATAAATAAAATGCTGTTTAAAGGTAAAAGAGGCCGGGGAGATAGCTCAACAGTTAAGAGCACTAACTGCTCTTGCAGTGGACCTGGGTTCAGTTCCCAGCAACCATGCGGTGGCTAAGAACTGTCTTTAAGCCAGGTGTGGTAGCACATGCCTTTAGTCCCAGCACTTGGGAGGCAGAGGCAGGAAGATCTCTGTGAGTTCAAGGCCAGCCTGGTCTACAGGGCTAGTTTCAGGCCAGCTGAGGCTACAGGGAGACCCTGTCTCAAAAATAACCAAAAGTAAATAAATAAATAAATAAATAAATAAATAAATAAATAAATAATAAGGTGAAAGAGGAATCAATCATCAAACGTACACTGAAAAAGAAATGGTTTGTCTCTGGTGTTCTAATGGAGTGCAATCCTATGTAAAATCATACTATGTATTTTTGACATTAATGTTGAAATCTGAAATATATGTACAAGTCTTTAAAAAAAAAAAAAAGAAATGGAAGCCATAGCTTTAACTTAGGACTAGCTGCTGAGAACAGAGCATGAGTCATCCTAGTCCTCCTGGTGATAGGCCCAAGGCCTAATGCAGAACAGTCCCATGAGAGTATCACAGTGAATGAAAGACTATAGAGAATCAACTCATTAACAAAAAGTTCCCACTGGTTTCCTTTAGATCAGGCATCCCTTAATCCATTCGTTTAGGACAGTGTGTAGAAATTATTTTGCATGGAATTTTTTAATGAATCCATCTTAGTTACTTTTCCTGTTGCTATGACATGATACCCTGACAAACGAAGCCTAAGGGAGGAAGGGTTTATTTTGGCTCATGGTTCAAGGCTATAGCCCATCATGGCAGGAAAGTCAAGGCAGAGAGAGCTTGAATCAGCCGGTCATACTACCAGAAGCAGAGAGCAACAAATGCTCGAGCGTTATCCAACTTTCTCTTTCTTAAGTAGCACAGGACTGAAGCCAAGGACCTTCCTTTAAGGTGGGTCCTTCCACCTCGGTTAACCTCATCAACATAATAATTCACAGGCAGGGCCAGAGGCTAAATGATCCTGCACAAATGTGCCAGGAGGTCTGTCTCCTAAGTGATTCTACAGTATGTCAAGTTAACAATAAATACTAACCCTCACAGACGCTATAGAAAATGCCTTGGCATTTGAACTTGCATCTGAACCTAACATGATGGTTGAGGGGAGCACTTTTTATGACTTTTCCTTTTTTACAGGAAAGGATTGCTCTAGAATTATACCTATGGCCTCTCCACTCAGCTTTCTTCCCAAATTTAGTCAGCTTGCCCATGCAAATAGCAAGTTTCTTCAGGAAAGCCCCGTCCCAGGAAGCCACAATTCCTAGACTCCTGTGGAAGTCTGAAGTTTGAGAGTTAAGCTCAGCTCAGGAGAATTTATTAGCAGACTGGTTTGGCATCATTTGGCTCTAGTCCAAACCCTACAAAACCAGCCTTTATTAGTAATAGAGCTGACATTTTCATCGTCAGATGTCTGACTCTTGTGTCAAAGGTTTAGAAATCAGGAAGTGGGTGAGAAAAAAAGGCGTTTGTTACTGGCTTTTGCAAATTCAGGCTATTATTGGACTGAAACTTTCCTTAGCAGTAAAACATATACTGGATATGATAATATCTGTCACACAGGGTTCACTGAAGACCACAAGAGATTGTATGTTAGATTTCACTAAATGCTGGTTCTCTTGACTTCCTTTTCTGAATCCATGTTCTTTAAGCACATCCTCATGTGGTCAGGCTCTGTGTCACTCTGTGTCTAGCTTAATGTATAGATGTTCCATAAAGGTAAAAAAAAAAAAAAAAGGTAGGAATGTCATTTGTAAGAACTCCCAGAAACTGATTGATTTCTAACCCATGCATTCAAATAGGTTTTTGTTTTGGGGTTTTTTGTTTGTTTGTTTGTTTTTTTGTCTTTTTGAGACAGGGTCTCCCTGCAGCCCCACCTGGCCTGGAACTCACTATGTAGACCAGGCTGTCCTTGAACTCACAGAGATCCACCTGCCTCTGTGTCCCAAGTGCTGGGATTACAGGCATGCACCACCACACCCTGCAACTCAAATAGTTTTATTAAAAGTCAACCAGCATAAAATGAAATATACATGGGTAAAGCAGTTAATTGATAAAATCTGTATTAAGAAAACACTATAGAATTATTATAATCAAAAGAGTGAGTACATCCAATAACCAGAAGATATACTCTCTGCCTTCTTTGTCTCCATCTCCTCTCCTCTCAAGTGGTTTTTGAAGAAGTTACTGCTGAAGAGAGGAAGAATACTGCTCTTGAACTTGAGAGATCAGGGCCTTTGTTCTGGTTAGACAGTAACACACCCTGCAGACCTTGCCAGCTTTGGACTTCCCAGACCCTACTGCTTCAGAAGGGCTCTGTTTGGCAGAATAATAAGTGGAGGGGAATGGGTTGGCAGTGAAGTGATCACTTACAAGTAGATTCTCTAAGTCCTGTATCCACAGCCCCCTCTCACTCTCTCATTCATCCCTTTGGGACATGAACCTTTAGGGGATTCTCCAGGCAAGTCAACTTGCCTCTTGCCAGCCACCCAGCCCCTTCCTGCACCCTCCCTCTCTGGTTCAAGGTTGGCTTCCATCTTCTTTGGTTAGTCATTTGTCATTTCCCCACCAGCTTTCTGTCTCCAGGTAGTATTGTGGGTTGTAGATATTATCTAGCTAGTTTCATTGAGCTAACAGTTATTTTGCTATTTCTTGTTCTAATTATTTGTAGGTTGGTTTTAACAGAGAAAAGTTTTGACTCTCCCTTCTTAAAAATAGAAACCAGGAACTGAAGAGATAGATGGCTCAGTGGTTAAGAGCACTGGCTACTCTAGCAGAGGACCTGGATTCCATTCTAGAACCCACATGAAGGCTCACAACTATCCATAACTCCAGATGCAGGGGAGTGCTCCCTTCTAGCCTCCGTAGGCACTGCATGCACATGATGCGTTTACACACATGCAGGCAAAACACACATACACATAAAATAAATATAAATAAATAAATAAATAAATAAATAAAAACAGAAACCAGTAGGGTGGTGAGGTAGCTTTAATGGGTTAAAGTGGTTGCCACCAAGTCTGATGACCTGAGTTTGATCTTTGGGAACTACAGGGTAGAAAGCCAGAATCAACTACAAGTTATCCTGTTAGCTCAACAGAAAGAAAGAAAGAAAGAAAGAAAGAAAGAAAGAAAGAAAGAAAGAAAGAAAGAAAGAAAGAAAAAAAGAAAGGAAAGGCTGGAGAGATGGCCTAGCGGTTAAGAGCACTGACTGCTCTTGCAGAGAACCCAGGTTCAATTCCCAGCACCCACATGGTGGCTGAGAACTGTCTTTAACTCCAGTTCCAGGGGAATCTGACACTCTCTTCTGACCTCCGCAGCATTGCATGACACGAGTGCACAAACCTACATGCAGACAGTACATTCATACACATAAAAAATAAATTAAAAAAAGAAAGAGAGAGAGAAAGGAAGGAAGGTAACAAAAACTTTAATAGAAATTGGTGATTTCTTTGCCTAACATTTTTAGTAGGTTTTATCTTATTGAGAGCAGATTTAGATTCATAGGAAAGTTGGGCAGAAGATACTGAGATTTCCCACATACCCTCTGTTCATGCCCTCTGTAATCAGCAAACCCCTGCAGAGTGGGACGCTTGTTTCAACTGAGGAACCTGCATTGACCCATCATCATCATCCAAAGTCCATGGCTTACAGGAGCTCATGGTGGTGAACATTCCATGGCAGTACAGTAGAGCAGTTCACAGCCCTAGAAGCCCTCTGTGCTTGAACAATCTGTCCCTCCTTCAACCCCTGGAAACTACTGATCTTTTCCCCATTTCAGTTTTGATATCCAGAAAAATCACTGCCTCACATTTTGTACTGTGATACAGTTCACATATGATAAACAGCTCGGAGTTTCCTTGTATAGCTCTGTTTATTGTTGCACTGTTCACAATAGTCAGAAAATGGAATCCACCTGGATGTCCATCAACAGTTGAATGGATAAAGAAAATGTGGTACATACACATAATTGAAATTTATGCAGCCATCAAGAAAAAATGAAATCATGACATTTGCAGGAAAATGGGTGTTTATGTTTAGTGAAAGCCACACCCAGAAAGACAAAAGCTTTTAAAACCACATGTTGTCTTTAGTATATGGAACATAGATTTAAAGTTACCTATGCATGTGTGTATACATCTGTATATATTTAAATGTGTGAGTGGTCATGAAACTAGAAAGAGTATCATGAAGGGGAGGGGAGAGATTTTTAAAGAGGGTGGGAAATAGAGAGAATAGAATACATGTGATAAGAAACCAGAAGGGGGGACTAGTGGGGGAAGAGAAGAGAAACTGGAGGGGGGGGCACAGGGAAAGGCAGCAGAGAGAGGGATTGCTGGGAACAAGGTACAGGAGCATTTACAAGCCATGATGAGACCCACTTCTTTCCACGCTAATCTACAAAAAGAGTAATAGTTTTCAAAGCTCAGATCTTAAGTTGGAGTTGAAGGAGTTCTGACAAATGCCAGCTACCCATATAATCCACATCACTATTACTATACGGGACATTCCTGTCACCCCAACTCACTGGTCCCCACTGTGTCCCCTCCCAGTTTCCTGCCACCACACTCCACTCAGAGCCAGGCAGCTGCTCTCCTCACTTTATCTAACACAGATTAGTTTGCTTAATCTACAATTTCACTTCAACAGAATCATACAGGATGTCGTCTTTTGGTGTCTGACTTCTTTCACTGCATATGCTTTTTTTCTTTTTTCTCTTTTATTTGTTTATTTTAAGGGATTCTACAATATAATAGCACAGTTGTTTTCAGATAACATTGACATTACTCAGTTTGCTTTACAATTAGGTAATTGGTGCATTTTTTTTGAAGTGAGCCAAATTATTAAGCATAAGCAATGAATGTAAGTAACATTCATGTAAAACCAATTTGCAAGTATCTATGTCCAAATTTTGAACAACCCAAGGTTCCCATAGTCCAGTTGGAGAAGCTTGTATGCACAAGCATGTTGATCAAATAAGAGTCCAGTCTATATTGCTGTAGTCTCACGAATTCACCCCAATCTCTCCACAGCCCTTACATTCTACCACGCCTCCTCTTCCACCAAGTTGTTCCCTAGGTTTTGGGAAAGGGGCACAAGTGGGTGAGAAGCAAAACCGTCTATTTTCTCTGGAGATGTCATTTTGGACTCTAGTCTGTTCAGGTTGTTCCCCTTCATGGGTTGACAGCTTATCCAGTGATACCTTTTTAATCCTACTAACAAAGCACAAGCAATTGGATGTACAGGCATTTAAGCAGTACTAATTATTATGGCAAGCTAAGCTGTGAGCATAGACACAGATGCTTGGATGGTATGCCCTTTTAAACTGCAAATCTTTACAGAGTGGATTTTAATGACTATCTTCCTCCAAGCTCTTGGCCTTCTTCAGGCCTGGCATAAAAACCTGCTTTAAAGACTTTTCAGTATCTAGTTCCTTTTTTTTTTTTTTTTATGAGTACAAGCATCCTTCATGTAAAACCAATTTGCAAGCAGTTGTGCCCAAACCCACACAGCCCAAGGCTGGAGGGGCTTGAATCAAGTTGATCAAATAAGCGTCCAGACTATATTGCTGTAGTTTTACCATTCACCCCAATCGCAGCCCTTACATTCTACCACTCCCCCTCTTCCGCAGATTGTTCCCTAGGCTTAGAAAAGGGGCACAGGTGGATGAGAAGCAGAAAAGTGTACTTTGTCTGGAGATGTTGTTTTGGATTCTGATCAGTTCTGGCTGTTTCCTTTCATGAGTTTGTCCAGGAATAACCTTTCAATCCTACTAAGCACAAGCAATTAGATATATAGGTATTTGAACATTGCTAATTATTATAGTAGGTTACTTTGGTATAGACACAGATGTTTGGATGGTGTGCTAATCCATGGATTTCATTTTTTTCTGTAAAAGATGACAAGGTCTTACCGTGGCTTATAACATCTCCTAATCACTAGAGGATGTAAGCTTGTGGCAACATCCATGAGTTATTCCTCCAAGGAGAGAGCTAATAGCCAAATAGATTTGGGATATACAGACATATGGCTGCCACTGCTGCACAGTATTTCCAAGCAGGTGAGTTGTAGCTGATGTTGACAGAGGAGTCTTGCTTGACTCCATATGCTTTTTACATTCATCTGTTGATCCATCTGTCAGAGGCATACTCCTGTCTGTTTCTGAGTATTAAGCTGTGTGTGAATACTCTGAAATTTGCTTCTCCATTGCCCTGCCTATTGGGCTGTGTCAAGTGTTTTCCTGCTGTGAATAAAGCTGCTATGATCACTTGGATATGTGTCATTTTAAAATTAATTTTTAATAAAATTAATTTTTAGTTGACTTACAAAGCAATGGGTTTCATTATGACGTTTTCATCCTTATAAATCACTGCACCTTGTTAATATCTGCCCCACTACCTTTTGCCAAACCAGCCCCACTGGTCCACCCCTCAACTCCCAATAGATTCCATCTGTGTTTGTCCCATATGTAGTACATCTAGATCTATTGCTACTTAAATCTGTACTCTACATTTAAGAGAAAAATGCAATATTCTACTTTCTCCCCCCCACATTACCCTCTCTTGTCCCCACCCTTTGAGCCTTTTCACATCCCCTTATAATCATTAATCACCTTTCTACTTGCATCTCATATACGCATTTAAATCAAGATTCTCCATTGGAGGAGCTTGCTCAGCGGTTAAGAGCACTGGCTTTTCTTGCAGAAGATGTGGGTTCAATTCCTAGGACCCACGTAGTAGCTAACAACTGTCCATAACTCCAGTTCCAGGGGATTTGATGCCTTCTTCTGTCCTCCTCAGGCATTGTACAACATGGGTGCACTTACACTCATGCAGGCAATACACTCATACACATAAAATAAAAATAAATAAAATATTTTTTGGTCTTTTTTGAGACAGGGTCTCCCTGTAGCCCCAGCTGGCCTGGGACTTACTATGTAGAGCAGGCTGGCCTTGAACTCACAGAGATCTGCCTGCCTCTGCCTCCCTAGTGCTGGGATTAAAGGCATGAGCCACCATGTCCAGCACAAATAAAATATTTTTTAAAAAAGATTCTGCATTAGAGACAAAAGTGGCATTTTGTCCTTTTGAATCTGGCTTATTTCACTTAACATGATTGAGATCTCCAGTTCTATCCACTTCCCTTCGAGTGACATGATTTCATTCATTTTTAAAATTTATTATGATGATTTTTAATCTTATGCATATGAGTATACTGCCTGCATATATGTAAAAGCACTAGTGTCATGCAGTGTCTGCAGTGTTCAAAAAGGGCATCAGACCTTTGGAACTGGGGTTATGGATGGTTGTTAGTCACCATGTGGGTGCTGGGAATCAAAACCAGGTCCTCTACAAGAGTACACAGTGCTCTTAACCGCTGAGCCATCTCTCCAGCCACATGATTCCATTTCTTTTTATGACTGAATAAAACTGCATTGCACATAGATACCACACTTTCTTTATCTCTTCCTCTGTTGGTGGGCATCCCGGCTGGTTCTATATCTTGGCTACTATGAATACTATAGCAATAGACATTCATGTGTTTCTTTTGGAAGACATGTGGGTTCAGACCTATATGGGGTGGCTGAATAATATATAATAATAATATATAATATTAATAATATATAAATGTATAAATACATTTAGTTTTATGTTAAACTTCCAAGCCACTTTCTAAAACTTTTTGCCCCATTTTTGCATTCATATCAGCACCATGTAAGAATTTCAGGCAGGTCACAGCCTTGCCAGCCTTTTGTGTGATCAGGATTTTCATTTTATATATTCTAGAGGGAGTTGGCATAATTCTTCCAAATGTTCCCTAGTCCCTGGGAGGGCTTTCTAGAGCTCCGATTGGCTCCTGCCACTCCTTTTAGCTGTCACTTGTGCTTCACAAATGTGGCTGTTTATGGGCAGGAAAGAATCACTACGGCATGAGGCTGATAGTAACGTGGGTTTGCAGGTTTGCAGAAGGGAGTAACTGCAGCCCGCTGGGAGAGTGCTCCCTGCCAAAGAGGAATACTAATATGTAATTTGCAAACTTAGAAATGAGGTCTGTAAGGCTACATGTGCAAGATTATACAACCATTGACATCTATGGAAGTCTGGCTGTATCCTCCAGGCTTTAGCACTTACAGAAAAAGTAATTTGGAGGAAGAAAAGAGGTATGTGTAAAAGGGTTTGAACCAAAGAAGAAAATGTACTCAGGGGTTGCTCTGCTTTGGATCAAGTTCCTCAGAAGGGCTAGGGGGGTAACGTCTTGGTCCCTACATAGTACTTATTATCAGAGGTCTTAGGACCCTATGGGTGCTCCTGGAAAAGGGACTCCAGCCTCCCAGTCTCTAGACTTCATTTTCTGGCCTGTGATAAGTTTTTTCCACCATACATACATGCCATAATGTGTTACCTTCAACAGAGGCCCCCAGGAGTCTCGAACTGGGCAATCTAGAAGCATGAGCCAAATTCAGCCTTTTCTTTTCATATATTGCCTTGAGTATTTCATTACAGTAATAAAAAGCTGACTAATATAGAGACCCTTGGAACCGGCAAGGCATAAAACTGTTTCAAATTCTGGCACCACAAAGCAAACTGTTGGCAAACGCTATGATCTTCATTTCCCAAATGATTGATTATGGACCAAATTTTAAATGTGGTTTACTGGCCATTTCTGTACATATTATTTTATGCCGTGTCTGTTCAAATCTTTTGATCAATGTTTTAAATTGCTTTTCTGTTTGTTTTTCTATTGCATTGCAGGAGTTCTAGATACAAGTGTATTGCCAGATGTATGTACTGCAAATATCATTTCTCAATCTGGCTTCCCTGTTTATTTCAAATGCTTCTATTTAGTGAACAGAAGTTTTAAATTTTGATGATAATCTAACTGACTTCTTTTTATGCCTAGTGCCTTTTATGTCCTAAGAATTTTTTGTCAATTCCCAAGGCATGGAAATAATGACCCGTGTCCTTCTGTAAGCCGTATGGAAATTACTGCTTTTTAAACTAGACTCTGAGAAACCCTAGAAGGCCTTGGGAAAAGATGAGGTCTGCTCAACAGGGCCCCTGTTTTCTTCCTCTGCTCCCACCCCCCTCTCCTCTCCATTTTTGTTTTTACCTCTTCCTCGATTAAAGCTGCCCTTCTTCATTTTATGTATTATGGTTGTAACAAAAATTCACTTAATGGAAAGATTCCTACTTTTAGCTACTCTGCTAAATGACAGAATCCTCACAGACAGGAACCTGGCATGGACTATTCTCCTTTGTGCTGTCAGATTTGCACAGTGTCTGGGCATGGTGTAAACACTGTAAGAAAAAAATTTAATTGAAAGAAACCAAACCAAATATGGACCGAGAAGAGGAGCTGTGTTCAAGTTAGCTAAATCTTATATAAGACACAGTTCTGGGCATCCAGACCGGGTCAAGCTCCGTGAAGGAAAATGGGGAATAAGATCAGAGACCTTCACCCACAGCAGCTCCATGGGAGGCAGAAAGAAAAGCATCCCTTACACTTATGTAACCCTTGCTATTTATAATCTGCTTTAATATATCTCTTCTTTTTAAAAAGCAGCTTCTACAGGTAAGACCTTTCTGTACTCACAAAGACAAGCTAATAACACCCCCCCCCCAGGAATTTCCAACACAGAGAAAGGTAGGGAAAGAGGGTGGCAGGCCAGGTTTTCAAGTAGGACAGAGCTGCATCTCTTCAGGCTGAGGCTTCTGTGTAATTAAATACCAGTCTGGACTGTGGGCAGCTGTGTTCCCTTACCCCCTGAATTCACTGCAAGGTGCAACAGGATATGCAGTGTAGAGGTTCAGTAGTGGCAGGGACATCCCGACTGGAAAGCTCAGGGACATCCCGAGGCTCCTAGCTGCCGCCTGGTCAAAAGCCACAGACACCACCTCTGAGTGAGACAGGCAAGTGTGACCTGAGACAGGACACCCACACTTCCTGTCTGTGCCAGTGTGCAGCGCTGACTCCCTCAGTCACTTCCACCCCTGCTCCTGGTTTCTGCACCTACATTTCACTATCTAGCTCTAGGTAACCCCAGCTGACCTAAGAAGCTGATGTGATTCTGTTTCTTATCTGAAGAATTCATATTTGGAAGCATTTAATGGTTGGATAATATGTAGGGTTTTGTTGAGGTGTATAGAATCTTAGCCCCATGCCTAGCACATAACAGGTGTTCAGTGTTATTTCTGTTTTGAAAATAACTACCAAGTTCACCCAGACTTTATCTATCTCAAAGGCCTCCCTGAATTGGGTTAATGGGCCAGACTAAGTCACTTTCTGAGGACAAGGGAGATAAATTTGTCAAGCCAAGACTAACAATTTTTGTTTGTTTTTGTTTGTTTGTTTGTTTGTTTGTTTCTGGTATGATATAGGGTCTCACTGTATAGGCCAAGTTGGCCTGGAACTTGTTATGTAGCCCAGGCTTTCTTTGAACTCACAGTCCTTTAACATCATCCCCCAAGGGCTAAGATTACAAGTTTGTACCTCCATGCCTAACTGCAGACCTGTCGGCATCACCATCCCTGATTTCAAATCATACTACAAGCTATCGTAAAAAAACAGTGTGATACTGGCATAAAAACAGATACATTGATCGATGTAGAACTGAGGACATAGATGTAAGTCCATGTGATTACAGCCACCTGATATTTTACAAAAGGGCCAAAAAGACACATTTGAGAAAAGATATCATCTTCAACAATGGTACTAGTCAAACTGGATAGTGACATGTGGAAGAATGAAACTTGATCCCTAACTCTCATCTTGCACAAAACTCAGCTCTAAATATACCAAGGACCTCTAAGATGATACCTTGAATTTGATAGAGGAGACAGTAGGAAATACACTGGAACTTACAGGCATGGAAGGACTTCCTGAACAGGACCCTGATAGTACAGTCATTAAGGACAACAACTGACAAACTGGGCTTCATGAAACTAAAATGTTTCTGTACAGTAAAGGATACAATCATACAGAATGAGAAAAAAATCTTTGTTGGCAATACCTCTGACGGAGGGGTAGTGTCTAGAATATACAAAGAATTCAAAAACTAAACATAAAAAAAAAAGAAACCACCAAGCAACCCAATTAAAAAATTGGGGCAAAGCAGCTGGCCAAAATGCAGAGAATAAGAGACTACAGAATAGGACACCAACGTCAATCTCAGCCTCCCAAGGCTCAAGGACCAGTGTAGAAGAGGGGGTTAGGGCTGGAGAGATGGCCTAGTGGTTAGGAGTGCCAACTGCTCTGGCAGAGGACCTGGGTTCGATCCCCAGCACCCACATGGCAGCTGAGAACCGTCTTTAACTCCAGTTCCAGGGGAATCCGACACCCTCTTCTGACCTCCGTGGCATTGCACGACACGGGTGCACAGACCTGCATGCAGACAGTACACTCACACACATACAAAAATAAATAAAATTGAGGGGGCCAAAAGACTGTAAGAGCCAGAGGTGGGGGTGACCACAGGAAAGAGGTTTTTAGACAGCTGGGAAGTTACTCAGATGAACTCCCAGCAATGCAACAGTGTGTAAGCCCCACACAGGCTAAAGCCGGACAAAGTCCCAGCCCAGAAGTGGGGACATGCGGAAGAGACCCAACATTAGCTGAGGAACTATTGCCAACCTGTAACTTCTGGGAGAAGGAGAGTCAGTTTTCTTTAAGGGAGTAACACTACATACGTTAACCAGGCTCCAGTGGATAGACATGCGTTGACGGACATTTGGGGACACAAATTTGACTAGATAAACCTTAAATATATGACAGAGTACAGGAAATCTAGAGGAGGCTATAAGAGGGCTACAGATGGGGGCTGGAGAGATGGCCTAGCGGTTAAGAGCACCGACTGCTCTTACAGAAGACCCGGGTTCGATCCCCAGCACCCACATGGCGGCTGAGAACCGTCTGAAACTCCAATTCCAGGAGAACTCCGGCTCCAGGGGAAACCGACACCCACTTCTGACCTCCGCGGCATTGCACGACACGGGTGCACAAACCTGCATGCAGACAATACATTCATACACATACGAAAAAAAAAAAAAAAAAAAAAAAGAGGGCTACAGATATTGGAGGTACCTGAACACGATCAAAACACCTAGCCAGGTGTGGTGGCACCCACCTTTAATCCTAGCACTCGGGTGGCAGAGGCAGGCAGATTTTTGTGAGTTCAAGGCCAGCCTGGTCTACAGAGGGAGTTCCAGGACAGCTGGGGCTACAGGGAGACCCTATCTCAAAAAGACCAAAAAACAAACAAACAAAAAAAAGTGTTCTATGAAATTTGCAAAATGTCAATAATAAATAAATAAAATAAAAACAAATTGGGCCAAATAACTAGACAAAGAGTTTTCAAATGATGAAATGCAAATATCTAATGTTCAACATCTTTAGCTATCAAGGAAATTCAAATTAAAACTACCTTGAGATTTCACCTTACCCCAGTCAGAATGGCTAATTCCCAAAACACAAACAATGCCAAAATGCTGGTGAGGTTCTGAGGAAAGGGAAACTCTTATTCATTGCTGGTGGGAGTCAGCCCACCAGCCACTAGTACAGCCACTATGGAAATCAATCTGGAGTTTCCTCAGAAAGCTAGAAATAGATCTACCACATGATCCAACCATACCACTCTTGGGCACATATCCAAAGGACTCTATATCCTACTATAAGAGATATTTGCTCAGAAAAAAAAAAAAAAAAGAGAGAGAGAGAGATTTGCTCAACCTTATTCATTGCTGCTCTATTCACAATAGCCAGGAAGTGGAAGTAACTTAGATGTCCATCAATAGATGAACAGGTAAGGAAAGTACAGTACATTTATACAATGGAATAGTGTTCAGCTGTTTAAAAATGAAATTATGAAATTCACAGGTGAATGGATATAACTGGAAGCCTAACAGTTTATTAAAGGCCTCTGAGTTGTACAGTTACCAAACCTTCCCCCCGACTTCCATCCATTGGAGTCTCCAGAACTGCCCTGCACTGACTCCCTTTCCCTTTCATTGTCTCCTCCCTATAGCTCCATCTAACACACAGGTTGAGAAAAGAGATACAATACATGAGACTTGCCAGGTGTGTTGGCGCACGCCTTTGATCCTAGCACTTGGGAGGCAGAAGCAGGCGGATCTCTGTGAGTTCAAGGCCAGCCTGGTCTACAGAGTGAGTTCCAGGATAGCCAGAGCTACAGGGAGACCCTGTCTCAAAAAGACCAAAAAAAAAAAAGCAATACATGAGACTCATTAAATCTGATCTACTGTGTGGGGCTCAGGAAACAGGAGTGGAAGCAAGGAACCTCTTCCACCCATGGCAGTCGTCACCTGTCTGTCCCACTGATTTGTCAGTGTTAAAACTCAAAATGCTGAGCTTTTTTTCCCCAAATCTAGACTAAGCTATTTTCCTCTGACTGCAATTCATCATTCTCAAAGACGGGAACATAAGCTCTAGGGAAGAAATAAGATTCAGGGAAAACTTTTTTAAAAATTTGTCATTATTTTGCGTGAAGGCTCATGTGAAGGGCTGAGGACAACTTGCAAGCATCAGCTCTCTCAGTCCGCCATGTCCGTGCCAGGGATCAAACTCAAGTATCAAGCTTAGAGGCAAGTACCTTCACCAATGAGCCATCTTGCTGGCCTTGGCGTGGTGGCGCATGCCTTTAATCCTAGCACTTGGGAGGTAGAGGCAGGCGGATCTTTGTGAGTTCAAGGCCAGCCTGGTCTACAGAGCGAGTTTCAGGACAGCTGGGGCTACAGGAAGACCCTGTCTCAAAAAGACCAAAAAAAAAAAATACTTTTAATGAATGTGATGCTTAATCCTGGGTGTCAACTTGACTGGACTAAGGAACAAATAAGAGAAAAGGATCTTCAGATTGGACCACCTCAACCCGGATGGCCCACCCCAAATGAAGGCATTACCTTCTGCCGGCAGGCAGTGTTAAAGGCCAGGGCAGAGGGAGCTGGTCCCTTTTTTCCTGCGGCTTGCCTCTCTCACTGGTGAGTTTGTCTTGCTGCTGTGATCAACCCTTTGGATCCCAGCGTGTACTGAGACCGGCAGATCTCCTGGAATCCATCGGGCCTACAGAACCAGATTGGGACTACTGAGACATCCAGCCTTGCGGACTGAGCAGTTCCCTGGATTCTCAGCCTCTCCAGTGCAGCACAGCTACTGTTGGACTCCTTGAACTCTGTCACATGAGCAAATCAATAAATTGTATAGAGCTATATATTCGTCCTGTTGCTTCTGTTTCTTTAGAGAACCCTGACTAATACAATGAGCCTGCAGAATAATGAGTTTCATTAAGACATTTTCATATAGCGAATCATTTGTGAAGTCCACTCTATGTATTGGTTGTCCTTGTGTTGGTGTGTATGTGAGTGCATGTGTGTGCACACATGCGTGTGATTTATATTCCAAATTACACTAAAAGGATGCAAATGGCCAGGGTAAGCAAGTAGCCCACGAAGGACTGGGGAAGGTCTCAAGATGCTTTTGTTTTTTTTTTTTTTTTTTTTTTTTTTGTCTTTTTTGAGACAGGATCTCCCTGTAGCCCCAGTTGTCCTGGAACTCCCTCTGTAGACCAGGCTGGCCTTGAACTCACAAAGATCCTCTTGCCTCTGCCTCCCAAGCGCCAGGATTAAAGGCATGCGCCACCACACTGGGCAGGTCAAGATTCTTACTGGTGCATTCCAGATTCAAACCATAACACCTAGGTCAAGATTGGAATGCGCCCACGGGGGTTGTGTTTTGATCGCTTGTTCTCCAGCTGGCGATGCTATTTGGAAAGCTAAGGAGGTGCCTAGCTGGAGAATGCAGGTCAGTAGCGGTGGGCATTTGAAGATCACTGGCTGACTGTGTAATGGCAACTGCTCTCTGCTTCTTACTCCATTGCTTCGTGAACATCCTGCCACCAGGAGTGAAGCCCGTCCCACCCTCCCTTTCCTGTTACGACTGCCTGAGACCAGGAACCAAAATAAACATTCGTACCTATTTCACTCATAGTGATAAGAGAAATAACTAATACCCAACTTTCTGGTCTCAAGTCTTTTTTTTTTTCCCCATTAGATCACAGATACCACAGGTGCTACCTCAGGCCAACCCCTGATCTCCTACCTCTCCCCCCCATCCTCCTAGAACACTGCAGATCACAGTAGAGTTTCTCCCTTCTGCACAGCAACAGGGTAGGCCCCTGTGAGTAGACCTCCAAAAGGACTCGAAAGTCTCCAGGCGTAAGAATTGTGTCTTGTTCTTTCCGTTCCCTGATAGAATGCAGGACAAGTAAGGAAATGACTGTTAAAGAAGGCTCACACGACAACCACTGCTCAAAGAATAGGACTTCCAGCTTCTGAGTCATGTGCATAGCAGTCAGATGTGCTCTGTCCGTCACATGTATTTCCACATATAATTTCATGTAGTGTCTTAGAACTCCACCCAGGGGTATGCAACTGAGTATTATAATGAGTCAGGTCACCTTGTATCTGTGCCCCTGTACTTGTGACAGTGCCTAGTGGGCCTTGGGCACAGGGGTTCCCAGCTGTCCTCTTTGCCAACTTTTTTTTTCCCCTTAATATATTAATTTGTAGGCTGGAGAGGTGGCTCAGTGGTTAAGAGAGCCAACTGCTCTTGCAGAGGACCCGGGTTCAATTCCCAGCACCCACATGGGGGCTAAGAACTGTCTTTAAGCTGGGCGCCAGTCCCAGCACTCAGGAGGCAGAGATTGGCAGATCTCTGTGAGTTCAAGGCCAGCTTGGTCTTCAGAGCAAGCTCCAGGCCAGATGGGGCTATAGGGAGACCCTGTCTCAAACACACACACACACACACACACACACACACACACACACATATATAAATTTGTAAGGCTTTGCACGAGCCCTCCCAGGCTTTACTCTCTACCCTTTTCTCCTGCCTTAGTGAGGACCAAGACCAACTTTCTGCTTGACAGGGACAGTTATTTTTGAACACCTACTAGGTGATGGTACCTTGAGAGCATGGGATGCATATTCTCTTGTATAATGAGATCCTGAAGTCACTAGAGTCATATTTGGTAATAGACTACAGTGCACACAACTGAATGAATCTTTACAACCCATGGATCATTTTACACTGCCCTTACTGGTCTACATCTGAGTTTTCATTATTTCTTAGCTCTTTCAATCATCTGTTTTAGCAATGTGCTAAGCAGGCTCTAACCCACACCCAACCCAAGAATTAGAGCATTGAAAGCAATCACAGACATCACCCCTGTGCTCCCTCCCACCTCCCAAACCCATCTCCTGTCATTTTCTTGCTGTCATTTGGTTTATTGAACATAGACAGAGACCTTAAAATATATTGTTTAATTGGATTTAATTTTTCTTTTGGTCTTTTTAAGACAGGGTCTCCCTATAGCCCCACCTGGCCTGGAACTCTCTATGTAGACAAGGCTGACCTTGAACTCACAGAGATCCACCTGCTTCTGCCTCCCAAGTGCTGGGATTAAAGGCATGCACCACCACATTATTTTCCTAAAGTTCATTTAAAGGTTCAGAGTGCCGCTATAGTCCATGTTTATAGCTGTATGGTCTTCTCATCCTTTTACTCATTTTTCTTACAGTGGCCCTGTGGAAACTGTCCAGTCTCTTATGTCCAGCTCTGCTGCTTAGAACATGCATGTTCTAAAATATTTCTGGGATTACTAGGTCCACTTAATAGTTGAGGAAATGGAAACTCAGAGAGATTCATGAAACTTTTCAAGATCACACACCAACTAAGTAGCCAAAATCAAGATTTGAATTCAGGGTTGCCCTGGAGAACACAGGAGGTGAGGAAAAGTTAAGTGACGGGAACCAAAGGGCACCCAGAATCATGAAGAGACAGTCGGACTTCACAGTCTTTGTTGTGAAATGAGAGCTTGTGTTTGTGGGCAGGGCTGAGCACTCTGTATACCTATCCAATGCGCCTTGGCCTCTGCTGGGCCAGGAAGCACAGAGGAAACGAGAAGGATATCCTGCCTGGGTCCTGGGTACAAAAAGTCATGTGGTCCTTTAGTTGTCAGGGCTGAGTGCTTTGCTACAGAGCCACCCTTTCTGGGCTTCAGGAGCAGCCTCCTCTAGATCCCTGCTCCCTCCTTTGCACCAAATGAGGGGTTATCACTCTTTCCTGGTACCTGCCCCTCCCCCCCTGCCAGGGATCTATTTATCCAGAGCCCAGACTCACCAGCTGTTCCTGCTTTGCCCATTTTACCCACCTGCCCCACCCCCACCCTGGGCACAGGCTAAACAGGGTGAGGCCACCCACAGAGCCATTTAACTCCCTGTGAGTGCAAGACCACGCTTCAGGCACATGCAACAGGAGGGGAAAACAAGTCCACAGCTGCGGTGTGATGTCAGGGACAGGGCAGATGGGCGTTCAAATAAAAATTAGAATTACCAGGCAAATATGCCCTCGGCCTGCCAGCTGTTGCTGCCCTGTGGCTCGTGGGCTTCTGCATCTAAGCACAGTCTCTGCAGAACCTTACGGCCCCTCCCAAGAGGGCCCCTGAAGCTCAGACTGGAGCCCCCACTGTCTCCCAAGGCCACAGACTTGCTTTCACAGGCTGAGTCTTCCAGTGGAATTTTCTGGAGATTCATAGCAAGATTAGAGGAGGGAGTGTAGGCTTCAGTTTGGAAAGCCATCTAGTATCGAGGGCCCACAGGTAGAATGAAGAACTTCATCTCTGTGCAGGAAGGGATGCCCAGGGTTACAGGGCATCATGATGAGCACTGGGATGGCAGGACTGTTTGTTCCTGTCCCCTGAGACTTCAGACTCCAGGTAAAGATAGAGAATATTAGGTAGAGATTTCTTCAATAAGTATTTGGATCACTCGCAGCAGAGGTGCACTAGGGAGACCTGCATTCTCTGCTTCAGGAAGGCAGAGCCAGTGGCGGGAGCCACAGTACCAGCTGCAGCAGACATTGAATGCAATCCCACCTGCTGCTCGCTGGGAACTGGTTAACCTTTCAGAGCCTAGGTTACCTTTTCTGTCATAGGGGGATGACAATATTGCTGCAGTGAAGATTAAATGAGATGTTTCTACAACAGCGGCTGTAGTCAGTGTCTCCTGAAGAGCAGTGGTCTGGCTTCAGGAACTAAACGTCCGCCTCCCGCATCAACTTCTCCATTCACTCAGGGCTTACACAGTGTTACTTCCTCTCTTAACTGGTGGGAGATGTGTATTCACTCTTCTACACCTTTAGAGAGCATCTCCCACGTCCTCCCAACAGCCCCAACACACACAAAAACAAGCACAGACACCCCACAGGTCCTTGGCCCAAAAGGCTGAGTGATAGGCTTCTTTTTTTTTTTTTTCCCGTATGTGTATGAATGTACTATCTGCATGTATGTTGGTGCACCCGTGTCGTGCAATGCCGCGGAGGTCAGAAGAGGGTGTCAGATTCCCCTGGAACTGGAGTTACAGATGGTTCTCAGCCACCATGTGGGTGCTGGGGATCGAACCCGGGTTCTCTGCAAGAGCAGTCGGTGCTCTTAACCGCTAGGCCATCTCTCCAGCCCCGTGATAGGCTTCTTGTATCCTAGCAGAAAGCCAGAGACAGTCATCAAAAGCCCCGAGAATCTCTCCCAAATGGCCAGGCTTCACTGGCTTCTGTCCAGCCAGCTACTCACCACCCTAGCCCTGGGACACACACCGCAGAAACAGGGGCAGGTACCTGGAAGACAAAAAGGCCATCGCAGAGCCCAGCATGGTGGCTCATGCCTTAAGCCTAGCACTCCAATTGGGAGGCAAAGGAAGGCAGATCTTTGTGAGTCTGAGGCCAGCTTGGTCTACATAGAAAGTTCCAGGCCAGCCAGGGCTACATAGTGAAACCCTGTCTCAAAAACAAAACAAAAGGCCAGTGCAAGATGGAGAGTTGTCAGCACGCTGAAGGAACCCCGGGGCAGGGGGACCTTAGGTGATGCTAGCTAGCACAGAGCTTTCCTTAAGAGGCTGATGGCTGAGGCAGGAGGCCCTGAGCATGCCGTGTACATCTACTGCCTTCCTTGTTTTTGTAGCCAGGCTTCAACTCATGCTCAAAAGTGGCATTAGCCTGAAGCCTTGAGCCAAGTGGTCATCCATCAGCTGTTCCCGCAATAGAATGAGCTCGTCTCTGTATGAGAACGCTTCTTCCTGCCTGAGACAAGTCCCTCAGCAGAGCTGCCTGAAAAGGCCACTTGGCAGTGAAAGAGACAAAGGTCTCCCACACACCCCACACTCCCCTCTCCTTTCAGGTTCCTTTATCTTAGCAACCCCTTGTCAGCACGAATCGGGTATACAAGGCTAATTGCCCTTGATCACTATAGGACTGGGTCCTCCCTGAGCCTGTTTCCCTTTAGTCCAAGGTAGTGAGAGTGACCGTAGTTAGAGCGAGGTGACTGGTGAGTGACTGTGCATAGCCGCCTCCCCAGGGATCCGCTCTCTGCTGTGATGCATGATGCAACACTCTATCATCTCTGCAGCTGCTGGGATCTGAATCTGATTATGATGCCCAAACTCCCAGGAGCCGCACTTGAGAATCACACTTTCCAAGCCCTCACTCCTTCCTTTCAATTCCTCCTGGGATATACTGCCAATCACTGCTGGGCACGTTGCAGGTTTAAATCATCCTCGCTTACTGGTCACAACTGGACTGACAATGCCCTTACTGGAAATCCCCCAACACGTTCATTTTTAGAACATGTGTTTGAAATCATTTCCCTTCACATCCCAGCAAGCCTACACACAGCTGTTGTGTGGTCTAGGCAGCTCCATTCTGAATTCATTTGGGAGCCATTTACACACTGGGCTCAAAGACTGTGAACATCCACCTGTGTTCACCCAGAGACTACACATCAGAAGTATAGCTCTGGCCAGGCATGGTGGAGCACATCTTCAATCCCAGCACTGGTGAGGCAGAAGCAGGAGGATCTCTATGAGTTCAAGGCCAGCCTGGTCTACATAGCAATTTCCAAGCCAGCTGGGGTTACAGGGAGACCTTGTTTCAAAAAAAGACCAAAAGTATAGCCCGGTTCCTACCAGGTAAGTGTGTGCTGTAAGTGCCTGATCAGTTGATCCGAAGCAATGATGTTTCTTTGACTCTGCCAACTCAAACACCCAGTTAATCTGTTTGCATTTTGGTTGGCACATTGGAGAGCTACGTGACAAGCGAGCCATTCCTGGCATGCCTAACTTGAGAGCACAGCCCTGGCTGGTGCAGACCACTCTGCTCAGTGAGAGAAAGGGTCTTGGTGTTAGCTCTGAGGTCCCATTTTTCTGCAGATACAACTTATATTCCCTCACTTCGGTTGGCCAAATGCCAACTGCCCCAGGAGAGGTTCTGAGCCCCAAATATATTGAGATGCTCACACCCCAGGTCCAGCTCCTCCAATTGTGATAGTGCCATTTTTTTTTTACCACCTCCACAATACCAGGTCTTACTCCAGGTGCTTCCAACAAATGATCTCTAATCCTTGGAGCCACTCTGCCTGGAAATGTATTGGCCTCCTTTTGCCAACAAGAAAAGTGAGGTTGGGGGGAAGGCTTAGAGCCTTTTCCAGGGTCCTAGACAGTGTCAACATTCAGTCTGCGGCCCATCTGGATCCCGGTCCCCTGTGCCATCTCACCAGATGCTTGTGGAAAGAACCTGGCCACTGTGTGCGCCCATGAGACTGATATTAGTGCCTGAGGGACGGGGACGACTGAAAACCTGAGATGTACCTTCCCATTCTAGACAAGGGACATGGAACCACACTTGTCCCCAGGTTGTGGGCAGGACTGTGACTCAGCCTCCATAGAATGATGTGTCCTTGAGGTGCTGTGTGGGAGATGCAAACTGATTGACCTAGTGGAGACAGTACAAAAGGCAGGACAGACACAGATCAAACCCAGTGACTGCAGGGAACAGTCTGGTACATAATTGGCCGATCCAACTGCAGGCAGGCTTTGCAGCAAGTCTTCCAACTATGGTCATTTTCCTGGAAGCTTCCCCAGAAGACTAAACTTCTGAATGAATAAAAGACAGAAAAGTGACTGTCCACCTCTATACTCCTACCCTCACTTCTCGCTGGGCTACACTGGTGTATGTATACTCACCTTTCCCATCCAATGAGCAACTCTATCACCTAGTTCCCCACCCCCAATACTATGTACCTGAACCGCCTCCACCCCACCCCATCCCCTATGGAACCGCCCGTCCTCAGCACAGTAGACATTAGAATGTTGGCTCTGGATTTATAGTGCTGGGATTCTAAAGCTCAGTTCTACCAGGTCCACCTCACAATGACCTTGGGGAAATCATTTAAACTCTTTGTGCATCTGTTTCCACTTGTATACTTGGGGAATAACAGTATCTACCTGTTACAGGCTGATTGCTTACACTGGTGAAGCCTAACCACTAGTACCTCAGAATTTGGCAATAGGACTTTGAAAGAGCTGATAAGGTTAAAGTGATACAGTTAGGATAAAGCTTTAATCCAATGTGACTAGTGTCCTTATAAGAAGAGGAAGAGGTTCCAGAAGTTCTGTAGCATTTCTGCTGACTTTTCTACTTTACAAGCATTGGCACCTACCAAAGGAATGGAGGTGGCTGCACACTCACAAGCAGAAAAACTAAAAGGCAGAGCTTGGAAGTCAAGAGCCTTCCCCGGGGTCCTATCCAGACCCAGAACAGAAACAGTGAAGTACTATGTCTTAGCCATGCATCCTGTAGTATTTTGTTTTGACAGCCTCAGCAAACAAACGCACCATCTCATAGACTTGTTACCAGGATCCAGCTACACAGAGAATCTAAATCACTCAGCTTGGCTCCTGATTCCCAAGTGTTTCCTTTTATTTTCCTGCAAGGACATATGCAGCCACCTATGTTCATTCAGGATTTGCTAGTACTTGTAAAGTGGAAAGTTCTCATTGAGGGCCCAGGTTTTCTGTTTGTCTCCACCCCCAACCATGCAGTGTCTAAGTTATAAGGAGTCTCCCCGAATACTTGTAGATTCAATATTCTTTCAGTAAATCTTTAGGGACTGGGGCAGGGAATGAGGAAAGCACAGCATCTGCCCTGCAGAGTTTAGAGTTGAGCAAGGAACAGATGCCACAATCATTTTCTAATATTATTCATTGGCTTCTCCTGGTTTTCTTTATTTTGAAAAATGAATTACTATTGTGTGAATGAGAATGCATGGGGTGGGGCACAGCTATTACAGTGTACACATAGAGGTCAAAGGACAACCTCGTGGAATTGGTACACTCCTTCTACCTTTAAGAGGATTCTGGGAATTAAACTCATGTCATCAGGCTTGTACAGCAAGTGCCTTTACCTACTGAGTCATCTTGCTTGTCCATGGCTTTCTTTGATAATCAAGAAGTAAACGAGCTACAAAGAAAGAGATGTACAGGTTTGGGATTTCTGGGGATTCAGTTTGGGAGATCCCATTTAGACATTTGTGTGTCCACTACATACCACACGATTCCCATGCTAACCTACTAACAAGTACCAGCTCTGTTATTATTTCAGTTTTACAAATGAGAACCTTAAGCCACAGTGAAGTGACTTCTCCAGGCTCACACACCATGCAAGAGTTAAAGCTGAGATTCCAACTCAAATAGTTTAGTGTCGGAACTCAAATTGCCAGGAAGAGCCAATGTGGCCCAATCAAAGGCAGCCTTTCAGCCTCCGGATCATCTGTTCCTGCAGCTGAACATGCACTGTGACCTGAGGGATGGACATAGATGCCCCTCTATGCTAACAGGGTGAAGCACAGATAGGTAGAAACTTTGTGAATAGAATTTGTATCTTTTATATCAATAGATAGCAGAGGGCTAGCCTCATCTCTTTCTACTATTGCAACTCAGAAGCAGGGCTGAGAACTTAGCCATGCCAAGTAGCAGGTGGCACAACCGAAATTCTATTGTTCATAAACCACCCAGACTGTGGTAGTTTATTATAGTAGCCCTCCATGTCTTACACGTGCAAGAGCTTTCTTCAAAGTTTAGAAGAGTAATCAGATATCCAAACCAGTTCCAGACCAAGCAGTTGTTCCAGGGATACAGTGGAAAGCCAGTGAGAGCCCCTGAAAGCCTGTCCCATAGGGAAAGACCAGAGATGGAGAGCTTGTGACTTTGTGAGGACAGCCAGACTGTGAACTGCACATCATACCATCCCCAAAAGGAGGAGGAAGAGAAAGAAAATGAGGAAGAAGAGAAGGAAGAGGAGGACAAAGACAAGAAGGAAGAGGAGGAGGAGGAGGGGAGGGGGCCTGGCTCTCAATTCACTCCCAGTGGAACTCTTGCATGGGCCGCTGATGCCTGAGGACCATCTGATTTCAGCCTGGAAAACCAGCAGCGGGCTGCTTGGGAACCCCAGCTACCAAACAAAGAAAACCACCTGCTGCCTCATCAGGCCTAAGAACTCCCAAGTGGGTCAGCTGTGGGCCTCCTGAGAGAAGACCAGTCCAGGGTCATCCTAGGGCCTGCTGAGGAGGGCAGACTTCAGGGACCATTGAACCACAGGGGCTACATAGTCTAGGAAGGTGCAGGCACAGCCAGAATGGGGGTCACTCTCACTGGGGGTGCTGCAAGAGTGTCTCCTGAGAGAATGGGCTCACCTGGGTCCCCCCAGACTTAGAGCCCCAAGCCTGTCCCTGAGGACATCCATAGCAGGCAGGACTGATCCGCTACTCCTTTACCTCTCCTAGGAGAGGGAATAGAAACCTCAGGAGGTAATAGGGTAGACATGAAAAACAACTGGAGAAAGAGAAACCAGCCATATCTCTTCCCCAGTCTGCAGCAGCCCTGCTAGGCACCATTCCTGACCTAGGAAACTAGAATTTGAGGGGCATCATTTGCATAACAAAACCCTTTTGCATTTAACCCAAAGGTTTCACCTTTGAAGAAAAGTGACTTTGCACTAAAGTCACGCCAGCTCTGGTGCATTTTTTTTATAAAAATTTTTATTTTATTTTATTTATTTTCGTATGTGTAAGAATGTACTGTCTGCATGTAGGTTTGTGCGCCCGTGTCGTGCAATGCCGCGGAGGTCAGAAGAGGGTCTCTGATTCCCCTGGAACTGGAGTTCTCCTGGAACTGGAGTTAAAGACGGTTCTTAGCCGCCATGTGGGTGCTGGGGATCGAACCTGGGTCCTCTGCAAGAGCAGTCAGTGCTCTTAACCACTAGGCTATCTCTCCAGCCCACTCTGGTGCATTTTTAATTACTTGAATTATTAAAGTTTCTTGTATCTCCATCTTTTCATCCCATCTGAGGAATAAGCTTTTGCCGGCAGATTCAGCAAGTTGGTCTCCTGTCTCCTCAGAGGGACCCAAGCCCAAGGGACAAAGCTTTGATGACTAATCGCCATTCAGGGACACACCAACTGTATAGAGTGAGCTACATACAGCCCTGGCCAGACCATCCCACTGCGTTTTCAGATGGCCCCAGCTGAACAAACTTACAAACTATCACCAGCCTTTTCTCTCCCTACATTTTGCAACTGTAGGTGGCACAATAAAAATGCCACCTGGCATTTGTATAGCACTTTACAGTTTCAAAGCCACTCTCATAACCACCCCCACGCTCCCCCAGACCATTCCCAACCCGAGTCCACCCACACCCCTGCTCCTCCTGTGGCCAGCCCCGTGCCAGCCTCTTCAGGGTGAGGCCACACGCTCCCCCTTGGGGAGTCCACGTGTTCTGTGAAGAGTTTCCTCATAAAGAGTCAGCCAGCCAGAAATGTGGGCAGAGAGCGAAGGGCAGCTTGTTCAGGTTTTGTTTATTATGTTCTCACAGCCTGTGTATGGTAAAGGTGAGTGACATTATCCCACTTTACATGGTAATGAAACAACTCAGTGAGGACTCCAGCCAAGCAGGTTATATGGCAGATGAGCTGCTACAGATCATTGTGCTCCGTGAGTGACTCCGCCAAGGCTGCCATGGTTGGCATACACAGAACCCAGCCACCTTTTCCACACCAGTCAGAAGGGAGGAGCAGGGGAATGAAAAGGACTAAGAATCAAGAAAGAGACAGTTTATTTTGAGAGACTGGACCCCAAACCCTGGAAGGCCTGTGGTCCCCTCCTGAAGTCTCCCATCGTGGCCCACAATATCCTGTAGAGTCCTTGAGAGGCCACAGGGACCGGATGCCATCTCTTGGCTTCTTCTTCCTCAGTCTCATGCCAAGGGACACGGTGGCACAGGCTCTCAGTGCCAGGTATGATGACACCACCTCTCTTGTTTTAACAGGAGGAGTGCAGATTTAAAGAGGAATGACACTTGGTAGATTGAAAGAGAAGATGGGAACCACAGTTCCTCTGCAGAGCAGATGTGGGCAGAGACAGGGCCAGCAGAGTTCTGGACACTGCTCTCTCTCACTATGAGACCATCCCGCCCGTGAATGTCCCCTCTCAGTTCTCCCTCTGTGACATGGAAGAGCAGCCACCCACCGTGCAGACAGCTCGGCTCTTCCACCCTGCTGCCCCCTCTTCAGGGTTTCTCATGCCCACCCTCCCAGGCTCTCATGCCTTCCCCTCACAGCAGAGCTAGCCTCTCTGTTGTCCAAGGCCTGGGGAACCAGGACACAGAGGCCCTGCCCAGGAACAGCACCTGGGCAGAGCATTCGCCTTTTCACAGCTTTGGTTTATCAGAGCAGCAAGTTCTGGGGAAAGCACCAGAGAATAAAACCAGCTAGCAGCTTCCTAGCCGCCCATCCAGCACCCAGCACAGGACCTAGGAGGAGAGGGCGAGGACAGTGCAGGGACCAAACTCCACTGTGCTCTTGGAAAAGACTTCCAGATATGATGCTCCTGAGGGGGGCACACCCTCCACTGACAAATTTGGAAGCTATTATGCTACTGTGATTATCACTACCAAGACTACGCTTCACTCACTACCTGTATTCCAACTACTCCGTTGCATGCCCTCGGGTACAGAGGCACAGCCTGACACAAAATGGCCAAACACAAGAGTACATGAAAGCAAACAGGGAGGCAGGCCTAGAGGAAGCGCAGAGAACAAGGCAGGGAGTGCATGGCAAAGCAACTGTCAATCAAGGGCCCCTTACCCTCCCCACCCTGGCTTATCTGCTGCCAACCAGTGCATCCAGCTTGGGCCTTAACATGATCTCAAGGGAGCAAATCAGACTGAAAGGCTTATAGCAACTCTCCCAAGAGTCCAACCGCAGAGCAAACAAGGTGTCCTAGTTATTGTGCTTTTTGCATCTGAGTGGACAGTCACACCCTGATCCCTCAGTTATGTTCCTCCTCAACCCTTAGGCTGATGCTTCCTGACCACACCTGCACACTGGGACCACCAGAGAAGCTCTAAAAACCACTGCCACCTGCATTCTGGGTTAGCTGTTGTGGGGTGAGAACTGAACAGTTGGGTTTTTAATGCTCCCTTGGTAAGCCTAATAAGCAGCAAGGTTAGAGCCCATCTTAGGCCATTTTTATTCAACACCTGCACACTATTACATATCCAGGAGCTTATTGTAAAAATGCAGCTTTCTGGGTCTTCTCTAAGTCTATATAAGGCTCAGCATCTCTGTATGTGGAACCTGGGAATTAGCATTTATAAGGGGCTTCCACAGTGACTGCTATGCATGCTGTTTTAATAGGAAATAATGACTCAGAGGATCACTGTCCATTCACCACAGAGGTGACCAGGGCTGCCAATAGTTGTCAATGACTGTGTTCTACCTAGTACACAGGGATAACGGCAAGCCACACACCAGGCCCCAAATAGGTGAACACTTCAATGGGACTAAAAGGCCACTCAAAGTTGAAGAACCACAGCATTGTGTCGGGCTGCCTGGGCTTGTAGGGGCAGTCATAAGTGCACTCCATATGACTGGAGCAAAGGAAGACATTAAATGGAAGTGGCTTCTGTGTGATACCAACCTGATAGGGTGGATGAGGCTTATGGAGAAGGAAATGACGGAAGGAGACTGGGAGACATGGAAGGTCAGAGATGAGGTATGCTTGGATATTGCTCTAGATGTTGTAAACATTTCTCTGTTTTATCACAGACCAAACAGAGCTAGCGTGACCAAAGTGCCTAAAAGGAGGTATCAGAGCAGGAAGCTCTGCACCTTACACGAAAAGCAGGAAATATAGGGTATGAGGAAAAGCTACCTACATGAGAAGATCATGTCTAACATATACTGTCCAAACTCACACACACACACACACACACACACACACACACACACACACACAGGGACACTCGAGGGACATACCATAAATCAAGCTAGCTGATCCTCTACACAGACACAAACCAATGTGCCCTTGATCTAGCTGCAAAATTCAAGATTGGTCCTTCACAATTCCACGAGGAAAGAAGTCACCAGGGGCCATGACATCACCATCTGCAGCCTACATTCTACCAACAGCTGGCAAGAACTCTAGGCCCCAAAGGAGGTTGTCACACCAGGTTCAATTCCTCTCATTGGGATAGCAGGAGTGACGCGAAGGCCCGTCCAAAGACATTCCGTCACTGCAGCTCTGACTTAAATGCACCTCGCAGTGGACAGTAGATGCACATTTCATATGTAAACAATGTTTGAAATACCCTGTTAGAGAAGTTAATCAGTATGGTGATTCTGGCAGCTTTAGGTGAGAATATTTTTCTATCAGGGTGGGAGATACTCTCTGCTCTCACTAGGAACACCATTTGAGGCTTTAGAGTTCTCATTAAATGTGACTTCCAAAGGTCTCTTCAGTGTGAGGCCTAGGAAGCAGGTGTTTTCTCTCTCCTTGAGGTCCACACACATACACCAACACCCACTCACAAATAACAATGCGCCACAGAAAGCAGTGAACACATTGGCCTTGTCTGGCTCTAACCAAGGAAGGAACCAATTCTCCAAATAACCAGACCAGAATGCAAATCCTAGAACACTAGCGTATTCTAAAGGACTAGTACCCCAGAAAAGGAGGGTGTGTTGGCCCAGGCTTCCACCCTTTGCACAGCACAGCAGCCTGACCATGAGCTGTTTGATTCACTCAGACTGAAAGTTTGTAGATCTTTCATGAATCCAAGTGCACTGGCTGTGAACACCCAGTAGTGCCTCCAGGACGTTCTCGGTGACTCAGTTTACCTGGAGACCAGAGCTTCCAAACACCTCTTCCAGTTTCCGCTCTCTGTGTTGAGGATGTAGTTCCTTGTCATTGCTCTATGGCAGGCTCGGCTTTCTCCTGGGTAGTTGCACAAATTCCATGCTGTTCACATATCCTCTGAACAAGAACGCCCCAACGTATTCCCAAGAGCAGCCCCAGGGTACTGTGCAAGCATGTTAGGAAAGTTTCCACAGCGTGATGTTCACAGTGATCTTCCTAGTTCATGTTCAACCCAAAGGCCAGAGATGAAAAGGAAGCTGTTTCTTGATAGCCAAGAGGGGAACCTTTCTAGAGAAAGTATGCTCAAGAAGCAAGCTGGAAAGAGCCTAGGTTCTCATTCTGCCCCATCAAAGTTACACGGCCTGCATGGAAGGAGGAGGCAGAGAGACAGGGAGAGCATCAGGCACTAGGAAAGCTGTCATGCTATGGAAATTCACCTCCCTTTGCCAAGCTATCTTTCATCCTAAGAGGTCAGTGAGATGTGATGCCCCAGGGAGGTGTGGGCAGAGAATACATTAGGCAAAGAGAGGTTATATGGAGCCTCGTTGCACAAAAGTCTACTGATGTTACATTCCCTATTCATCCAGCTTCTAGAAAAGTTCTTGGTAGAAGTGAGGAAGATTCACAAGCTGTATCTTTCATAAGGACTGCCGTTCAGAAGTCATGAAAAAAATCTCCCCAAGACCCTTCCTGAAATGGCAAGCGTTTTATGAATTTCCTAGGCTAAGAAGGAACCCAGACTCTAATACTGGTCTGGTGGAAACAGAAGACACCGCCTACTCCAGGGAATATGTCCTCTCTTGATGCTGCTAGAAATCTGGAATCCCAAAGAGAATTCGCCTCTAAACTGTGGGGTCCTACCACTCAACTTGGACCACTGCATTGTGACGGTGACTCACGAGTGAGGATCTGTGTCTTCCCGCTGTTCCTCCCATGGGTAAGGGAAAAGGTAAGAGTGGGGAGTACTACTGAAGAGGACGCGGTGTGGAGGCGGTAGAAACTGCATTGGCGATATTTACAGTGCCTTCTCAGTGCAGATGACCCCAGGCATTATCAAGGGCCAGTAGCCGGCCCACCCAGAGAAGGGGAACAGCAGCAGCGCTACCTCTAACCAAAACACAAACACGGGTAAACACAAGAGTCCGAGCTCCAGCAGCTGGGTGGACTTTGGAACAGCCCTTTGTGCCCGTCACCCCCAGCCTCCCACCCCGAACGCCACCTCCTTTGAACATCTATGACATTTCACATTAGAGGATGGTCTTGGCAGCAAGGGGAAGGGACAGCCAGTGATTTCCAAGAGTCCCATCCGAGGTCTAACTGAGCCTCCTCTGGCTTTGGGACAGCAAATCTAAGTACATTTTGGACCGCAGGAACCTGGGATAAGAGTCTTTCTCCATGAGGCTGTGTACTTTTCCCTGGGCTTGGTCAAAACAAGTCAGGGATGGCTCCTGCATGTTCTTCCTCGTGGCTTCTCGGGTCTGGAAGTCGATATTTACCTAGAGACACAAACAGAGAGCGAGGTCATGGGCCCTCAGAGGCCAGGGTACCTGGTCGCATGCCCAAGCTAGGTCACAACCATTGACAACACCATCTCATACCTTTAGGGGAACTGATGCTTTTCAAGCTGCTTTCATGGGGTTCATCTCTTGGGGTCTCAGTGATAATGCTCTGGGGTCTGAACTCTAGATATTCTTAATTAGAATTTATAAAACTTGTCTAAAATGATGTGAAAAATTAGTACAGAACCATTGGGGGGAGGGGGGAATCAATGAACTCTCAGGCAAAGGATTTTCACGCCAGGCCAAGGTGAGACTTAAGCCAGATGGCAATGGAGATTCCCCCAGGATTTCCTTCTTGTCTTTGCTTTTTTCTTTTTTTCTTTTTGAGTGTCTCCCTGTAGCCCCAGCTGGCCTAGAATTTGCTATGTAGACCAGGCTGGCCTTGAACTCATCTTGTCTTTTCTTAATTATCAAGGCTACAAATGCCCAATAGAGAGAGATAAACACACAGATCTCTCTATTCCAGTGTGACTGTTGGGGGCTAATATCATTCTATCCAACCCATAGGTCCAAGGTGCACCTAAACACAAATAGCAAATATTGATCTTCAGGTAAAGACCTCCTAAATGAAATGCTGTATTAAAACTTTGAGCACTCATACATAACTATAATAACATAATAAAAACAATTATAAATGTTTATTAATAAGCACTGGCAAATACGGAGTGGGCGCTTTATCTCTACACAAAGTAGTCAAAAAAGTAGCTGATATTAGTCTCCTTTACATTGGGGAAAATGAGGCTCAGAGAGTTTGAATAACTTGAGTATGACCACACAGCTAGCTAGTGACACCACTAAGACTGGGAATAAAAGCCCTTGAAAAGGGTACTTCTTTCATTAAGCTATGTGTTTTTTTTTTTTTTTTATTTCTCTATGTGTATGAATGTACTGTCTGCATGCAAGTTTGTGCACCCGTGTCGTGCAAAGCCGCGGAGGTCAGAAGTGGGTGTTGGATTCCCCTGGAACTGGAGTTCTTCTGGAATTGGAGTTTCAGATGGTTCTCGGCTGCCATGTGGGTGCTGGGGATCGAACCCGGGTCCTCTGTAAGAACGGTCGGCGCTCTTAACCGCTAGGCCATCTCTCCAGCCCAAGCTATGTGCTTTTAAGTGTTTTTTTTTTTTAATATTTTTACTTATTTATTGAGGGGTGTGTGTGCGTGTGTGCGTGTGTATAGTTCAGAGGACAAATTGTGGCAGTCGGTTCTTTTATCGTGTGGATCCCAGAGATCAAACTCAGATCATCAGGCTTGGCAGCAGACACCTTTACCTGCTGAGCCACCTCAGCGGCCCCTATGCTGACTTCTAATAGGAAAATCAACATGGACTCAGTGCTGACTACTCTCGCAAAATTCCTGTCACAACACAGTTCCTGTCCACACATGGGGGGCAGGCAACTAAAACACTCCTAAAGCAGACCCTCTGGTAGAAGCCCTGTTCTTTCGTCAGGCCCCACCTGAATGGTGAGGCCCAGCAGAGGGAGAGGAAGTTCCCGAGCCTGGCCCAAACCTTCTCAAGCCCTAATGAGACAGTTGTCATGGAAAGCACACCTCCCGTGGAGCCTGCACATCCACAAACTCCTCAAAGATCCTGTGGGCCTTGGAGACGAGCTTTGCAGTCGACCTGGTCTTCTTGAATTCCTCACAGGCCAGCCAGAATTCCAAGTTCTCCTCACTGAACTCTGTCTTCAGGAAGGCTCGGAAGGCAGCCACTCCGTCTATGGATGTGGAGAGAGGCAGAAGGCAAAAAAAAAAAGATTGGAGGAAGCATAAGTTCAAGAACTGTAGATGAAGAATAAAGGCAGCACTCATGTGCAGGTGCCTCACTGGCCAAGCCAGATGCTCTTCTACACCCCACAAGGATACATGGGGACCCTCAGAGCAAGCCATGCTTCTTGTTCTTCTGAGTGAACATGGTAAATGTTTAAAATCCCATACTAATGACAAAAGTGGCTAAGCCTGGTCACTTCTGATAAACCCTGAGTTCACCCCCTGCCCATGAATGCAGTCTAGGTTGGACCCCAGGTCTGCTGGTAAGCCCATATTGCTCATTAAGCCAAGACAATGTGTAAGATCTGTTCTCTACTCTAATCCATATCCACACCTAAAAAACACACAATCTCTTGTAAGACAAACTGGAAGAGGACATGAAAGTCTCAAGGCCAACCCTTTTCTACTGCCAGAATACCATCTGAAAGCAATTTAATAAATCATTTTATTTATTTATTTTTTATGTGTATGAGTGTACTGTCTGCATGTAGGTTGGTGCACCCATGTCATGCAATGCTGCAGAGGTCAGAAGAAGGTGTCGGATTCTCCTGGAACTGGAGTTAAAGATGGTTCTTAGCCACCTTGTGGGTGCCGGGAATCAAACCCAGGTCCTCTGCAAGAGCGGTCAGTGCTCTTAACCTCTGAGCCATCTCTCCAGCCCCTTAATAAATCATTTTAACCCTGAAAGTGTTCTAATAGCTTGGTGGCAATCACTTCGTAGAAAGTGTCCTCACAGTGAAGGACAGAAATTCAGTCAGTAGTCGGGGCTGGAGAGATGGCCTAGCGGTTAAGAGCACCGACCGCTCTTGCAGAGGACCCGGGTTCGATCCCCAGCACCAACATGACAGCTGAGACCGTCTGTAACTCCAATTCCAGGAGAACTCCAGTTCCAGGGGAATCCAACACCCTCTTCTGACCTCCGCAGCATTGCATGACACGGGTGCACAAACCTGCAAGCAGACAGTACATTCATACACATATGTAAATTTAAAGAAAAAGAAATTCAGTCAGTAACACCATTCTGCTACATAGATGCTATTCCTTGCCGCTTCTAGAAAACCTTTGAGGACCTATTTTAATGTTTTAGTCCACTCATTCTTTATTTCGAGATTTTCCTATCAAATTATAAGGACTTAAATTTTTTAAATTACATTTATTAACTTTATTCTTTGGGTGGTACTGTGAAGGTCAGACAAAAACCTATAGGAAACATGAAGGTCCTGAAGATCAAACTCAGGTTATCAGTCTGGTTAATGGTGTCTTTACCCACTGAGCCATCTAACCAGCCCAGATTATATGCCTTAATTGAGGCTGATTAAAATTTTTTGGCCAAATGCTCTGGCTAATACACCCTTTCCTCTCATTAATCAATGTCATATGTCTTGCCAAGTAGCAGTTCCAGTCACCACAGATAAGGAGGGTTACCACATCAAGTCAGAAGGGAAATAACATTTATTTATAGCTTGCATTTCCAGTTAGTGTTTTTATTTTGAAACTTTTTTTTTTTTTTTTTTTTTTTGGTCTTTCGAGACAGGGTCTCCCTGTAGTCCCAGCTGTCCTGGAACTCACTCTGTATTCCAGGCTGGCCTTTAACTCACAAAGATCCGCCTGCCTCTGCCTCCCAAGTGCTAGGATTAAAGGCATGCACCACCACGCCCGGCTATTCATTTTAACTCTCAAAGCATTCTAATGGAATGGCAGAAATCACTTTCTAGAAAGTGTCCTCAAAGTGAAGGACATTCTAGAACAAAGTGCCAAAATAGTTAAAAACTAATGACCATTTTTATTTCTTTTCTCAATTCACATAAGGATAAAACGTTAATCTTTTTGGTCCTAGACGCTGAGTGCAGCACCTGTAGAACACCAGGCGAGTGCTGTCCACTGGGTGTGTTCTCCTTCCTCCTACTTGAATTCTATTTTGAGGCAGGGTCTGCCCCTGCAATCTGTAGCCCAAGCAGAACTTGAACTTGTGAGCCTCATCTCCTTGAGTAGCTGAGATGACAGCCTTGCACCACCAGGCCTAGCTCAAATATTGTGTTTGTGTGTGTGTGTGCGCGTGCGTGCGTGCGTGCGTGCGTGTGTGTGTGTGTGTGTGTGTGTGTTGTATATGTCTGAATACAGGGGTGCATACATGTTCATGCATATAGAAGCCAAGAGCAGTGTACTGGGTGTCTTCCTCTACCTCCCCACCTTATTTATCACCTTCAGATAGGGTCTCTCATTGAACTTAAAGCTTGTTTTAACTAGGCCGACTGACTGGCCAGTGAACTTTCAGGAATCATCTGTCTTTCCCAATTGATACTGAGTTTACAGGCATATACCACCATCCCCAGGTTTACATGGGTGCTGGGGATTGAAACTCAGATCTTCGTGCTTAAAGAACAAGCACTCTTACCTACTAAGCCATCTCTCCAACACCAGTTTTTAATTCTACATAATGAGTGACCTGGGCATCTGGTATCCACTGATACAGGCCAGGAGAGAGCAGTGGCCAAAATCATTCAAGGGATTGATGTGTTATGCTGTTCATGTGTTTAAATGTAATTATTTTATTTTTAAACTTATTAGTAGTAGTAGTATTTGTGCATGTGTGTATATGATATGGGGGATAGTATGAGTACCATGGAGTACATGTGAAGGAGTTGATTCTATCCACCTTTACATGAATGTTGGGGATTGAACTCAGGTCATCTGGCTTGATAACTGCTGAGCCATCTTGTGAGTCCTAAAATGTTTGTTGGAAAATATTTTTATTTCTTCTAATAAAAAATTAATTTTTTTTCTTTGTCTCTCAAAGTAGATGTTTTATTTATTTGCTTCTTTCTTTGTCATCCATTCATTCAGAGACTCACTATGCTTTTTCCCAGGATGTCCTCAAACTCACCATCCTCCTGCCTCAGCCACCAGAGTGCTAGGATGACTACCACACTTTACTCAAAGCAGGCATTTCAGTGTCTACACTGGAACAATTCCAAAAAGCCACAATATTTTACTGTAAGAGTCAAGGACTTTGAGAGAAAAGTGTTTTCATGGAGCTCCCAGAGATAAACTTTAAATCACGGACATTTAAACTTAGAGGTCTGCCTAAAAGAAAAATAGGGTGGCTATATGATTTATCATCTAAACCTGGACATTTCTGAGTGGCAGGTGCACCACTGTTCACTGCACAGGATGACTGGCTTAAGTCGCACCAACACAGGCAATGCTCAGGACACAGGAAGTGTGAAGAAAGAAGAATATAATGTAAGACTCCTTCCCACTGGATAGGATAGACATAAAAATATTCCTATGCAGGGATGGAAGAGGAGAGTAATGTGGTTTAGACGCAAGAGAGAGAGAGCTGCTGAGTACACCTCCCACGCCCATTCCTATACAAGTCAAACCCCTAGGAGAAAGCAGTAGAAATCTACAACAAATTAGGAATCCAAGTAATATAAAACAGTGAATTGTAACATTTGGGCAGAGATGGACTAAGAATGGCTTACTCAATTCAATTGTGGACTTTTGACTATGCATACAGAGTATTGTTCAGGATGTTGTCTGTGGCATAGGCTACAGGCCAAAGTTAGATGATATATAAGGGAACAAGTCACAAAACTGCAACCAAGAGCTCCCCTGTGGGTGGTCTCTTTGGCATCCCTCCCATACTCTTTCCCCTTATTGTTCCCCATGGAGATCTAGAAGTTTCCACATGCTCTGCAGTAAACTCAGGGGCCTCTATGGCAGAGGCTGCAGGCAGAGAGAAAAACAGTCAGAGCCTTGGTACCCTTGAGAACCCAGGAGAAGGCTGGTTCAGCAAGAGAGGATTCTGGCCCGTGGTCAGTAGTGGATATAGAACACCAAAGACCCGCAGGTTGGAGGTCCCCTATATGCCTCCATCTTTTTCCCTCAGGAGTTATTTTTTGCAGTAAACTTTTTTGTATCTTTTTAAGACAGGGTAGGCTGGCCTTGAACTCGCAGAGATCCACCTGGGATTAAAGCCATGCCTGGATGCAGTGACTTATTGCAACTGATGTATAAAACATAAAAATTATACACACTAATGGGGTAACATGTCTAATATATGTATGTGTTGTGTAATTTTATTTTATTTTATTTTAAAGGCGTGTGCCACCATGCCCAGCATTTATTTATTGCTGTATGTGTATGAATGTACTGTCTGCATGCAAGTTTGTGCACCCGTGTCGTGCAATGCCGAGGAGGTCAGAAGAGGGTGTCGGATTCCCCTGGAACTGGAGTTCTCCTGGAATTGGAGTTTCAGATGGTTCTTGGCCACCATGTGGGTGCTGGGAATCGAACCCGGGTCCTCTTTAAGAGCGGTCAGCGCTCTTAACCGCTAGGCCATCACTCCAGCCCGCGTTGTGTAATTTTAAATCAAAATTATTCAAATTTTTACTTTCTTGATAAAAATTTTCAAAATATTTTTTCTAACTTTTAAAAATGTATAAAGCATTTGTTTTATTTGTTTGCTTGTTTGTTTGAAGCAGTTTCACTTTGTAGGCCAGGCTGACCTGGAATCCACTGGGTCCCATACCAGCCTCAAACTCCAAGTATCCCTTCCACCTCCACTTCCCAGTGTGCTGGGATTAAAGATGGGAGCCATCAGATCTGGCTTGTACAATATACTATTGTTATACACAGTCATCCTACTGTGCAGAACTTCTTGGTCCTTTCTAACTATACCTCTTACCTTTTGACCAACCTCTCCAGAACCCCTCCCACCCACCCCCATTCACCATCCTCTAGCTGCCACACTCAACCTCATCAAGATCTGTTAGGTGCCACATATGGGTAAGGTCATGTGGAACCTTTGCCTAATCCTCACACATTTCAGAGGATTTGACTCAGAGGAGCTCTTCTATCTTTAAACCAGAAGGATCAATGATGAGATTCCTTGAATGGGAGAGTGCAAGTTCATTGTATCAGGTGTGGTTTGGTTTGCCCCTAAATAAAAACATGCTTGAGAGCGAATTAAATGTAGTTTTAGATAAAGAAAGAAAATTATATTTCTGCCTTCTTTCTTGGAATTGGTAAAGACAACTCTATTAAGGAAACTCTATCTGGTCCCTCTTAGATAAAGCCCAGACATTATCTCTTTTCATCTAAATCCCAACTTAAGTGAATTTTTGTGGATCATAAAAGAGTTTATACCCACAAAGTGCCCCTGAGGTGCCTTTCCTTCCTCTCAGTTTACAGAAAAGCAAGTAGAGGCTCAGAACCCATTTCCCTGACCTCAGATAGATAACATGCAGCATAAGAAATTAAGTTCTTAACTGTCCAGTGTAGTAACAATGCATTTTCATTGATTCATTCATCTACCCCTTGGATGGCCCAGCTGTTCTGCCAGGTGCAGCAAGCAGACACAATGTGCTATTATACACAGTATTTGCCATCTGTGAGGTTATCTTTATTGTCAACCTGACTGTATTTGGAACGACTTAGGAGGCACTCCTCTGGGTGTGTCTGTGACAATGTTCCCAGAGAAGCCGCACTGGGAAGACGCACCTTGTATATTCATCTCTCTCTGCTTCCTAACTGAGGGTGCAAAGTTGGGATAGATTCAAGATGCCTCAAACTAAATAGCCTTGATATTCTGTATTAATTTGGGTGAGGTTGCTACAAACGTGAGCTACACATGAGTACTAGGCTTTGAGCTATGACGCAAATAAATCATATAAAATCACCACTTCATAGATCTTTCCAGCCACCTCACGCTTCTGCCACTATACCTTCCCTGCTGTGATGAGCTGTGTCTTCATACCATGAGGCAAAAATCAACCCTTCCTTAGGTCACTTTTCTCAGGGATTTTGTCATAGCAATGACAAAAGTAACTAATATACCACCAAAGAATTGTCTAGGCCAAGAAGAAAACATAATTGTGGGAAAGCTTAGTTAGGTGGGCTGGATTCTAAGCCTATGGTACCTCCCTGGCCACACCCATGGGGTGGGTTCTAAGACAATGGTACCTCCCTGGCCACACCCACGGGGTGGGGAGTAGTGACGAATTGAGTCATGATGGATATTTAAGCGGACATGTTGGAATAAACTCTCTCTCTGCGTTCAAACCTCCACCTGCCTACATGTGGTATGCTTTCCTGTGCGGTCTTTCCACATGGGTAGTCCTGGGATTAAGTGGGCCCCGCCACGAATCCCAGTGGCAACCCCACAAATGGCGTCCAAACGTGGGACAGAAGGAAACATTAACAACTTAGGTATGCATACCCCTAAATCTTGCCCTTTTCTTCTTTTTCTTCTCTCTCTCCTGATATCTATCTGTTGTGGTGGAACCATCTTTCCTGCTGGTTTCGGTGAATGGGACAGCGGTCTGAGGGCATGTGGCTTTGTACATGTGGAGAGCCTGCCTCTGATTTGGTTCAGAGGGAGCACCCAGTGCCTTCCAGGCATGTGCCTCCCGGCATGGTCACTCCTGCAGGCTATAAAAGCCAGTGACCTCAAGGCGAAATTTAATATTAAGCCTTAGCAGTTATGTTTGGCCTTAAAACAAGTTTTCATAATTCTACAGGTCTGAAAAACTTTCTGGTTTTAAATTCCATTCCCCCAAAGAAAGACTCCTGCTGCAGGCTCCTCAAGTTTGGTTCCAATCTTGTTCTTATGTAGATTTTCTCCCGGTAGCTCTGCTCGACCTGAGTCCACTTATTGCAAACTAAGGCCTTTCACGAACCGCCCTCCCCCAAGAGCAGTCTCTTCCAGATAATTTCAAGCATTGGTCATTTTTCTCTTAAATTTTGTGTACAAAATCTGTTTTTGGATAAAAGTGTGTTGCTTTCTTGTCTTCTTATGGGTTTTCTCTAAATCTAACTCTTACCTAAAACCTGCCAGCTATTTGTAGATCCAAGGTTGGCATTTAACTAACAGTAATTCAAATCCATTTCAGCATGTTTAACTTAAAGTGTAATATTTGTACTTAACCCCGGATACCCTAGATATGATTGACTTAATTTTATCTTGCTCCTTTTAAATGTGTTTCACCTTAAGAATCTCTTCTCACAGAATTTTAGATCACACGTGGTCTGAGCTCTGGCCTGGTGCCATAAGCCTGCCTGCTGTGCATGCATACCAGCTACCCCACTGAGCACATGGTATCTAAATCATGCCCACTAAATTCTGAACTTAGGTAACATCCTTTTGATTTCAGCACTTTGGAAACAAGATAGATGGATTTCTAGGAGAACTTACAGGCCTTGAAGTTCTAACAACAAACTTGCTCCAATAAATTGTCTTTTTCAAGGACCATTGGTAAAAGTCTCTTTAACAACATAAGTTGATATTTTGGTTCAATTTAAATGAGAAATTTTTTGAATAAAACTGCTTTATGTTTCTTTAAGCCCATCTTCAAGCTGCGTGTATGTGTGAGTAAATGTGAGTTCCCGCTTTTAATTCATTATAATCCTACAGGTTTAAATCTATTTAGCTAACTATAAACAAAAATAGATTCAATTCATAAAAAATGTTTATTTTATACCCCTTAGTGTTAACAATTTTAAATTGGGTTTATAGTATGCATATTATTCAGTTTAATGATAGATTGTTGTTAATTATTAGTAATTGTTATTAATGGTTATAGTTATTGTTGTTGAATATAATTATTAATAATAATTGATAAAAATTCAGTCTAATGGTAAATTGTTAGCTAGTATTATTGACAATTATTCATAATAATTATTAGTGATTGTTGTGACTAATAATGGTTAATAATTATTAATGATTAATAATGGTTGTAATTGTGATTATGGATAATTATTATTCCAAAGTCCTTAATAATAAGACATGATGGATCAGGCCTGTCTACTTTTAGAGATCCTCAATCTTTAGATTTGTAAATAGCATAGGTAGAATTTAGGCAATTAACCAGAAGGGATAGGATAGGGAAATAGTAAACTTTAGGTATAGTTCATTGAAGGCAAGTGGTTGCAAATGGACCTAAGAGGTGGCATATGGATCTCAGCTGTTTCATGCATTACTAGGACATTTATTCTAATTATGTAAAAAATAACCCTATAACAAATTATAAAAATTTCATGTTTCTCATTAAACATCAATCAATATGGATTTCTTCTCTTACAGGTCAACCTAACGAATCTTTATTATATATGTATGTATGTGCGCGTACACACGTGTGTATGGATGTGTGTACCTGTGTTCTAAGTATATTTCAATGTTAACAGCCATAATACCAGTAAAAACATTGCCTCTGAGTTGGAACATGGCCCTTCCTTCTCAAGATGCAAATTTATATTAAACAGGCAAAACATAACTCAATTTCAACAAAGGTTATGGGTTATCTACTAAAATTTTAAAATAATGGATCTACACTGCCACCTACTGGTTACGCCCTTTCAACATCTAAATCAAAGATGCAACCAGGTTTTCATTGTATTAAAGTGTTAATAAGTTTGGGGCATTTGGGAATAAAAAATAAAAGGTATAAAAATTTAAAAATAAAAAAATTGAATTCCAATTAATATCATTGCGGAATTCATGGCCGCCATTTTTAAATTTTTTGTGTGCATACAGGCTGGACCTGCATGTTGTTCTGGTGTTGTGGGTGACCAGTTGGTTTGGAAAAAGGCTCCCTTTGCGGACCACCAACCTGAATAGCTGGTGTTAAATTCCTGTCCTAAGCTTGGGCAGGTGAAAACTTTCGGCCAAGAGTGGGATACATGTTTCGTGATCCCAGGCTAAGGACCTGAGTAGGAAGATACCTCTCCGGTCAGGTCACGGAAGTGACCGACTGTCCACTACGCAATGAGGCCAGTTCCCCACACTGTCCACAAAGTGGGCACTGTGCGTCCCTTTCCCCTTAGCAGGATTGCATTGCACCTGTTCGACAAAAGAAGTTTCCTAGAAGCTCCCACAAAAACAAAAACAAAAAATCAAGATGGTTATGATGGTAACAACTTCTCATGGGGCATACATAGCCATTCTTTAATTAACTGATGGGCATAAGAACTGTAAAAAAATTTTTATTAAGGGGCTGGAGAGATGGCCTAGCGGTTAAGAACACCGACCGCTCTTACAGAGGACCCGGGTTCGATCCCCAGCACCCACATGGCGGCCGAGAACGTCCGAAACTCCAATTCCAGGAGAACTCCAGTTCCAGGGGACTCCGAGACCCTCTTCTGACCTCCGCGGCATTGCATGACACGGGTGCACAAACCTGCATGCAGACAGTACATTCATACACATACAGAAATAAATAAAATTAAATAAAAAATTTTTTTTAAGAAATTAATTTGTACATTTAAAAAAAAATTTTTATTAAGAGCTAAATATTGTAAAATCTTTAAAGCAGGTTTTCATGCCAGGCCTGGAGAAGGCCAAGAGCTTGGAGGAAGATAGTTAAAATGGTAATACATTTAAACTAATTGGGAATGTAAAATGTTAATTGTTTTATGCATAATCTGTATTGAATTTCCAACAATAACTTTGGGGTCAAGGTACACAAATGGTCTCTATATTTTTCTGTGTTATACAGTATCACCTTGTAACATTTTTCCTTTACTTGTAGGACAAGTTAGGCATCTATAGGTCAAAACATAAAAATTTAAAAAACAAAAAGAGGGAGGTGGTATAATATTCCTTCTGTATTCCAAATCTTTTGATAAATTTTTAATTTTGAGGTCTTGAAACTAACAATGGGAGGAGATTTGTATGTTCCCATAGGTAAAAGCACCAATTTAAACGCCTGAAAACGTACAACTTTTGGCTGTGCAGGATGGACTGGGAAATTCCAGCAGAGAGGCTGACCCATCTGGACATTAAAGAAAAAAGAACCTCAGATTGCCTGAGTCACAGACACTGAGCATCTCTCTGAATTCTATTGGAGTTAACTGTTTATAATGGACCCTAATGAAGTTTACCTTCCAGATGCTGAGAAACCTCCCTACCTCAACCCTTTTATAGGAAAAGAAAAAATGTGATGGTAATGAAGTCATTCCCTAAATGTAAATTAGAGCCAAATATAATAGTAAAGTCTCTATAAGCTATGTAATTAAGCAAAATATATTAATACAGGAGAGCTCTGATATCAGCAATAGATTATTCTGCCAAGGAGATGTTAGCTGGGGGATCCAAGCCCCCAAAATTATAAAGGCCTTTTGCCCATAAAACTGGGATATCTGCAAGGAGAAAGGTGGTAAGTCCCTGTTGTCAAAGACCTGGTATAAGCATGAAAAAATGTTTTGAGACATCACTTGCTAATGTGCAGTTGGCCTCTGAAATGCCAGAGAGTGTTACCAAAGGCCACTAATGCAGTAAAGCAAAATATTGGTCTCTTTGAGTCAAGCAAGGCTCCTCTGTCAGTATCAGCTACACCTCAACTGCCTGGAGATATTGTGCAACAGTGGCAGCCATGTGTCTATATATAACCCAAATCTAATTGGCTATTAGCTCTCTCCTTGGAGGAATAATTCATGGCTGATGCCACAAGCTTACATCCTCTAGTGGTTAGGAGATGATATAAGCTACAATAAGAACTTGTCACCCTTTATAGAGAAACCACAGTTTGTGGATTAGCATACCATCCAAACATCTGTGTCCGTGCTCACAGCTTAGCTTGCCATAATAATAATGTTTAAATGCCTGTACATCTAATTGTTTGTGCTTTATTAGTAGGATTAAAAAGGTACCCTGGATAAGCTGTCAACCCATAAAAGAAAACAACCTGACTAGAGTCAAAAATGACATCTCCAGAGAAAACAGACTGCTTTGCTTCTCACCCACTTGTGCCCCTTTTCCAAAGCCTAGGGAACAACTTGCGGAAGAGGAGGTGTGGTAGAATGTAAGGGCTGTGGGGAGATTGGGGTAAATCGTGAGACTACAGCAATATACACTGGACTCTTATTTGATCAACATGCTTGTGCATACAAGCTTCTCCAATTGGACTATGGGGACCTTGGGTTGTTCAAAATATAAACATAGATACTTGTTAATTGGTTTTACATGAATGTTACTTATATTCATTGCTTATGCTTGACAGTCAGCTTACTTCATGGTTGGGATTTTTGGATATTAATTGGCCTTAGTGTGAAAATAAAGTTTTAGGTCTGACCTATCCCCCACTGCCCAGCACTCAAAACAGGCTTGAGCAGCTGGCTATTTAAAACTCAGGTTCCTTTGGGTTGTTAGCCTCACCCATGGGCTCCCCTGCCTTTCAGAAAAGTTAAAAAAATAAATAAAATTAAAAGGTTGAGATGTGGGAAAGCTTAGTTAGGTGGGCTGGATTCTAAGCCTATGGTACCTCCCTGGCCATACCCATGGGGTGGGTTCTAAGCCAATGGTACCTCCCTGGCCACACCCATGGGGTGGGGAGTAGTGACGAATTGAGTCATGATGGATATTTAAGCGGACATGTTGGAATAAACTCTCTCTCTGCGTTAGAACCTCCACCTGCCTACATGTGGTATGCTTTTCTGTGTGGTCTTTCCACATGGGTAGTCCTGGGATTAAGTGGGTCCCGCCACGAATCCCGGCGGTGACCCCACATATAATCACGACAATTATGATGTAGTGGGTAAGTCACAGGACAGGGAAGGACGGGGTGCTACGAGAGGACTCTAAATGGGCACCTGAGCCAACTCTGCAGAGGAAACAAAGACCTGCAGGGGGAACAGGTGCTAAGATGATACAGGAAGTTGAAGAGAAGGAAGTTATGTGAATGAAGTAAAGGGATGGATGATAGAGAAGAGACTTTCAGGAAGAGGGAGCCATATGCACAAAGGCTAGGATTTGTTTTATGTTAACTAGACCAATGTGAAATGGTTCTGAAAGACTGGCATGTCACAAGAAAATAGATAAGAAATACTGCACCTGCTTTTCAGACAGGCATACACAAAGAGGCCTATGAAAGAGCCAGAGAACAAGAAGGACAGCACAGCCCCGGGAAAGGCCAGGAAAGAGAAGTCTACACACAGGAAGAAGTGGCTGTTCTGTGCAATGCTTCCCAGAGGCCAAACTAGAAAGACTAAGAGGGGCCACTGGATGTAGCAACCACTGGTGTGAACAGCCTGACCATGCTGTGCTAATGCAGTGCTGATGGTGGGACGGGGCCTGACCATGCTGTGCTAATGCAGTGCTGGTGGTGGGAACAGCCTGACCATGCTGTGCTAATGCAGTGCTGGTGGTGGGACAGGTCCTGAACATGCTGAGCTAATGCAGTGCTGGTGGTGGGACAGGGCCTGTCCATGCTGTGCTAATGCAGTGCCGGTGGTGGGACAGGGCCTGACCATGCTGTGCTAATGCAGTGCCGGTGGTGGGACAGGGCCTGACCATGCTGTGCTAATGCAGTGCTGGTGGTGGGACAGGGCCTGACCATGCTGTGCTAATGCAGTGCTGATGGTAGGAACAGCCTGACCATGCTGTGCTAATGCAGTGCTGGTGGTGGGACAGGTCCTGATACATGCTGGCTAATGCAGTGCTGGTGGTGGGACAGGGCCTGTCCATGCTGTGCTAATGCAGTGCTCGGTGGTGGGACAGGGCCTGATCCATGCTGTGCTAATGCAGTGCTGGTGGTGGGACAGGGCCTGACATGCTGTGCTAATGCAGTGCTGGTGGTGGGACAGGGCCTGACTCTCTAATGCAATGCTGTGGAGACAGCTACATGCTGTCTAGAGTGCTGGTGGTGGGACAGGGCCTGATCATGCTGTGCTAATGCAGTGCTGGTGGTGGGACAGCCTGACATGCTGTGCTAATGCAGTGCTGGTGGTAGGACAGGGCCTGATCCATGCTGTGCTAATGCAGTGCTGGTTGCGGGCTCCGCTGGAGCAGTGCTGGGGGAGGCCTGATCCATGCTGTGCTAATGCAGTGCTGGTGGTGGGAGGCCTGACCGCTGGCTAGCTGCGAACTAACATGCTGTGCTAATGCAGTGCTGGTGGTGGGACAGGGCCTGATCACTTCTAATGCAGTGTGGGGGAATGGCTAATGCTAGGTGCTGACAGGGTGCCAGTGGAAGCATGCTAGGGGGGCACCTGACCATGCTGTGCTAATGCATGCTGGTGGTGGGACAGGGCCTGACCATGCTGTGCTAATGCAGTGCTGGTGGTGGGACAGGGCCTGACCATGCTGTGCTAATGCAGTGCTGGTGGTTTGACAGGGCCTAACCATGCTGTGCTAATGCAATGCTGGTGGTGGGAACAGCCTGACCAGGCTGTGCTAATGCAGTGCTGGTGGTGGGAACAGCCTGACCATGCTGTGCTAATGCAGCAATGAACAGATAGGAGGAACTAGGAAGCGTTCCTTTGGGCATCTCTTGCAAGAGATTTGTCCAGAAGGAAAGGGGGGGGGGGGTGGGAGTTGGGGGGGGGGGGGGGGTGGGGGGGGGGGGGAGTCGGGGGTGAGATCACGCAGAGCTGAAAGGGGCTAGTAGACTCAGAAAAGAGTATTTTTAGCTTTGGGTATGCTTTTTTTAGTGATGTGATACAAAAGACCTGTTGTAAAGGCCAAATATGGGTCTCCCTGAGTCAAGCTCAAGACTCCACCGTCAGCACCAGCTACACACCCACCTGCCTGGAAATAACTGTGCAGCAGAGGCAGCCCATGGTGCCTGTATATCCCAATCTAATGTGGCTTATTGCTCTCCCCTTGGAGAAATACCCAGGCTGATGCCACAAGCTTACATCATCTAGGTTAGGAGATGTTATAGAAGCCACAGTAAGGCCCGGTCATATTTAACAGGGGAAAATGTAATTCTAGGATTACACAATCCAAGCATTGTGCTATGCTAAAGGTAACCTACCATAGGGGAGCTATTAGTGCTGTTAAATACCTATATATCCAATTGCCTTTGCTTCATTAGTAGGATAATCAAAAGGTTATTCCTGGACAAACTGTCAGCCCATGAAAGGAAACCCAAAATTGACCAGAGTCCAAGTCAACAGCTCCAGAGAGAGAGTGGACTGTTTTACCTATCATCCACCTGTGCCCCTTTGCTAAGCCTAGGGAACACCTGCGGAAGAGGAGGCGTGTTAAAATAAAATGTCTGTCGATTGGGGTTAGTGGTGAATCTACAGCAATGTATTCTGGATACTCATTTGATCACTTGATTGAACAACAACCGGTCACCCCCCCCACGGATGGTGGGGGCTGTAGGTGTTTGGGCACAAAAGCCTGCAATTAGGTTTTGTGCATGAAGGATGCTTGTTACTCATGGATTATCCACTTATAGCTAAAAAATGAAAAAAAAAAAAAAACTGAGAGAAGATGCGAGGGACTGTTTATGCAGAATGCATGATCTGGGATGGGGTGGGGGGGGGGGGGGGGGGTGGGGGGAGGGGGGGGGGGGGGGGGGGGGGGGGGGGGGGGTGGGGTGGGTGGTGGGGGGGGGGTGGGGGGGGTGGGGGGGGGGGGGGGGGTGGGGGGGTTGGGAGGGGGTGGGGTGGGGGGTTAGGGGTGGGGGGGGTGGTGGGGGGGGGAAGGGAAAAAGCCTGAACTGAATTGGAAAAAATGTATGAAATGCACAAAGCATCAATAAAAACTAATTAAAAAAAAAAAAAGAAAAGAAAAGACTTGTTAAACAACAGGAGTTAAAGAAAAAGTTAAGAGTAGTGGCTGTTCTTACAAAAGGCCTGGGCTTGAATCCCAGCAACCACATGGTGGCTAATAATGGTCAGTAACTCCAGTTTCAGAGATCTGACACCCTCTTCTGCCCTCCGTGGGCACTGCACAACATGGGTGCTCTCATATAATACAAGGAATACACTTAAAAAATTAAAAATGGGGGCTGGAGAGATGGCCTAGAGGTTAAGAGCGCCGACCGCTCTTACAGAGGACCCAGGTTCAATCCCCAGCACCCACATGGCGGCCGAGAACCTTCCGAAACTCCAATTCCAGGAGAACTCCAGTTCCAGGGGAATCCGAGACCGTCTTCTGACCTCCGCGGCATTGCACGACACGGGTGCACAAAACTTGCATGCAGACAGTACATTCATACACATACAGAAATAAATAAAATTAATAAAAAAAATAAATAAATAAAAAAAATTAAAAATGGGGGGCTGGAGAGATGGCCTAGCGGTTAAGAGCGCCAACTGCTCTTGTAGAGGACTGGGGTTCAATCCCCAGCACCCACATGGCAGCTGAAAACCATCTTTAACTCCAGATTCAGGGGAATCTGATGCCCTCTTCTGACCTCTGCAGCATTGCACAACACGGGTGCACAAACCTACATGCAGACAGTACATTCATACACATACAAAAATAAATAAAATTAAAAAATATATATAACAAGTATTAAGTTATCATTTTAAATGATTAATTGGAAAATTATAAGTGTAAAATGTGTTACAGGAGAGATACCTGAGAGAGGGGGAAATGTTCAGAGAAGCTAACTACCTTGGGAATCAGTAGGAAACAGAAAACAATTGTCAAGGCTTAGACTTTGGTTCCTGGAGAGGGTTTCCATGCACCGAGCAGGGAGCAAGAACCTTTAATGTGGAGGATGCACTTGTCATCCAAAGAGAGGACCATTCAACTCAAGCTGCTAAATAAACCTTGATCCTAGAAACCAATAAGAATTTAGAAACCAGAAGGTAGAATAACGGAGAGTCAGGGACTAGCAGGACCCAAAAACTATTGACATCAGAGTAGGCATCCTTTTGTTTTTTTGTCTTTTTGAAACAGGGTCTCCCTGTAGCCCCAGCTGGCCTGGAACTTGCTATGTAGACCAGGCTGGCCTTGAACTCACGGAGATCTGCCTGCCTTTGCCTCCTGAGTGCTGGGATTAAAGGTGGACACCCCACACCCAGTTCAAAGTAAGCATGTTAAAAAGCAACTGCAACAGCATCTTCTGAACACTTACTTGGGCCCACACACCAAGTGCTTTCTGAACCTGATGGCACTTGTCCAAACTGGTGTTTTCATCATTTAAATGGAGAGAAAAACAAAGCTTAGCGAAGAGAAATAACTTACAAGGTTCACACAGTTAGTGGCAAGAATGCTAAACTAAGAAGCCAGCATCAGTGTATATGTTGGTGGTCTCATATTAAGACCTGAGTGATAAGAGCTGCTGATGTGGAGGAACAGGAGCCCCAGGCAAGGCAAGCAGGGAGGCCTGAGGAACGCTGTGGAAGGTCAGCAGCAGACGAGGTAGAGAAAGCATGAAGAGGGTCACTAAGGAAGGCAGAAGAGAGTCTAAAGTTGAAAGCGTCGCAGAAACAAGTGAATGATGAATTACACTGCAAGCAGCTGAGAGTTCCTCAGGATGGAGGTTTGAATTGCTGTGCATGGTGAACACATAGGTGGCTCAGCAGATCCGGCAGCTTCAGAAGCAGCCTGCCAAAAACTGCCAGACCCTCCTAGGCAGAACCTCGCAGGCCTCGGTTGGGAACACCTGCACAGGTCTTGGTTGGGGATGCCAGTTCTGATCACAGCCATGACCATCATTACCTATGTGACAGCACATTCAGCCTCACTGGGTCTCTGAATTCTCCCTGTAGAAGGAGAGACTGAGTTTGAAGAACCTTCCCAGAGAGAGTTAATGCTATGTTCTCTACCCTATCCCAACTTAGACCTGCCTACATCAGACATGGCTCTTAGACCTGATGTCATCATTTCACCTGCTGTTTCCACCCATTGACACTGTCACTGGAAGATTACTCCAGACAAGCTTAGCTTACCTGTGTCAACTCTACTGAACCATTATGTTAATCCTATTAAGAAGGAAGAAGTTCAAGCCGGGCATGGTGGCGCACGCCTTTAATCCTAGCACTCAGGAGGCAGAGGCAGGCAGATATTTGTGAGTTCAAGGCCAGCCAGGTCTACAGAGTGAGTTCCAGGACAGCTGGGACGACAGGGAGACCCTGTCTCGAAAAGACGAAAAAAAAAAAAAAAAAAGGAGTGATTTTCCCACAGATCTGGGTGAGTTTGAAACACTCTCTGCCTGTCTCCAACAAGCCCTTTCTCCAAAGTAGGGACAAGCAGTAACCCCAGTCAAGCAACCATACTGAGCATGTGTGTGCCATGGCCCTGCAAATGTGCTGTTTGGCTCACAGACTTGGAGCTCGGCCAGCAGGACACCTGCCAGCACCTTCTCTGTGGTGCTGAACGGAGGCCACTGGGTGCCACCGAGAACCTGGAATATGCCTAAGTTCTCTTCCATCCTGAGCACTGACAGCCGGCCCCATCGCTATTGTGTCTTCCCCCATGTGCCACGGCACCTCGCTGGGCAGATAGGCAGCTTTCCCAGCCTGGAGCCAAGGACCACAGTGCCCTTGGAAAGATGCTCTGTGTTTCCAGGCCCCAAACCAATGAATGGCCTGCAGGCTAGAGTAGAACTAGAGGAAGCCAGGAAGAAACCCAGACAAAATATGACACTTTGAAATTGCCAGAGATTTCCAGACAGAGCTTGAAAGACAGGGAAGGGCTGAGACTGGCCCTGCTCCCAGGGACCCTCTCAGTCTGGGCCAAGAAGCAGTGAGACATTCATTTGGCAGACCACAAAGGCCTGCTCAGGTGCACCTGCCTCTGGTCCTTCCCAGCTCACCCACTTCCTCTGCCTAGCCCGCCTCAGCCACAGCCCCGCCCCCCAACCCACCCCAGCCCCTCGCCACAACACTTTTTTCTGTTTCTAGAGCAGGTGTCCCTGAGCAGGGCAGGCCGTGGAAGGTCACTGAGCAAAAGAAGTTCCAACCTGGAACAATGGAAATGAGCTGGGGTGGGAGGCAGCACTGCTGCCGAAGCCCCTCCTCCCACCCAGAGCAGATGGCAGCAGAGGCCACAGCAGAGACTGCTTGCCCACGGCCTGGCCCACCTCCCTTGTTGATGTGACCTAGCAAGCAAGCTGCAGGAGACAGCACCAGGGGAATTTGTTTTTCTTCCATTCACATCTTTTCTTTCTTTCTATCTGTCACTGCTGCCTCTTCCCAGCAAGCCTTTCGTCCACCCCTCTCCCTCTTCTTTTCCCACCCCTCTCCCTCTTCTTTTCCCACCCTTCTCCCTCTTCTTTTCCCACCCCCCTCCCTCTTCTTTTCCCACCCCCCTCCCTCTTCTTTTCCCACCCCTCTCCCTTTTCTTCTGTCCTTTGCCACTTTCCTCCCCTGCCCTTTGTTGCTCGCTTTCCCTCCGCCAGGACCCTCTTGCCTTCTGTTTGTCCATAAACTGCAGTTGGTTCAAAATGCAGAGTTCCGATTTGTCTCTGAAAGGCTCAGCAGCATGTGCTGGCATCTCCAGGGGTGGCCACGTTTGCACTGGCTGTGCGTCCAGTGCCAGTGACCCCCATAAACATTGCACACTAGATGCAGAAGACCGGAGCCCACTTCAGATCTCCCACACATTTCAAGCAGTTGGAAAGAGCAACTCGTATCTGCCCTCTGAAGCTATTCTGCCTGGAACTGGGTCCTGGCCTTGACACACATTAGCTAGTATAGTGGGGAGAGTCATGGCTGATCCACTCCTTGGCTCTCACAACTGTAAAATGCAGATACCATTTGCACCTGTCCACAGAGTTATGGGCATGTAGTGAGTTCCTATGTGTAAATGTCACGCAGAACTCGACATGTAAACAGAATGTTCAATGCATGTTTGTGGTGGTTATTCCCATGTTCTGGTGGAGTTGTGCTTCGGATCTTAACATACTTAGTATCAAATGCAGTCCTGGTGAGTTAAGGGCAGTAAGTGGGCAGTGAACAGTTCTGGAAAATGGGGAGAAGTAGGGATATCTGTCTTTTAATCATTTCATCTGCAGTTCACTTAGATTTTCTTTGTATGACTCTCTAAAGAGTTATGGCTCAGAGAACAGTACAAAGTTTTTCAGATTGGTACCTAGCCAGTAGCAGAAAGGGACAGGCTTGTGTCCAGGATTCCTGGAACAGTGGGCAGGATATTGGCGTCCTCTCCAACAGCCACAGAACCTCCGAGAACATGCTGTGGCCGCACATGCTGCCGGCTGCCGGCTTTCTCCCTCTGGTTCTTTGATACAGGGTGCTTACATAAGAGGAGAAACTGGGTCATTATGAATGAGCAGTGCAGCTGGTGCATCAGGGAGGGCGGCTTAGGTAACGGTTCAAGGTCCAGCAGCCTTGATTTAGCTGCCATCAGGGGTGGACTTGAACCTAGCTCAGTTCCCAGGCTCAGAAAAACACAAAACCACAAAGAAAAAAAAAAAAAAACATTTATTTTTAAGCTCTGTATTTACTAAAGTGCTCTGTCAAAGACCAGAGTCCTCTTGTATTCCTGATCAATGGGGGAAAAAATAACCCAATGAACAGGATCCAAGGTCAGGCAGTGGGTAAGAAGAGAAGATGCATTTATAAAATCCAAGGTGCATGAACTGGCAGAGAAGTCAAATCCTCCTTGATTTGGAACTGAGCCACTGACTTGAAATTTGTGTGAGAAAAGCATTAGAATTAGAGCCTTCCTTCTGTGAAATCTACAAGATAAAGGCTTTTAAACAAATTATTGAGGTTAGTCAAGATGTAGGTGAGGATATAACTTAGGGAACAAACCTCTGTCAGTAATTGACAAGCAACTGGGATGTTAATTCTGCCTCACTCTTATGATTGTTGTGACTTTCTTCACTAATCCCTACTTTATTAGCACATATAATATATACTGTATATATTATATGTGGATGACATATTGTAATATTATACATATATGGATAACATATTGTAGTATTACACACACATATGGATGACATATTGTAGTATTACACACACATATGGATGACATATTATAATATACATATATGGATGACATTGTAGTATTACACACACACACACACACACACACACACAGAGATGACACATTGTAGGAAGACTGTTTTGTGTTAGCAAGGACTTGAGGGACCCATGGTCACTTCCCATCCTGAACACAAGAGGCAGAAGTTCTGAGGTCAAATGACTAGGATGCAGGTGGAGAAAGGGAAGGAGATCCTAGGCCTTAGAACTGCTATTTCAGTGATCTTAACATATCCCATCAAGCAGAAAGCAAGCCGCCTGATGAGGGGGGAAAAAATACAGCTTATATCTGCAACTATTACAAGAAATTAGCAAGGGACTCTCTCTTAAGGGGAGACAGAAGAGATGTGTTGCTAATAGGGTGAAGGTTCAGCATTCATAAACGACCCCAGTAAATTACTACTATAAAACCTCACATACACTAGTTCATAGCCTAAAGGATTTTAAAAATCAAGTATGCAAGATATTTCTCAGATCAGTTGGGTAGATGAATACTGCTGGGACTCTCACAAGAGGGAACATATCAAATTGTACCCTCTGGGCTTTTAAAAACTATATCCCCTGGACTGGAGACATGGTTCATCAGTTAAGAGCACTAGATGCACTTGCAAAGGACCCAGGTTTAGTCCCAGCACCCACATGACAGCTAGCAAGCATTTGTAACTCCAGTTCCATGGGATCTGACAGCCTCCTCTGACCTCCACAGGCACTGCATGACACGGATGCACTTATACACATGCAGGCATAACACTCATACACATACAATACAAAATAGTAAATAAAATGTTTTTAAAACTATGTCTCCAACAAGATTGTCCTGTGTTTATAGGGAGAGCTGGGTAGGAAGGCATGAGGAAAGCATCATAGAAGGTTAGAAAGCAAAGAGGCGAGGAATGCAAATCATGAAGTCCCACTGGGGACTCTGATGCTTTCTCTAATCTGTTGCCTCAAGCTGTCTGTGGGATCAATAAACTCACACTCTCTCAGACACAAAAGATACACAAAATGCATGATTGATCAATGAATTTAATATCATGTTATAGCAAAAACAATAAAAAAGAACTCTACTTCATCTAGCCTATGTATAAATCAGCACACCTAGCATTTTGGAATAGAACCATATTGAATTCTCACACTATAGAAGCCATGGTTCCTCTTTCATGGATGAGGAGAAGTGAGGTTTATGGAGATTTAGCGATTGACTTAAGGTCATATAGCTGATAAGTGACAGAATGGATGCTGGAAATTTGCATAGTTGCTTCTATTCAGACTTTTTTTTTTTATTCAGACCTTTTATAAGTTTTTAAAAGATGCCCAATATAGTCCAGGCTCTCCTCCCATCAGGCTAAATGCACCTGCATTTCTGGGTACAAGTAAAATTTAAAGCAAAGTCGACATGAATGCGAGAACACAAGGAGATTTCTTATCTATCTATCTCCACTTCACAAATCTATCTGTAACTCACCCTCAGTTTCTCCAGAAAGCACAAATCCCCATTTGTTGATTGCTGTGGGATTTCCGCACTATAAGTATGGAATCTCTAATGCCAATGTGCTATTAAAAGGTGCTGTGTGAGGATCCGAGGCAAGTACGACACCACATACCCTTTAAAAACCTGGACACTCACCCCACCCAATGCTGCCCTTTTCTACTTTGCACACTTGTACTTGAAAGTAGAATGGCTTAAGCTTCCAGGGGATTAACCACTCCTGAAGGGGTTGTGGGAAAACATCCCCCAGATCCCAAGCCAGATTCTGACTCGATAGATCTAAAATAAGACCCCAAAATGTTCATTTCTCTTTTTTTATTTATTTTTTTAAATGTTCATTTCTTACAAGCACTGGTAGGTACTACATTACCTTCCAAGATCATACTTTGGATAATACTGTTCCAGAATCTTCTGGCTTGAAGACAGTATAGGGAGGGCTATGTAGTAGATGAACACCTACCTGGATATATGTTCTAGAACCTAAGACAGATAAATAATTCCATGAGCTGATGATTTAGGTCTTTATCTGATTATTTGTTTGAAATCTGTTTGCTTTATGGCTATGTGATCAGATTAAATTATTGTATGTTTTTATATCTCAACTATAATCTCAAAGGGGGATAATTTTATAAACTAAAAGCTTCTCTATTTGTCTTGTTTTACAGAAATAGACAATGCTGTCACTGCAAAAGGGATCTCGGTGATCAGATTCCCCTAACCTAGCATTCTGTGAAGCCAAGTAAATAGACACACTCCCTGCAAACACCAAGCAAGGCTGTCTTCCACAACAGTGCCCAGAGAGGTTCTGGGTCATAGAGATATGGAGGCAGGCAAAGAAGTAAGAGAGGGACTGGAGAAATAACTTAGTGGTTAAGAGCACTGGCTGCTCATGCAGAGGACCAGGGTTCAATTCCCAGCATCCACATGGCAGCTAACAACAGTCTGTAACTCCAGTTCCAGGGGCTCCAACACCCTCTTCTGACCTCTGCAGGCACTGCACGACACAGGTGCACTTATATACAGGCAGGCAATATACTCATACATGTAAAATAAAAATAATAAATAACTTTTAAAAAGAAGTGAGAGGAAGGGGCAAAACATGCAGCCTGCAGGTACAATTAAAACTGGAATGAATTCAACTTTTATATCCAAAAAATACCAAGGAAGGAGGGTTGCAGGAGCAAGACAAAAAAGAAGAGAGGGAGGAAAGAAGAATCAGAGAGAGGGAGGGGAAGAAAAAAAGAAAGAAGGGAAGGAAAGGCAGAAAAAGAGAATATTCACAGTTCAGGACAAATAAAACACATGCTCAAACCTCATGAAAAAGAAAAACAAAAGATAGATATACGTCTTTCCTGTCCTCCAGCAGCCTGTCAGAATAGATCTCCTACACACTAGGAGCCTTCCTTCTGTTGGGGATAAACTAAAGAGCAGAAAGCCTTCTGGATGGACAGACAGACAGACAGACAGACAGACACACACACACACACACACACACACACTTCAGATAGCAAATCTAATTGTAGCTGGATGGAGATGAAAAAGATTCCACATTAGCAGAAATCCTTCCAGTCAGTGAAGCCATCAACAATTTCTATTTTAGTTTCATTCATTAGTTAAAAAGAAAAAAGCACTTATAAGCGATTACCTCTTAGGCCTCTGTGGGCGTTTTTACTCTTTTTACTGTATTTGTAAACAAATACAATTGGAAATGAAATTATTCCAAATATTTGCCTTCCAGATTTTTTTTTATTCTAAGATAGTCATGATATTTTCTGTTGCCTGAGATGTGAGCTCATGCAGTGCTCGAAAGAAGGGGCCAATCAAGAAGGAAAGATTCAGAACACAGTGCTTTGGTCCCCCTTCTGGCTGCTGCAGCCATTTCAGCTGAGAAGCACTCTTACATAACCACATAGGCAGTGCCTAGTCATACCACCTGCCCAGGTGATTGGCTATGGTCCAGCCTCTGTGTTCTCACCAGAGAACAACCCTGGGACACGAGGCAGAGCTGGGTCTAGCCTCTGACCCTCCCTTTTCCCACCCTTTTGTTGGACAGATGAGGAATATGATTTCCTAAAAAGCCAAAGGAAGTCTCCACCAAGGCCACCTAGCTATCCAGGAGCAGATAGGGGAACAAATTCAGGACCAGGGATCTGACATATATCTGGCCAACTGCATTGCCAAAAAGCACTTTCCCAGATGGAATGGAAACCATTCTCTAAACCAAAAGCAGTCCTCTGCTCCCAGATCAGTAGGACGTCTAATACCAATGAGACAGCAGAATTTAAGAGTAGTATTGAATGTCAGGATTCAGTTTGCAAGCCTGAGTTACCTGGTATGTGGTGAGCACATTGTATGTTTTCTTGCATTATTTGTGTGCACACCTGTCTTCTCCAAGGCCTTCATTCTGCATCAGAGATTGGCCTTAGCTCTTCCTTCTGTGTACCTTCCCAGCTTCAGAGATTTTGGACATCCTTTTTAAAGAATGGACATCCTTTATAAGAAGCATGTGCTTTTTATAAATAAATCAGTGTTTAGAACACCAGAGAATCAAAGACAGTGAGGATGCTGCAGAGGTTTGGGAACAGGGAAAAAATAGTCACCTGGATTCCATGAACTAGAAAACCGGAGGAGAGCTATTCAGGTGTGGAGAAGGACCAGGGAGCGGACAGCTGCCCAGGTGTGGAGAAGGACCAGGGAGTGGACAGCTGCCCAGGTGTGGAGAAGGACCAGGGAGTGGACAGCTGCTGCCCAGTTGTAGAGAAGGACCAGGGAGTGGACAGCTGCCCAGGTGTGGAGAAGGACCAGGGAATGGACAGCTGCTGCCCAGGTGTGGAGAAGGACCAGGGAGTGGGCTCTAGACTAACTCCTGTCATTCAGGGATTCTCTACTCTTTACTTAGTGGGACACCGTGTTGTCTTGATTGAAAGCTCTGCGTACCTCCCATCAATACTGTCCCTCCTGAGGGACAGGAACAGATGAAATCCCTTCAGAGACATTTAATCAGCCCTGACTGAGTCACAATACCAACCCAAATTAATTAGACTTTTAGAAAGTTGTCAGCATTTTTTAAGGTGGCCTGGCTCTGATTCTCCGTTTGCCTTCACAGGGAATAAAAAAAATCAAACACTAAAAGCTTGAGGGTGTACCAGCATCCCCTGTATACCCTTTCTTCTTAAGAACATTCATATCACTGGCTTTTTATTTCTACATAAACAGAAATAAAAACAGAACCTCAGACTCTAAGAAGGATCAAAGAACTTTGGAGTTCAAAAAGCCCTTTTTTGTAGTAATTTGACAAAAAAGCAAATTGGTGTCAGCTTGTAACCCTTCAGCAGAATTCCCATCTTAGAAAAAGTGTTATGTTCCTGGAAACCAAAAGCTTGCTTAACAGAAGCAGGACCAAGTGTCTGAAGATCCACGAGTCAGTGAATCAAATGAATAAAATTAAACCTCTTAAATCTCCAGGCCTTGCCACAATATAGACAGACTCTCAGCTTCCAACCACTAATTTCACTTCCATAAATGGTTGTATTGGCTTAATATTAATAATTGGCTACAAAATTTGTAGCCTTATTGTCAAGACATTTATTTTGCATGCAATAAATAAACCATCATTTAAAAAAACAAACAGCACTATATCATTATAACACATCTCTGAGGAAGCCCGGAATTCTCTAAATGTATCCACTTATTTATTAAGCTTCCCATCTGCAGGTGATAGGTAGCAATCAAGCATTCCTAACCCCGTTTGAGAATGAGGAAACAGCCTCAGGGACTTGAACTAAATGAACCAGTATAAGACTGAAATACAAACCAAACTTGAAGATGACCTTGAATCAAATCCGGCCAGAAAAAGAAGGTGTACAGTGGTCGTGACGTTTGGTTAACAGAACATGATTTCATAAAAATAATCAATAACCTTATTTTTAAAAAGGCATTACTGTCTTAATCCTAAATATCATAATGTATATGCCATGACCTTGGCAAATTTACCCTGTAAGCTTGCTGCTGAGGCACAGATATATGTGAGATTTACATATATATATATATATATGTTGTATTTATTTATTTATTTATTTTATATATTTTTTTATTTATTTATTTATATATATATATATATATATATATATCCACATGGCTTTATTTTCATTCCTAAGTGTAACCCATGGAATATTAAAGTCACTATTTGCTTCACAAAATTATTTTTATAATATACACCACTTATTCTTAGACTTGCAGTTTATTTTAAAATCTACTCCAAAAGTATTGGTTAAGCTAGGGAGATGGCTCAATTGGCAAAACGCTTGCTGCACAAGTGTGAAGACTGGAGTTCAGATCCCCAGCACCCATGTGAAAAGATTGGTTCAGTATCTTCACACTGGGAAGAGGGAGACAGGAAGGTCCCTAGAGACCATTGGCTACTTAGTCTTGTCTAATTGGTGAGCCTGAGGTTCAGTGGGAGACCATCTCAAAAACTATAAGGTAGAGAGTGATAGAAGATACCTGACATCAGCCTCCAGCCTCCACACTCAGGCACACAATACATACATGCATTCGTCATATGCACACATAAACAAAGTTCTTGTTAACTTGTTTATTAAGAACAAAAAAGGGCCAGGCATGGTGGCGCATGCCTTTAATCCTAGCACTTGGGAGCCAGAGGCAGGTGGATCTCTGTGAGTTCAAGGCCAGCCTGGTCTACAGAGTGAGCTCCAGGACAGCTGGGGCTACAGGGAAACCCTGTTTCTAAAAGACCAAAAAAAAAAAAAAAAAGAACAGAAGAGGGAGTCAGAAGAACTAACTGTTCATCAAATGAAAAACAAAAGTTGCTTTTTGCTTTGTTTCATTTATTGTTACTTGCAATGCTGGGCTCTGAACCCAGGGCCCCACACATGCTAGGCAAGTGCTCTACCATGGAGTTACCTTCCCAGTCCTCAAAAAGCAAGGCCACCTCTAATGGCATGTGCTGAAGACCAAGGAACTCTATCAAGACCTCCCAATTATCTAGTAACCAAGCCAAGACAGCACAGGTCTGAATCCCACCCATCTCCTTCCGGTTAACTGGTGCAAAGACGTTCCCTGCCACAAGCTATAAGCAGCCCTTCTGCTCCCAGATCGAATACTGACGTGACGCAAATTTCTGAGGAACACTGAATATCTGTCTGCAACCTTCCTGTGTCCACAGAACACCCCTCCCCTCCTCACCCCTCCCCTCCCCACCCCTCCTCTATCACCTCCATGTACGTAATGCCATAGGGATGTCAAAGCCCAACAAATGTGGACTTGCTCATCATGAGGAAAAAAAAAAAGAAAAAGAAAAGGCTAAAAAGTTTGACTAATGACAAATTGCCCTCTGCACACTGCAATACGCTCGACTCTTCCTGCCTTTGTAAGAAACAAAAGACACAACAGCTGAGGATGGAGAAGAGGAAGCAGAGGGGGAAGCAAGCAGACTGATCATCTAGCCAGAGAGTGGGAACACAGCGCAGCTGAGATAGTCATCCCTCATGATAAAAAGCGAATTCTGTCAACTCAAGGAAATGCTAAAATGCACACAACATTCATTTGACTAAGTAGCTCAAGAGTTCCAATGACTCGGGTATCAGGGTTAGACCGTATTATAAATGAGATCTGGCCTGGAACCTAGATCCTCTCATTCTGGTCAATCCATCACTCCCAGTTACCGAAGCTGAATACTCTCTGATTAAAATTGCTGAGAGCCAGGCACAGTGACACCTACCTATAATCCCAGCACTTGGAAGGTGGCAGGTGGAGGCAGGAGAATCATCAGTTCAAAGCCACTCTTGGCTACATAGCAAGTTTGAGGCCAGCCTAAGCTGCATGATACCCTGTCTTTAAAAATAAAACCATATAAATAAAATTATTGAGAACCTGAAGGCTTCTTAGAATTATACTTCAAATCCAGAAAACAGGGTGGAAGGGCTTTTTACCCTGAGCCAGGGAAGCATTGCTACACCTTTTACTGCATAGGCGTGAAGCATAGAACACAAGGCAACCTGAATTCCACTTACACTTATGGGAGAGAAGCACATCAAAGGAATCTGCCCACCTCGTCGCTTCTTCTGTGGAGAGCCTCCTAGGAAGGAATAGCGTCTCTCTAAGTATTTCTGAAATGATCTCCTTTCCCCCCAACCGCCACTCAGCTTTACCCAGGAGGACAAACTGGAACAATGGAGAGCAATTGCAGACCGTATCTGGATTCCTATCATTCTTATTGCTGCAAATTTGTGTGTTCTTAAATAGTGGTTGGAGAAAACCTTCGAGGGATCGGGAGTCGGGCTATATAGCTCAGTGGTAAAGTGCTTACCTAGTATGAAGGAGGTTCTGGGTTTGATTCCAAGAACTAAGAGAAAAATCATCCCTGGGTGGGATTTCAGAGAATTCCATATATTATTTTTAGTCCAAACAACAAAGCCTGGTTTCAAGATGTCAAGACAACAGTGGGGAAAAGCTGGTCTTAGAGACAACAGACTTAGGCTCAGCTCATACTCCATCTCTTACTGTCACTTCCATTTCTTCGCTTCTGAAATGGAGACAGGGATGGCCTTTATGGAGGTCTGTGAAGGTGAAACAAGGTAATGTCTGTGACATCATTTAATACAGCGCCTGCACAGAATAGGTGCTGAATCCAGATGATCTGAATCTAAGCATATTTTTAGAGTGAGTTTGAACGTTTATTTCCAAATTGAGAGCTCAGCTTTACAAGGAAGTAAAACCAAGAAGTATCCTTCTCTGCCCAAGCTCCAGGCATGATGGATGCTACTGCTTTCTTAGGAGGAAGACGCTTCCCATCCTGACGACATTGAGCTACGCCTTCCCTTCACTCACACCCAGGGATCTGAAAGGAGCTGTCCAGAGGCAGGAGTGTATTACCCTAAGGCTTATCTAGTCACCAACTCACTAGGATAAAGGTCCCACAGGGACCCGGCAGTGTGAGTACCCCAGGAATGCAACATGAACATAGTACTCACTTGAGAGCACGGTTGGGTTTGTCAGGAAGAATGGCTGTGAAGTCGCTACAGGAGTCTGACTTGTGCGACAGGCATCCCAGCCGAGTCCTCATCCCTTTGTTCCTGCAGCAAACATAGAAGAAAGAGGGCTGTCAGGATCCCAACAGCCAGCTCTATAAAACATACCTAGAACTGCTGCTCTGCCCCCCAGGTGGCCCCACCAACAAGAACACCTAGAGAGGCAATGGCCGTGTTCAGGCCTTCTCTCTCACTACTGGAAAGTAATATGCCTTGTCCTTCCCTCCCTTCCCCTAGAGGCTAAAGGCTTTTTAAAACTGACATAGCAAGTTGATGGTAAGTCGATGAAGGTCATTAGCTTGGAAGGATTTCTAAATTAGGATTCTCTGTAGGGAGAGGAAATACAGCAGTGATGAAATAACAATCCACATCTCGCTTTTCCAATAGGACGGTCGAGAAGCAGCAGCAGTGATAGCCAACTGCAAAGCCCACTGAAAGCAGTGCCCATACCAAGGGGAAAGCAAGGTGTTCCCAGAATGCAGGAGTGAGTAGCACAGCCAAAGCACACACAGGCTTCAAGGCAGGTCCATTGCAGTCAGCTTCTTGCCAGCCATCTCACCAATCAGGTTATGTATACATGAACGGCTACTGAGCAGCAAGAATTGATGCCTGTAGGTGAAGAGCTCAATGGACACACTCCACAATGGAGAACCAACCAGTATTTCCTTTGCCAGTTCTTACACTTGCTTCATCTGCCCTGTTTACCAGGTCTTGGCAAACTATAGCCCTGCAAGGTGTCTCTATACTTAAAATTTTATGGGAACACAATATTACCACTTGTTGACATGTTGGCTAAAGATGCCTTCAACTTCAAGGGCAAGGTTAGATAGTTACAATATAAACCATGCAGCCTGCAAAGCAGAAAATATTTACTCTCTAGCTCTTGACAGCAGAAGTTTGCTAACCTCTCACCTTTCACCATGACAATTCTTCATGCTGAGGGCAAAAGGAGAAGTTTTGTGTCATCAGACCAGGACTTCGGTCTGACTTATAGAAGGAGCTGCCATGCGCAGAGTGATAGGCATGGCTGTGGGAACAGTCCTAAGAGATGCCATCCTCCTATGCTGAAAGCAACAACAAGTTTCACAAATCCTCAACCTAGGCAAGTTCACCCAATTCGATCATTTCCTGTGACTTCTAGTGGATTTCTATTCCCTGACCTGCTCCTTGTCTTTCTTCACAGAAATCTTATTGGACATTCGTCTCCTGAGATGGCATCATGTTTGGCAGGAATGGCCATTTGTATTCCACAGCACAGCTCCACAGAGTGCCTTAGAGCTGGAGCATTCAAGTTTCCAGAAATATCTTCTCCCCCAGGAAACTGACTTTCAGGTCTCTGCTCCTACCTCTCTCCTCTGCCAGGCCGCACTGTGAGGCCATCTATTTTATGGCATCTCAAAAGACTTTCAACAGCTATTTTCTCTCCTGAGACAGAGAGCATCTTATATATCCATTCGCTCTTATAAATCACAGGGTACCAGACATCTGGCTGTGACAGCGACTGATTAAAAGCCCTTGGGTCATCACTACTGTGAATACAAGCAAAGGCCCTGCTCAGTCTCCACCACAGGTCAGGCCCCAACCTCCAGCAAACCAGCTCACTTCTAGAACCTTAGCATCATAAAGCAGTCAGGTCCCTGCTCCCAACAGGATTCTCAGAAGGTGCCAAATCTACACAAGCTGTTTGTTTATAAACCAAGGTTTAGGGGAGGCCAGGGTAAGGGGTACTAGAGCTGCTCCCAAGACAACGGCGAGTCTCTCAAATAGTTAGCAGAAGTCTTCAACAAATTTTCTTGGGGACAAAATGTTTTTCTTTTCTATCTTTCTAGCTGAGACCTGAATTACAGTTTCCTTAGTTAAGTTGGAAATAATGAGAGCCGACACAAGAGTAAAAGGTTAAACAGAAGAAAGGAAATAAAAAAGGAAGGAAGACACGGAGGGAGGGAGAGAGGGAGGAAGGGAAGGAGAGAAGGAGAGAGAGCAGGGAGTGAAGAGAGAATGAAGGAAAGGAAGGCCTTTCCCCATCTGGCTTTTCTTTATAGCCCCTTCTCCCAGTAACTCAGAGTTCCTAAATGGTTTCATACCAGCTCATGCGTGGTCCCGCATCCTACCCCAAAATTCACCACCAAGAGACTCTACCAAGTCAAAGGCAGGACGCGGAGCTAAGGCAGATCCTTTTTACAAGACCATAACTCTGCAAGAAGCACAGAGGTAAGAGCAGCGCAGCATGCACTGAAGGCCCAGAGGGACTGGTACAAGCAGACCACTTAGCACTCAATGGCTTAGGCCACACTCAACAGCAGGGGACGTGGGAGACCTGAAGGTGGAAGGAAGAAGAGAGGGGCAGGGACAGGAAGATAGGTCATTAGCTCATTACCTGCGTGGCATCAGTAAAGCAGCCATACAGGCATCCGCTTATGGTCACCCCTTGGGTTGGTTTGCAGGGACGTCGGGGCAGGAAACAAGGACTGCGGGGCTCAGGGATTTACCCTCTCACGTCCTCTCACCTAAAATCAAAGAATCTGCTGTAAGAGGGGTCACCCTCTCTCATCTGTCTGCATGATCTACCTTTTAGTGGCTCTCCGCCAACAGAAAACCTCCCCATACACAAACACCTCGGCCCCCCACAAACGTCGGCTCATCCCTAGCAAGAGCGGCCAATCAAAGACAGACAGGAACAAGTTGTTGGGTGGCTTCATGCTACTAATTGTTGGTGTTGGTCAGAAGTTTCTACTTTCCTAATCACTGGCCATCAACCAAAATTGGGACAGTGTGCCCTTGGGGAGCTATGGGCCTGGCAAACCAAAAATTACTGTTCTCTTTCTCTTACTAGAGTGAGGCCCAAGTGACCAGTGAGGGAGGGATGAGGGACACGGGAGCCAGCACTTGATCCAAAATAATTTGATTGGATGCTGCTCTCCTTCTTATCTCCCTCTGAGGGCACCTGTTCCTGGCGGGAAGGAGGGAGGAACTTGGAGGGGAGCCACCAGGCACCCTCAGCACCAGGCATGCTCCTTGGCAGGGATTCCGAGCACAGGCTGAGGAAATGAATATGCAAGTCACCCTTTCTCACCCATATGGAGGTAAACCTTCTTCAGCCTGGCGACTAGCACATTTGAACCCAAAACAGGGAGGACTTGGGGGTAAGGGAGAAGACTACGAGACTGAAGGCAGACTGGCCTGTGGCCTCCCCCTGCCAAGGGCGCCATTGGCAGTGCCTCAGAACCATTGTTCCCCAGAACAGAGCTGACAGGAAGAGCAGCCTATCTATCCACAAAGGGCTCCCCTGGGAAACCCTGACATCAAACATAGAATCCATTTTTAAAGAAACCTAATTTAGATAGATAAGAATCCTGTGTGACTATGCCCATTTAAAATTATTCTGCTGTTACCCTGAACATTTCACAAATACTTTAAAAAAAAAAAAACTGCTTCCCTAATAATATTACCATTCATAATATAAATAATGTGAATGTAAAATAAAAATATGACTTTATTAATACTAGTAGGAAAATGGGGATGTGGGGTGGGAAGTCAGATTTTAGGTAAAAGTTCATTCCTGACAACAGAGATTTCCTTAATCATTGTTCTAACTGGGCTTGTACCTGCTTGTCAGAAGACAGGCAATCAAAGCCCTTTCACAGCTGTTAGGGTCCCCAGAAAGCATGGCTGGGTCACCTACGCCTCATTTCCTCTTGCTTATGGGACATGTCCCCAGGGGTAGGGGGCAACCCTGTCAGGGGCCTTCATTATTCTGGAGCGGAATGAAAGCAGAGGGCACCGCATATACACCACCACACACCACAGGCAAGGTCCTTAGGGCAGAGGACCACCAGGCTCTGCCCCTGCCCACCACTCTTCTTCCTGCCAGGGCACATTGGCTTGCCCGTACTACCCATATGCCTCCTCTCACTCCTCCAAATCTAGCACCTCCTAAATTGCCCCTTGGACAAGCTCAGCCTTGGACTCATGAAATGAGAACCAGCTGGACCCTCAACCGCCCTGCCTTGTACATTCCAGAGTCCAGGTCTCCCAGGGCTCCTATCCCAGTTAGCCCTAGGCTGACTTATGAGGGACAGAAGAAGAGGGGGTTACAGAGCCTGGGAAGTTGAAAGGTATGACTGAACCCCTCAGTGCATGGACCCCTTCGTAAGTGGGTGTCAAGTCACAAGTGACTCTGGTGCAGGACAGGATGGGACATCACGGAAAGAAATGACATGAGAAAAACAAAACAAAACAAAGCTTAAGAGGCATAAGCAAAGGTTTATGTAGAAAGGAGAGAAACTAAGAGTCTCAGCGGGGAGAAGGCAATCAATATGCATGAAGAGGCAGGTTAATTAAATATGGATAATGCAGCCAGCACGCTCGGACACCCTGGTGAGAAAGGAGAAAACCAAGAACAGTACTCACTGTCGCTGGCCGGTCCTCATGGCCTGTGGGTCTTTGCCAACTGGGTGGTCAGAGAGGCTGTGGGTTAAGGAGCTCTGAGGAAAGAGTAGATCTTTCTTTTAGCAGTGAAATCCTTGCTGAGTGAAGGGCATGTTTGCATGGACACACAGGCTCACACACGCATAGATATATATACATCAGCATGCATGCACAACACACCTCCCACCACTTGAGCCAGGCAGCAAGCAGCCCCGCTGAAAGCTCTTCTCTCTGCCTGTCACATCCAGTAAATACTGAAGCAGCCTACACCCAGCGGGCGGAGGCTCAGCTCCCGGGCACAGTCTGCATGCCCATCCTCATTGGCAGGGCTCTGGAGATGGCCCGGAGCAGAGCTGACCTGGCTTCCTGTACCTTCCTCCTTCAGCCTTGCTAACCTGCAGCTCCTTTAGCTGCAGCTCAGGAAGAAGTCTCCCACAGCCCACTGCAGGCACTGCCCCCCAGCCAAGAGTCAGAATTAACTCTTTCTGGCCACCAATGAGCAGAAAAATCAAGGTTGGGGGGGGGGGCTCTTCTAATGAGCTCTGCTGCTGGCTGGAGGCTGGTGACTGCGCCAGGGAGCATAAAGATCTTGCCCCAGACAGCTGCTGACAGCAGGAGCCAGGCTGAATCAAATCTCCTAATGAGCCAGGAGGAGGGGGCCTGTCTTGCTGGGTGTGATGTGCTGTGATAAATGCAGAGAGCAGAAAGCTACGGGGCAGGTCGCACATCTAAATTCCACCCCCTTTCTCCCAATTCTATTGCATTGCACTCCCAAGCCAAACCACAGAGCCCTGAAATTACCCCTCTCTGCCAAGACTCAGCTGTCCCCTTACTCACAGAGGCATCTCTCCCCAGCCAATATGCACCCCCACACACAAACAGGGCCAACCTCTCTGCTCCTCACTTCCTAATGAGAAATTTCCACCTCTTCTGCCTCCTCAAACGTGCAGATTTCCAACCCCATGATCCTGCGTGGTTTTCCCTACAGTAGAAACTCACCTCTCTCCCTCATCCATCTCCTAGCAACTCCCCCGACCTGCACCGGTGATGGAGCAAGACTTCTCCCCTTTGTTCTGCCCTATCTGTTCCACATCTCTATGTTACCACCTTTTCCCCCCAATTTTATTGCCAAATCTCTTTACACAAAGATCTTCACACTGCCTGCTTCTGTTCCAGAAAGAAGGCCCTTCCTGTTGGTTCTAGTTCTCCAAAAGTGCTGTGAGCGCTAGCCACGTAAGCATCACCTGGGAGCATGTTGGACAAGCCACTGTTCAGGCCCCACACAGAGACCTACAGCAGCAGAAACTATTGGTGGGGTCCAGCCTGCCCGGTGATTCTAATGTGTGCTCAAGTTTGCAACCTACTCTGGGATAAAGCTTGCCTTCTCTTTATTACTCCCCGGGTCTCTAAAGCTGTTTCCATCTCTACGCAGAATATACCTGGCCTTTGCAGCAAGTCCTTTCTAAACCCATAAGGGAGCAGAGGTTTCTATAGAAAAGTGATGGCTTTATCATGAAAGTGATAGATTCCATTCATTTGACTTTTTTTGTTCAGTACTGAGGAAGTGTTCAGTCACTGGGCTGTATCTCCAGCCCTTGTCCAAGGTGTAGCCCAGGAAGGCTTGAAAGTTGCTATCCTCCTATCTTAGCTTCCTGAATAGCTAGGATTATAGGCCTGTGCTACTAGGCCCAGGTTATTCACCTGGCGTGGTGGCACACGCCTTTAATCTCAGCACTCAGGAGGCAGAGACAGGCAGATCTCTGTGAGTTCAAGGCCAGCCTGATCTACATAGTGAGTTCCAGGACAGCTGGAGCTACAGGGAGACTCTGTCTCAAAGAAGACCAAAAACATAAATAAATATAAATTTATTTTATCATATATAATTTTATAAAGTATAAATATATAATTTGTATAAAGTATAAATTTATAAAGTATAAATATAAAGTATATAATTATTTATATAATTATCTAAGTATAAATAAAGCAAAGCTAGGCTGGCGCTGTAGCACTCAGGAAGCTGAGGCAGGAGGATCAAGATTTCAAAGGCTACCTAGGTTACACAGCAAGATCCCATCTCAATCTCCACCCACATTCCAAAACCAAACATAAAGCATTTTCAAATACTGACAATCAACAATCCTGTGCTACAGTCAGGAAGAATATTGTCCCCGTGTCACCGGTCAGAAACCTGAGACTACGTGTGATAAAGTGCCTTTTTCAAAGTGACACAACACACCATGCAGGACTAGAAACAGAATCTGTGTCTTATGATTCTAACAGGAGAGATTTTGCTATCACGTCATGATGAGACCCAGTCTGTCTGAGCAGATCTATTGGTGTATAACCCGTGTTCTGACAGTGAAATTAATGTGCTGTAATCATTCCCTGCCTGATGGTAGGATGAGATGAAATGCTTATGCTGCCTCCACAGTGACTCACTGTCTCTCTCCATTATGTCCAGAGCACCCCCTCATAGGCAAAGGAAACTTCATGTTACCAAATGAGATGTCTTGAAACGTGACATTAGCTAGAATTTAAGAGTTAAGCCAAAACAAACTCTTTTGCTTCCTGGACCTTTTCCTGGTATACTATAAGTAAAAAATAAATCCATGGATAAGCACTTTTCTAAACTAAGCTAGGTTTACACCTGAAGGTGGTCCACAGAGCTAATGTTTAATTGTCATTCTATATGTGCTAGTCACTGTGATTAACACTGCACTTGAGTTATCTGGTTTAATTCTCAGGACAAATTTCTAAAGACAACACTTTTATCAGCCCCTTTCCCAGGTAGAAAAACAGACACACGTCATTTATTAATCGCAGAGCTGGTATCTGATTCCAAACTCTGCATGCTCTTCCCTCCCTCCAAACGCAAAGCAGGTGTCACCAGTGGACTCTTCACCAGAGCTGACATGGGACACGGGCTCCCTTTGGGTTTCATGCTAATAGCCAGGAAGGAAAGGCATAAGCTCTCTGGGGCTGCCAGTGAGCCTAAGTCTCGGGTTGGAGCTCTTCAATGCCAACCAGACATCAGAGTCTGTTAGCCTTTAGAGAAATAATACAGTCACAGGAAGTCAATAAGTCAAATGTTTGGGGAAAGATATAGTAATTAATAAAGTTTTTGTTTTTTATTTTGTGTGTATGGGGGCACTGCCTGCATATATATAAGTGCACCTGTGTTATGCCTGTAGACGTCAGAAGAGGCCACTGGATCTCCTGGAACTGGAGATATATAGAGGGTTGTTACCCACCATGTGTGTGTTGGGAACTGAACCCAGGTCCTCTGCAAGGGCAGTCAGTGTTCTTAACCATTGAGCCATCTCTCTAGTCCTTGTTTGTTTTAAGACAGGGCCTCCCTGTAACCCCAGCTGACCTGGAACTCACAATAGAGACCAGGCTGGCCTCAATCTTACAGATATCTATCTGCTTCTGCCTCCCACATGCTAGAATTAAAGCCATGAGCTACCAGGCTGGAGAGATGGCCTAGCAGTTAAGAGTGCTGACCACTCTTACAGAGGACCTGGGTTCGATCCCCAGCACCCACATGGCGGCTGAGAACGTCTGAAACTCCAACTCCAGGAGAACTCCAGTTCCAGGGGAATCCGACATCCTCTTCTGACCTCCGCGGCATTGCACGACACAGGTGCACAGACCTACATGCAGACAGTACATTCATACACATACAGAAATAAATAAAATTAAAAAAAAAATGTTAAGCCATGAGCTACCATGCCCAGCATTAACAAAGTTTTTAAAAAAAAAAAAAAAAAAAAAAGAACAAGAATGGACAGAGGGACAAGACTACATGGGTATGAATTATATGAGGAAAAAGAAAATACTAGTCCAAAAGTTTCCTAAATGCTGATGGAGAAACACAAAATACTCCAATCTGAGCAGGGGCAGACCTAATTAATGTAGGTCTGGCTTAAGAGAGAACTCTGAGGTAAGCTACCAAAGAGGCAGGGGCATAAGGAATTCCAGAGGAAGAGCTGGGAGCAGTCTCAGCACTGGAGAGGCTGAGGCAGGAGGAGGCCAATCAAGGCTACAAAGGAAGACCCTGTCTTTTTTTTTTTAATTTTACTTATTTATTTTTTTTTATGTGTATGAGTGTACTGTCTGCATGTAGATTTGTGCACCCATGTTGTGCAATGCCGCAGAGGTCAGAAGAGGGCATTGGATTCCCCTGGAACTGGAGTTAAAGATGGTTCTTAGCCACCATGTGGGCTCTGGGAATTGAACCCGGGTCCTCTGCAAGAGCAGTCAGTGCTCTTAACTGCTGAGCCATCTCTCCAGCCCTGGAAGACCCTGTCTTAAAACAACAAGAGTAGCAGCAGCAACAAAACCTCCAGAATAAAAATTGAGCTGACCCCAAAGTCAAGCATTCTTCCCTGGCTGTCTTTCCTAGATGAAGGATGAAGGCAAACAGCAGGTTTGAGCTCTGGGAGACAGGAACTCATCCACTTGGACTCTGCATTCTCTAGCTTAGAGCCCCAGCCAGGAATGTCTCCATTTCGTGGCTTCTATTCTTGACCTCCTACCTAAAAACTGGGTCTGGGACAGCTCAACTGGTCCCAAACTCCTGGTTGTTCCCAGCAAAGCTGTGGTGAGCAGGTCTGATCTGCCTCCTTGGATGACCCGCAAGCCCTCTGCTCTGCTCATTTTATAGCAGGGAACCACCCTTGCCAGGTGCAGACCAGTCTGCTCCTCCCTGGACTTGGGCTCTGCTGGACAGCTCCATGTGCCGTAAGCAGACAGACTCCTCTGTCTTCCCAGCAACGCCCTCTCCTGGTCCTCCCTTCCTTCCCACAGGAATCCCTCTGTGTGCTCATGACATCACTGCATCCTCATCCCTGGGGTAACAAGTGCAGATATTTCTGGCGTCTTCCCCATCCCTCTTGCTAAATTGGTCTTTCAATCTGATCATTGTATTTCTGAGTTATTCCTTGGCTTCCTCCCTGCCCGTCCATTGGTGCAGAGGTTATTCAGCTCCCAGCACTGCGCATGTCCCCCCACCCTGAAGTGACAGATCTCCCTGCCCGACTCCTCCTCTGCCCACCCACAAAACTCAGTTACCCACTGAACGAATACCATAAAGCAGATCATCTTGGATTTGCCTGGCAATAAGCTGGTCCTCCATCTCTGTCCAATTGTATAGCCTTTTGTTCTCTCAAACACACAAGTACACAGCTATGCACTGATCTCTCCTCTCAGAATGTCCTACTCTGGACCTACCTGTTAACACTCGGGTCCTTCTCCAATCTCTTTACCTCCAAGCTGGAAGTGCTCCTTCAGAACACCTTCAGTTAGGGGGGGCCTCGTCCTTGTCCTTCACCTTAATGTACGACGCTAACAACCTACGCCACAGTCTAATTGATCCCCTTCATTCCTGGTTTCCAATCCTCTCAAATTGTCCCCTCCAAAAAGACTGTGACTCACTCCCTTTCCCTCCAATTCTCACTGTTTCATGTGGAGAAGGTGTTTAGCAAGGTGGCTGAATCTGGTTTGGAGTTCTTCTTTAAATTGTTGATTACATTTACTTATTTGCTTTGTGTGTGGTGGTGAGAAGGGCTGCTAATGCACAGCACACATTCGGAGGTCAGAGGACAACTTACAGGAACTGGTTCTTTCCTTCCGCCCTGTAGGGGGCCCAGGGATTGAACTCAGGTCACTGGTGCTGGAGACAAACACCTTTAACCTCCGAGCTATCTTGCCAGCCCTGATTTTGAGTTCTTTGGGGGAGGGAAAATCAGAAAAATCACAAAGTCTTCCTCGTGTTAGAAACGTGTTAAGACTTCTGCAGCCTCCTAGTCAGACTGAATTCAACAGAATGCTAATGGTTTTCTGAAGCAGCAGCAGCTGGGGCAGAAGGCCTTTATAAACTATCCCAATGGCCCAATCCAGACAGAGTGGAGTTGACTGGGAGCAAAGAAGGCACCTGTCCTTGCCACACGGGTCATGGGAATGTGATTAAATTGAAGATAAAGGGAATTCAAATCTGCGGTATAATATTTTAAAAAGCCATGACAGAGAGGAGGTTTATTTCCAAATGCCCCCTGTGTATTTATTTAATCAAAATACCACCTAGGATAGCACCACATTAAAAGCTTTTAATAAAAGTCATTTGGATATTAGATTTGAAGCCTGGTCAGCATGCGCAAACTCTTCCGCAAATCTTTTAAAAGCAGTTTCCACTTCGCAGCTTCCTAGTAACAGTAGAAACGTGAATCAACATATGCCGCATTGATTTGGGGTTTCCATGGAGACTGGAAGGACACAGGGAAGGGCAGGACAGAAAGAGGCCACTTGGCCCAAAATTCTACTTTAAAAAGGAATGCATCTCACTTTCATTCCTCTGAGCATTAGCAGTCCCATTTCCTGTTCATCAGTTCAAGCATCCAGATATTTAATTTATAATAACTTTCCTGGACTCCCCATAAGGGACATCAGAGGGGCGGAGAGGAAAGGTCAGTAGCTAAAGCTGAGAGCCCCTGAGGTTTGCAAAGCAAACAGAAGCACAGAACAAAGGGTCATTGGTTATAATAGCTGTTTTTAACTACCCCTGTGGCACTAACTACTTATATTAGTATTTCAATCACCAACTAACAAGACCAAGAACTCTTGAATTTTAAGTCTCTCTATGAGCCAGGTAGTGGAGCTTGTGCACTTAGGAAGGGAGACAGAAGAGTCAGGAGTTAAAGGACACCTTTGGCTACGTCAGGAATTCCAGGCCAGCCTGGACAACATGAAACCCTGTCTCAACATCCCCATCCTCTGCTCCCAAAAGTCTCATCTGTAAAATTCAAATTAACACATCTGCTCTGCCTATTTTTCAGGGTGAACACACACACACACAAAAATAAATGAAAAATTCTGTGCATGCTTTGTAAATTCCAACACACATTCCTCTGATAGTATATTTAGAGATTATTGTAGTTCCCCTTTAAATGGAATTTTGTCACTGAACAAGTATATTTCAAAAAAGTGGGGGTTTTTGTGGTCTTTTTCAGACAGGTTCTCCCTGTAGCCCCAGCTAGCCTGAAACACACGAAGATCAGGCTGGCCTCAGTCTCACAGAGATCCTCCTGCCTCTGCCTCCCGTGTGCTGAGATTAAAGGTGTATGCCGCCACACCTGGCAATTCAAAAATAAACTGTTTTAAGATTGTTGATTTAGTAGAGCATAGACAGAAGTGGAGACAAGTCCAGTGAATTTAACAGCCCTGAATTTCAACCCCAGCAGTACAACTTTCCTAACCTATAACTGTGCACAAGTGATTCACTCTGAGTATCATGTTCACTGTAGGGGTAACGATGATAACAACCGTACCCCTGTCTGTCATAAGCTTGTTACCAGATTAAGTGAAGTAATGTCATAGGGTTGTTTTTCACAATGTTTGACACGTAGCAAGTGGCCCTGAAGTGTGAACCACCTTTGTGCTGTTATTGGCCTTATCACCAATCTTTCACCAGCTGTAAATGGGAATTAGATTCCACTGCTCCCCTACTTGACAGAGAGGAGTTGCCTAAATGATGCCTGCTAGCTACTTAATAAATAAGCTATTTGAGGAAGGTACTATATAAATAGAATGTTGTTATTTAAAGACTCATTTTTTACCACTTGTTCACCAAGGTGATACAAAATATATGATGCATTGTAGGACGTCTAGAGTGTCTCGTCTTCACTTCCTCTCGCTTCCCTTGGGTCTTCCTTTGTCTCCCAGCCACTGTGATTTTCTTCTTTCCATCATTTTCATCACTAATCTCTGTGCTCCACATTCTAACTGTGTCTAGAAAGGAATTTTAAAGTTGAACCGTGGAAGCTTTGGTACCTAAGTCTGCAACTGTTCTTTAGAGTTCCTAAAATTAGGAACAGTGAGAAAAATGACACAAAATTGGGAGACACGATTATATAATACTGTCTTTTGGACAACAATGAATGTCAGCATTTACCAAAAATTGACTGAATGCAATGCATATGCCTGATTTTGGGTCCCAATTCCAGTCAAAACTTACAAAAATTTGATAAGACAATTGGGAAATTTTGAGCACTGGCTGACTGTTTGATGCTATTATGACAGCCCTGCCCCTTGGCTCCTTGGCTAGCGTGTACTCCATCGGCTTCCTTTCTAACCTTGGCTTTCTGCCCAGCTTCCCTTGCCTGCTGTCCGAGCAATCTCATCCTCACACACAGTCCTAATTGCACTGGGCACACTGACCATTTCTCCAACTCTGCCCGTCTCCTGGTCATGCAAATTCTAGCCTGTGGACACAATTCCCGGGTAATCTACTGGCACAACAAATGCAAATACATACCTAAGACCCAGGCACCTCACACCCCCTTCGCTTCTGACCCATTTGATCTGCCATCTCCACCCACTCTCATAGCCCAGGCTCCCTCTGGCATTGCTAAGATCAGCTTCTGACACCACCATCCACTGAGTAACTCAAGCCAAAAATAGAGAAGCAATTAGAGGTAACTCCTTTTCTCTCATCTCCTGTCTTCAACCAATTATCGAATCATGCTGATTAAATTTTGTTCATGGTTTTCCAATCTACCTCCTCCCTTCCATCCGTGCTACCCCTGTCCAGGCCCATGTCCTCATGGTCCCAGCTGATGTCCTCTATTCTATAATCATATGTTTAAATCTCAAATATGATTATGTTCCTTCTCCTCAGACCTTATAAGGACCCCTAGCCAAAGCTTAAAGTTGAAGTTTAATAAAGATCCTGATTCAAAGTCTCCCTAAGATCTGGGTCTTGCCTCCCTTGAGAGTTGCCCACCACACCCCTAGTGTGAACTTCGGGCTCCAACATCCCCACAGAGCTGACTGTCTTGAGGGCTCTGTATCTCTAGATCCCCCTTATTCCATTCCACCTGCCGAAAATGCCCTTCACCTGCCAAAGCTATTCAACCTTCAACCTGCACTTCAGGGCCATTCCTTCAAGAAGTCTCCCTTCCCACCAGTGTAGTCAGCACCCTCCATGCCCCTATGGCTCCTGAGCACACTTGTCTACCTAAGCACCTGGCATTGGGAAGTACCTGCAGCTCTCTTCTCCTTACAAAACCTTAAGTCCATCAAGGACACAAAGGTGTATTTTCTCATTCGTTCACTCATTCATTCATTCAACTAATATTAAGAACTCCCACGTGGAGACTAGAGAATGGCCCAGCAGTTAAGAGCACTGGCCGCTCTTATAGAGGACCTGGGTTCAGGTCCCAATACCACATGGCAGCTAACAACTGTCAATAACTCCAGTTCCAGGGGATCTGATGCCCTCTCCTGGCCTCTGCAGGTACTGCACACACAGGTGCATTTACTTGCATGCAAAACACACACACATAAAATATAAACATAATTAATTAATAAAATTTTTTGGTATTTTTGAGACAGGGTCTCCCTGTAGCCCTAGCTGGCCTGGAATTCTCTCTGTAGATCAGGCTGGCCTTGAACTCACAAAGATCCGCCTGCCTCTGCCTCCCAAGTGCTAGGATTAAAGGCATGCCCCACCATGCCCAGCTATAAATAAAATTTTAAAGAAATTTCATATGTCAAACAATGTACCAGACATGGGTACATTATATTTCCTGTGTACATATGTACATTACATAAACAAAGGCTATCTTTTCCATCTCTCTGTCTCCAAAACTTAGCATGGTGCCTGACAGCAGGAAGACGCTTAATAAATGTTTGCTGAATTGAGCCCGTTAGTAGTAGAGTAGGTAAGAGCAAGCTTTTGCTCTAGAGTAGAATGCTGGTCAACACGGAGTCCTGGAAATGGCACAGGCTCTCCCGGCTGTTGATAGGAGTTCAAGCTCCAATTCTGCACATTCATGCCAGGTTTCCTTTAACTTAGGATGTTGATTTTGTTTTTATCTCTGAAATCAAAATTACTAAAATAAAGCCAACCTCCCCTGTCACTGTACAAGAATTCATGGAGATACAGAAGGAGATATGAACTGTAAATTGTTGATCCTCAAGAACATGTATGTTCCATGATAAGGATCAGACGCAGACAAGGCTGAGGTCTAGCACGGAGCAAGCATGGAGGTGGAGGCTGCAGTGGTGGGGAAGGCGGTGAGGCCAGGGAAGGGGAAGCAGGGGCCATGGCTGCCCTTGGAATGTGCCCTTCTCCTGTCTCTCCATGTCAGGTTCTCTCTCTCTTCCCCTTCTTACCCAATAACAAAAGCTTCACCATTTGCCATCAGGGTCCACAGCTGGGAGCAGAAGCAACTTTCATCATTCTCCCACCTTTGAATATAAAATAAGCTCTTTCCAATCCTCTGCTTCTAATGGCTTTCCTGCTCTCCCTTCCCGTACCACCCCAGTCTGCCACCTGAATCAGCAGAGGGGGAATCCACACCCATCAGAGCCAGGAATAGGGGTTTGCTGCAGCAGTGGCGACAGGAAATAGTACCGTGCAGACAAGGACCCTGGGGACAGCTGGCTCTCTGGATCTGCTCCTAAATCCAGAGCCCTCTGGGAAATAAAAGCTCTCCCTGAGATGCCTTGCTTCTGGGTTGGTACCCGGCACACATTAATGTCAGCACTGGGGGCGGGAGGAGGGACGAGGGCTGTGTGGGTGCACCCTGATGCACAGAGGTACTGAGCAAATTCTCCCTGACACTTTCCTTGACAGGCAAAGCCCTGATAAGGAATCTGCTTTAATCCACTCAGTTTTTCTGAGACCCTCTTCCCCCTAGGGCTTTCTACTGAAAAATTCTAAAGACTTGGAAATTGCAGGTGGAGTACATGGACAAAGATTCCAATGCTGATAGGGAGAATTGCTGGACAGTGAAAAGCATCCTAATCCACGAGAAGCAGAGGGAGACACAAAGGGCCTCGTCAGCATCTCCAGAGATGTAGGTAATTGAATGAAGAGGGGACAAGAAAGCACCAAACCCAGGGCCTGGGATAAGACTCATCACAGGAAAAATATTTTACTGGTGGGGGATGTATCTTAGGGGCGGAGGGCTTGGCTAGCAAGCATGACATCCTGCGTTCAGTCAGGAAAAATATTTCAACTCATGAAGTCATTACGCATTACAAATCTTTCGCTTGTGTAGCACAGTTACAACTTATAAAGTACCTTCACTTTTCTGACTGAACTCGAGCCTCGATTCATCCTGAACAGTTAGGGGATTCAGCACAATGAAGAAGGGAAACCACCTAGCAAAGTTTCTCAGTACACCTTTGCCACAGGTCCTTTTAGGGGAACCTCAAGAAAACCTTTGGGAATAAGTGGACACTGTGACTGGTCCCCTATTCCTGATTGCCAACAGTGAAGCTGCTCAGTGTTCTGAACAAAGGGCCTCAGCTGATTCAGCTAATGACGCCAGGAAGCCTGCAACCCAGGGCCTCCAGAGTTTTTCCCACCCCACCAGTAAGCTTGCTTACTGCAGCTCCATCACCGAGACCCACATTTGGGGAAGAAGAGGACTCATAAAGCAAGTATAAAACCTTCTGCTTAGCCAACTACAGTTTTCCTCAGTCTGCTGTGAATAACATGGCTAATTGTAACCAAAGGTCCATCTCCAGGTCAGAGTTCACAAACCCATGGGCGAAAGACCCTGCCACTATTAGCAATGTAATTAGAATATGCAATATGCTCTCAGGTTCTTTGTTCAGCAGTGCAGTGTGATGATTAATGTTGTCAATTGGACAAGATCTAGAATCATCTAGGAGACAAACTTCTGGGCATGTCTGGATTGGGTTGAGGTCAGAAAACCCACTCTGTGAATGGTACCATTCCACGGACTGAGGTCCCAGACGGAATCAAAAGGAGAAGGCAAGCTGGGCCCCAGAACTCATCTCTCTCTGCTTCCTGACTGCGGATATACTGTGAGCAGCTGCCTCATGTTCCCGCTGCCACATCTTTCCCACCATAATGGACTGCACCCTCGAACTGTGAGCCAAAATAGCCCTTCCTTCGAGTTGCTTTCATCAGGCATTTTGTCACAGCAACAAGAAAAGTAATTAATATGGGCACTAGTAAAAATTTAATAATGGGGGTAGCAGGGAGGAAGTGGGGAGCTGCCAGGTGTCTGAATATGCTCAAAATAAATTCTGTGAAATTCTGGACTCAATAAAAATAATAATAATTTCAAAAGGAAAAGCATCTTGATAATAATATAAAAAATAAAGCTAAAAGGATCTGAGAGGCAGGGACTGCTCCACTTGACCTAATCTTGCTGAGTGTGGGCCCCCCTCACCCATTCCCGCCAGCCTTCCAACCCTGATGCATACTTCTTCTAGGAAACCTACTCTGAGAATGAGCAGAGAGCAAATAGTTAACAAAGAATAGGTTACTGGATGGATTTCTCATGGGGCTATTATTCCCAGAAGAGTAAGAACAGCCCCGAGCAGCATAACACCGCACTGCTTGCTTTTCAGAGATTTAACTTTTCCCAAGAACCAATATGATCTCATGAATACAGTTGTCACACTCCCACTTTCCAGCAAGCTTTCCATCCTCCAAGAAAACCCTAAAGTTTTCAAAATCTGTGAGAACAAGTGATCTGTGACGAACTCAAGCCACAGGATAGGTTAAGCTTTCCTTTATTACTTTGTTAGATATCAGTATTTCAAAGCCCAGAAACTACCAGGACCTTAAAGCCAAGTTTTCAGACATGGTCAGACAATGGGCTGATATCAAGTAGCTACACACACATCTCTCTCTCTCTCTCTCTCTCTCTCTCTCTCTCTCTCTCTCTCTCTCTCTCCAAAAAAGCCACTAACCAGACAAGCCAGGCACTTACCACCCCCTGTAGGTGGTACCTGAGCCCTCAACTTGCTGCTTAGAAATTGGTGATCTCCAATGCATTTTAATCTCCCTCCAACTCATTGTCATTGTGAGTCCTTTTGCATTGGAATGTGTCACCAGTGTTAAGTCACCAGCAGAGCCGGAGACCTGCAAGCTGACTGGAAACAAGACAGATGCTGTGTGCAGCCAGGCTGCTGTGCCGGCGACCCCGTTCCAAACAACAGCTGAGCGAGACATGAATGAAACTAAAAATAAAGAGCCCTTGGCATCCTCCAGTCATCAACTGATCACATTTGCAGAGCCCCCTAAGGAATGCGAGTGTAGAAAGAGGATCCCTTTTACCAGAAAGCAGATTTCAGGGGACTTGAGGAGTTGGGGTAAAGAGAGATAGAAAACAAAACAAAAAAAGAACATTTGCAGCTCAGCTCCTACTAACTAGGAAAACCCGCTATTCCCGCCCCCGTGCTCTGGACCAGGGTGGCAGGCTTGCCCTGCTCCTGGGAGCTCTTATAGAGGATGCGTGGAGCTCACACCAGGACGAGAGCGCCTCTTTGCTCCCAAGTGTCTGTCTGCCCCTCCCAGTAAGACTCAGCTGGCCCCTCCAGGAATCCATCAGGCCCTGCTGGAAACAGCTGCTCTCTCTTACCTGTCTGGTGGTGGGCAGCGCAGCTGGGAAGATGTGGCTGCTGTGGGCCCCGGATGGGCATGACTCGGTGAGCCCCTGAGTGATAGAGTCAGCCACCTCCTGGTACATGGGTGAGGGTGGTGGAGCGTGGCCACCTCACCTCGGGGGCCCCCTAGTAGAGCAGCTCCAAAACGCTGCTCCGCAGGCTGTTTCTCGCCAGGCTTTGCATCTCATGGAAAGGGGAAGAGCAAGCGAGCACGGGGAGGGGGCGGGGAGGCGGAGGGAGGGAAGAGGGGCACTCTGACAGATGATGCCCTGCCACGCAGTCGGGGGGGAACCGTAGGCTCCAACAGAATGGTACTGCCTGTGTGGCTTTCCCGCTGACAGCTCAGAAAGGGGCAGATGTCCCCAGGGGCTCTCCAGAGTTCAGGGAGAAGCAGAGCACCAAAGAGGGGACCAGGGGGTTGGGGGTAGGAGGATGGGGGGGCAGGGAGTTGAGGGGAGGACGGAGGAGATCACTTGGGCGCAAAGAGGTGAGATGAGGTAGCCCGCCTCAGGGAGAGAAGATAACTGCCTTTGATCCAGCTCTCTCCAGGGCTTGGCTGGTGAGGGGTTGGCTTGGTGACAGGGGAAGCGGGGGAAATACAGCCCCACATTCCTGGCCTAGCTTCAAGGTTATCCCTTTCCCCTTCCATAACCAGGGGAAAAAAAAAATTAGATTTAGGATTTTGAATGGCCAGACAATTTATATGAAGCATAGCTCCAACTTACTCCAGAAGGATTAAAATATTAGACATGGATGAATATTAGTCAAGAAATGCTCCATGTTATTTGCCACCAAATGCAGAAGTAAGCCAGACTGTCCCCTCTGCCACCTGCCCAACCAGTGACCAGGGAATTGTGGTGACAAAAACTGGAGCGAGAGGGGGGAACTGGAGAGAGAGAAAGGTAGAGTGCCCCACGTGATACTTCTTTCTGTAAAGTTCCATTTGGACGGTCAGAAGCAAAACCTTCTGGCTAGCTTGGGCCAGTGCCCAGAGCTGCTTCTCAGCACCAGGGAGGGCCCTCTGCATGATTCTGGAGTGTACATACAACTGGTTCGCTGCACAGGCCCCAGGATGACAGTCACTGGCTCTGTTTACAACAACTGCCAGAGAGAGAGGCAGACAGAGAAATAAATAAACAAACAGTGGAAGCAAGAAAAGACCAAAAGGCAGCTACAGCTGGGGACTGCTCAACAAGCACAGCTAATGAAAGGATGAGAGAGCTTGAACAGGGCCTTCTCAGGAGGGAGGGAGGGAGGGAGGGAGGGAGGGAGGAAGGGAGGGGGAGGCAGAGGGCAAAGAGCAGACTGAAGCAGATATATAGAGAATGGCCCTTCCCCAGTACAAGCTGTGTCTCCTTAGTCAGCCCCTCTCTCCAGGAGTCCTATGACCACACATAGGACCTCTCAAGGGATGGATGGTTATACAACTGTCAGGCCCCTGCCTCTGTAGATGTAGATATCACCATTTTGCTGCTGTCTAAAGTGTTGCCCCATCTCAACACAGTCAGGTCAGTATAACAAACAACTGTGTGCTGTGGATAGTGCAGCTGGAGGAAGGGACAGAGATTCAAATAGTTGACTGATGTGTACATTAGCTAGTTAAGTATTCAAAACACTGTGGAGATGGTGAGGTTGGGGAGGAACATTGTAGAGGAGGCAGACTAAGTACTGAGGGGACTGTGGGAGGGGCCCCTCCTCCCTGCATCCTGATAGCTGCAGGTGGATTTTGGCCATTAGAGCAGACTGGGATGGAGACTTCAAACCCAAAGAATAGCCTAGGAAAAGCACAGAGCCTAGAGGTGTGTGTGGTGGTAGCGATGTTGGGAGCGCGCACGCGCGGGGGGAGGGGGGGTGTTCTGGTTGGCTTCTAGGGAGCTGGAGTAGACAGTTGAGTGACAGGAGTTCTCAGCAGAGGACTCAGTGTTAATCAAAGCATGTTGACCTTCAAAGCTATGTTTTGAGAAGACCCTAAGTGGGGATGAATTGGAGACAAGTTATGCCACTTCTAAATTTTCAAATTCAAACATGAGAGAGGATGAAAGCCCAAATAAAGCAGGGATGTCTTTGGTTTGGGATTGGTTGAGCTCTGCTGCTAGCTAGGGTAGAAGACATAACTAGGAGTTCTCTGCTGGAAGCCAAGAGATGGTGGCAATAGATGGGCTCACTCAAGAATGGTGAGAAGATGGGGCTAGAGATTGCTCAGCGATTAAGAGTACTGGCAGGGGCTGGAGAGATGGCTCAGCGATTAAGAGTACTGGCAGGGGCTGGAGAGATGGCTCGCTGACTGCTCTTGCAGAGGACCCAGGTTTGATCCCCAGCACCCACATGGCGGCTGAGAACCATCTTTAACTCCAGTTCCCAGGGAATCCGACACCCTCTTCTGACCTCCTCCGCATTGCACGGCACAGGTGCACAAACCTACATGCAGACAGTACACTCATACACATAAAAAATAAAAAATAAATAATTTTAAAAAAGAATTTAAAAAAGATTACTGGCAAAAAAAAAAAAAAAGAGTACTGGCTGCTCTTGCAGAGAACCTGGTTCAATTCCCAGCGCCCCCATGGTGGCTAACAACTGCCTGAAACTCTATTTCCAGGGGACCCAGTGGCCTCCTCTGATATCCACAGGCATCGTATGACACAGATGCACTTATATACTTGCAGGCAATACACTCATACACATACAGTAAAAATAATAAATATTAAAAAGAAAAGAATGGTGAGAAGAGAAAGGCTGAAGGCAGATCCTGAAGAAGTTACCACATTTAAAGGAGAGAAGAGTCGGGCTGGATAGATGGCCTAGCGGTTAAGAGCGCCGACTGCTCTTGCAGAGGACCCGGGTTCGATCCCCAGCACCCACATGACGGCTGAGAACCGTCTTGAACTCCAGTTCCAGGGGAATCCAACACCCTCTTCTGACCTCCGCAGCATTGCACGACACGGGTACACAAACCCACATGCAAACGGTACATTTATACAATAAATAATAAAAAATATATAAAAAGAGAAAGAGCCAGAAATGTAATGGAGTTTCCAATGACCCCCTCTTCTCCATGGCTCCCTAACCTGGGTTTAGGCACTTTTGTCTTGTTGGCTGCATGTTGCATACAATCACCAACTATCAGTTGGTATCTATTCAGATGCAATTTGGGGTGCAATGTCTTTGGAGTCAACTCAAGAAAAAAGAAGTAACCTGGAACTTTGAGAAAGGCAGACTAGCTGGCTAGAGATAAAAGGGTGCAGGTGACAGTGGGGAGGGACAGGGTTCATGTGGGCAACTTATTCCATTTTAAAACCCTGTTCCTAAAGGGGAATATATGGAGAACAGATCTGTATGTGTTGTGACTCTCTTCTCTGTTGTAACATGCTCCAGAAGTGTCCGGCTTCACTTGCAGGTCCTACTGTCCTGTACAGTAGATCATATGATGTGAGCCTGGAGGAAGGGCTCACTGATTAAGAGCACTGGCTGCTCTTGCAAAGACCTAGGTTTGATTGCCAGCACCTAGGTGCTGGCTTATAAATGTCTGGAAATATATCTCTGTGCAGGGGTGGGGCAGACACCCTCTGCTGACCTCCCAGGATGCACTTACATGCATGCAGAAAATACATTCATACAAATAAAACAAAGAATNGTTGAGGGGAGGACGGAGGAGATCACTTGGGCGCAAAGAGGTGAGATGAGGTAGCCCGCCTCAGGGAGAGAAGATAACTGCCTTTGATCCAGCTCTCTCCAGGGCTTGGCTGGTGAGGGGTTGGCTTGGTGACAGGGGAAGCGGGGGAAATACAGCCCCACATTCCTGGCCTAGCTTCAAGGTTATCCCTTTCCCCTTCCATAACCAGGGGAAAAAAAAAATTAGATTTAGGATTTTGAATGGCCAGACAATTTATATGAAGCATAGCTCCAACTTACTCCAGAAGGATTAAAATATTAGACATGGATGAATATTAGTCAAGAAATGCTCCATGTTATTTGCCACCAAATGCAGAAGTAAGCCAGACTGTCCCCTCTGCCACCTGCCCAACCAGTGACCAGGGAATTGTGGTGACAAAAACTGGAGCGAGAGGGGGGAACTGGAGAGAGAGAAAGGTAGAGTGCCCCACGTGATACTTCTTTCTGTAAAGTTCCATTTGGACGGTCAGAAGCAAAACCTTCTGGCTAGCTTGGGCCAGTGCCCAGAGCTGCTTCTCAGCACCAGGGAGGGCCCTCTGCATGATTCTGGAGTGTACATACAACTGGTTCGCTGCACAGGCCCCAGGATGACAGTCACTGGCTCTGTTTACAACAACTGCCAGAGAGAGAGGCAGACAGAGAAATAAATAAACAAACAGTGGAAGCAAGAAAAGACCAAAAGGCAGCTACAGCTGGGGACTGCTCAACAAGCACAGCTAATGAAAGGATGAGAGAGCTTGAACAGGGCCTTCTCAGGAGGGAGGGAGGGAGGGAGGGAGGGAGGCGAGGAGGGAGGGGGAGGCAGAGGGCAAAGAGCAGACTGAAGCAGATATATAGAGAATGGCCCTTCCCCAGTACAAGCTGTGTCTCCTTAGTCAGCCCCTCTCTCCAGGAGTCCTATGACCACACATAGGACCTCTCAAGGGATGGATGGTTATACAACTGTCAGGCCCCTGCCTCTGTAGATGTAGATATCACCATTTTGCTGCTGTCTAAAGTGTTGCCCCATCTCAACACAGTCAGGTCAGTATAACAAACAACTGTGTGCTGTGGATAGTGCAGCTGGAGGAAGGGACAGAGATTCAAATAGTTGACTGATGTGTACATTAGCTAGTTAAGTATTCAAAACACTGTGGAGATGGTGAGGTTGGGGAGGAACATTGTAGAGGAGGCAGACTAAGTACTGAGGGGACTGTGGGAGGGGCCCCTCCTCCCTGCATCCTGATAGCTGCAGGTGCGATTTTGGCCATTAGAGCAGACTGGGATGGAGACTTCAAACCCAAAGAATAGCCTAGGAAAAGCACAGAGCCTAGAGGTGTGTGTGGTGGTAGCGATGTTGGGAGCGCGCACGCGCGGGGGGAGGGGGGGTGTTCTGGTTGGCTTCTAGGGAGCTGGAGTAGACAGTTGAGTGACAGGAGTTCTCAGCAGAGGACTCAGTGTTAATCAAAGCATGTTGACCTTCAAAGCTATGTTTTGAGAAGACCCTAAGTGGGGATGAATTGGAGACAAGTTATGCCACTTCTAAATTTTCAAATTCAAACATGAGAGAGGATGAAAGCCCAAATAAAGCAGGGATGTCTTTGGTTTGGGATTGGTTGAGCTCTGCTGCTAGCTAGGGTAGAAGACATAACTAGGAGTTCTCTGCTGGAAGCCAAGAGATGGTGGCAATAGATGGGCTCACTCAAGAATGGTGAGAAGATGGGGCTAGAGATTGCTCAGCGATTAAGAGTACTGGCAGGGGCTGGAGAGATGGCTCAGCGATTAAGAGTACTGGCAGGGGCTGGAGAGATGGCTCGCTGCCTGCTCTTGCAGAGGACCCAGGTTTGATCCCCAGCACCCACATGGCGGCTGAGAACCATCTTTTAACTCCAGTTCCCAGGGAATCCGACACCCTCTTCTGACCTCCTCCGCATTGCACGGCACAGGTGCACAAAACCTACATGCAGACAGTACACTCAATACACATAAAAAATAAAAAATAAATAATTTTAAAAAAGAATTTAAAAAAAGTTACTGGCAAAAAAAAAAAAAAAAAGAGTAACTGGCTGCTCTTGCAAGAACCTGGTTCAATTCCAGCACCCCATGGTGGCTAACAACTGCCTGAACTCTATTTCCAGGGGACCCAGTGGCCCTCCTCTGATATCCACAGGATGCATGACACAGATGCACTCAAATATTGCAGCAATACACTCATAACATACAGTAAAAATAATAAATATTAAAAAGAAAAGAATGGTGAGAAGAGAAAGGCTGAAGGCAGATCCTGAAGAAGTTACCACATTTAAAGGAGAGAAGAGTCGGGCTGGAATAGATGGCCTAGCGGTTAAGCGCCGACTGCTCTTGCAGAGGACCCGGGTTCGATCCCCAGCACCCACATGACGGCTGAGAACCGTCTTGAACTCCAGTTCCAGGGGAAATCCAACACCCTCTTCTGACCTCCGCAGCATTGCACGACACGGGTACACACACCCACATGCAAACGGTACATTTATACAATAAATAATAAAAAATATATTTAAAAAAAAAAAAAAGGAGAGAAGAGTCAGACAAAGACTGAGACAGGTAGAGAGAAAGTGGGAGACTAATGAAGCGGCCTGGAAGCTAGACAAGGTGAGTACTGAGAAGATTCACGCACTGCAGAGAAATGGGCGTGGCTGAGGACAGAGGTAAAATGGCCGCCTTGGATTGCAGCCATTGTGGGAACCCAAATCTGGGCTTTAAAATGAGGGATGTCAAGTTTAAGAAACATGCAAATTCTCTAGAGTGCTAATTAAAATACTAATTGAGGGATCCCATGCCCCAGGGTTTCCAGTTCAGTATGTTTAGAAGGGAGTCTAAGAATGTGTGTCTCTAGTGCCAAAGCTACAGGATGGGAGCTTAACCCAAGGGAAATGAGCCTCATTACAGGTAAGAAATGAGAGTGATTATTAAGAACTCCACCTGCAGAGAGGAAGTAAATGTGCTTTTCCTCTAGTTTTTGAGGAGCCACTTAGGGGGTCCAGCACACCCTACCCAGACGCTGGTGCCAAATGCTCGCCCCTCTACTGTCTGTGCTTCCCCTTTTGAGCCCTCTTGGGGACTAAAGACCAATGCTTTTAGAGGTAATGACTTCCTTCCTCTCTGTACCAGTCCAGCAGTGTTCAGACAGTGTGATTTCTTGGCGACTTTCTACTGTGTTGTTCCTTTCCTCAAGGTGAAAAAAGGTAACTACCGTCCCAGATATTCTCAAGAAATTTTTATTACTTAAGCTAAAAAAATAAAATTGCATCTCCATCAGATGCCCAGTGATGCTGATATTGCCGGTCTTGGACTTTGAGGGAGGCCATCAGGCTCCCAGTTTTGTATTTTGGATTTATCATATTGTCACACAAGTAGAATGCCATTTTTGTAGAGGACAGAAGTAAGTAAACTTAGGATCCTGTCTGTGTGCCCAACAGTGGAAAGAAGAAATAACTCGGCACATGGAAGAATATGCTAAGCAAATGAGTTGGAGAGGTTTGGCTTAAAAGAATGGGATGAAAAGGGTGAAACGGCAGAATGTGACTAGCCTGTGAAGACCAGGAAAATGGATTTTACTTTAAAGAATAGAAACTCTTTCATCTTTATATCCCTAGCACCAAGTAAGTACCTGATGCATACAAGGACTCTATATTTGACAGAATAAATTGAGTCAAGAACTTAGACTAAGGAAGATAAAGGGTTTTATCTTTAAGGGCCAACGGCACCACAGTGAGGTCGTGAGGGAGAAAAATTTTTGCCTACAGAAACAAGCAAAAACCAGGTTTCAGACTGCATAAATGTTTCTTCACCTGTTCCCTCGTCAAGAAATTTAACCACTTTCTTGGTGAAGACAGAATGAAAGAAACACAGACATTGTAGTCTGTGAGAGACTTACAATTTGCATAGACTTACAGTTGTGTATTTTCTAAGTGATACACATGTAGCATTTTGAAAACATGCTATTGTGATTGTGTAAATCCTTTTTATTATTCCCCTTCCAATTTCCAGTTAGAGTATTTTTTTCATCTGTTAAGATGGGAAGTATTAAACAGAGTAATTAAGGAGATATTGGATATTTGAGAAACATATAATAAGATATTGTTCTTCTTTTAATTAAAATGAATTCTCCCATTCGATTTTAAACTATTTGAGGGCATATGTCATAACTAACTCATATATGTACACATATATCATATGCATAGGAAGATAGAGGATAGATAGATAGATAGATAGATAATAGAGTTTTGTTATTTGGGGGAGGGATTTTGGCTTTTTTGAGACAGGGTCTCATATATCCCAACTCAAACTCACTTTGTAGTTCAGGATGACTTTGAACTTCTGACCTTCTTGCCTCTAACTCCTGAGTGCTGAGATTACAGGCATGTACCAGCAAACCAGGCTTCTGGAGCAATGGGGGTGGAACTCAGGGCTGCATGCATACCCCAGGGCTGCATGTATACTAGGCAAGCCCTCTACCAACTGGACCCTCATCTTTTTATTACTAGTGTCCACTTCAGTGACTGTCCTGTGGAACATGCCCTCCCCCAGAAAATAAGTCTTTGTTTTTAAGGAAGAAATAAAGAACAAGGATAGAGGACATAGGGCAGAGGGGAGGAAGGAAGAAAACAGGCAAGATATAAAAGGATTGAGAGAGGAAGGTAATTGAGTAAGTGGTTTCAAATGTGGTGGGCAGAATGGTGGCCCCACAGCCTAATCCATGGGATCCGGAATGTGCTATGCAATGTGGGAAAGGGACTTTGCATATTTGATTAAGGTAAAAGATCTACAGATAAGAATCCAGTCCTGGATTGTCTGGGCAGGCCCATTCTAGTAATATGTGGTATTGTTGCTGTTGTTTATATTTATTTCTTTGTTTATTTGGGAGGAGGGTGGAGCTCACATGCCACAGGACGTGTGGAGGTCAGAGGACAACTTGTAGGAGATGATTTTCCTTCCACGATGTCGATTCTGAAGATCCAACTGAGCTGGTCAGGGTTAGTGGCAGGCATCTCTACCCACTGAGCCGTCTTGATGGCCCCATAGCACGTTATTAAGGAGAGTAGTCCGAAGCAGTCTGAAGAGTTCTGGCTGCTACTCTTGCAGAGGGCCAATGTTTAGTTCCAGCACCCACGATGGGAAACCACAACCTGTAACTCCACCTCTGGCCTCCCTAGGCACCTGCACCCACATGCACATACACACAGAGAAACAGACAAACACACATGAGCATAAATAAAAATAAAAATCTTTTTATAGAGGTCAGAAAATAAGGTAAAAGACAAAACAGAAGAAGGGTAGGAGAAATTCAAAGCATAGCAGGGACTCGACCTTTCAAAATGGAGGAAGAAGTCAGGAACCAAGGAATACAGTTTCCACTGGAAGCTGGAAACCCACTTCAGCTGTCGGAGACACAGGATGCCAGTCCTGCATTCACAGAGAACCCAAGAACCCCCAAAGAGCAAGGAACAGACCTCTCCAGAGCCTCAGAAAGGAGCCAGCCTAGTCAACACCTTAATATTAGTGCCGTGGGATCCCTGTGAGAGTTCCAGTTTACAGAATTACAGAGTAATTCATTTGCATTAAGTCATTACTATGAGTGTAATCATTTGTTATGACAGCAATGGTTGTAGTAAAGATAGTTCTACATTTAGATAAGAACCTATAGCAAACGACAATGAATACTAATGATGTAAAGATACAGAAGACTGTTGAGAAGGAAAATTAGAAATTGGATTGGCCTCTGATTTCAATAATATATAAGCTCTAAACACCCCCCACACACACACACACACGCACACAAAGTATGTAAGTGTCTGAGCTCTGTTTTAAATAGTCCATTAGACTCTCTTTTCTTTTCTTCCCTTCTCAGGAAGATCTTACTTCCAGTAAAAATGGCTGTAACTCTATGATCAATCAGACACTCCCGAGAATGGCTCTGCCTTCCCACACAGTATTGTTGTCTATGATGGGAACACAAAGCTTAAACATGGAGAAGAGAAAAGCAGAGAGGCCACCTCCACTCCCAGGAGATGAGCATGCCTAGCAGTAAGCAAGCAGATCCTGCCCGCTGGCATAAAGAAAGAAAATAAACAGCAAAGACATAACCAGAATAACCAGGGCACAAAAGAGTCAGAAGATTCCAGGTAGAAAGAAAATAGGGTGGAATGATCAATAGACAGATGGATAGACCTAACAACAAAAGCTGCTGAACTTCAGGTAGATCAATTTATGTAGTGATCACGAGAGTCCAACCTGGCCTGGACTTGGGCACTTATGGGCACAGGCCCGCATGGGGGCATGTGCACACACACAGTCCATACGTGGCTCATGGACTTTAAGTCTTGGTAAGTATCTCAAGGTTATTTGTAGGAAATAGAATTTAAAATATCTCTCCAGGAATTCTGTTCTCAACCTTCACTTCCCCCTGACCTATCTCCGTAGGCAAATGGGCAGGGCAAAGAGGATGAACTCTGGCGTCAGAAAGGCACTCGGAGTCTAAATACTAGTTCAGTCACTCACCAATGTTGTGACCTTGAGCAGCTCACTGAACCTCTCTGTACAAGGTGTCCTTCCTAGTAAAATAAGAACACAGAGATCAGCCTCACAGAGTTGTGAAGAGAGTGAACATGTAACATCCTCTCTGCCCCCTGGTGAGCCAAGCTCCCCTTAATGTCGTATACTTGATAGTATGGCAGACTACCTTCTACTCCTGTTTTCTTGTCTACGCACTACTCTGCACACTCCATGAACACAAAAACTAAATATCCTGTTTCCCTCTGCCTTCTCTGCCTCAAAATCTCAGTGATGAAATGGCATTTTACTCTTCCTAGGTTGTTTAACTCCAGGCGTACAGGTATAGAAGTTTACCGTAATCAGTTCCCCGCCCTGGCTGTTTGAGCAAATCGCTGACTTTTTTCGTTGTCCATCTCCACTTGTGTTAAATGATAAGGCTAAGCTAGGTTATCTATAAATTTGTTTCCAATTTTATAATTCTGTGTTCTATTCTTCTCCTGGCCTCATCTGAAATAAATTGTTAAAGCAATGTGGGTAAAAGACACACAGTGACTTGATAGGACCCTTGCTAGAGCAGTAACAGCAGGTGCTGTAGATGGCTGAGTGCTGTCCTTCAGTGCTTCGTGTCCATGGCCTTGGGCACTGCCTTCCACAGTGACTAGGGCTAGCCATATAACTTGCTTTGGTCAATGGGAAATAACGGAATGATGTCAGAGGCTTGAAATGCTCTTTCGAATTGAGGCTCACAGTTTCCACAGAACTTCACTGGCTGCCTGGATGATCCAGGCACACTCTTGTTCCAGCCAGCAGCCAATCAAATACCACACAGACTATGACTATGAGCCAAGTCCCCAGCTGACTGCTGACACATGAGCAAGCCCAGCCACAATTAGCTAAGTCTGCCCAAACCCAAAGGATTGCCCAACTGACTCATAATTATGACCTAATAAATGACTGTTATCTCAAGCCACTAATTTTTAGGGGTTTTGTTACACAGCAAAGGCTGCCAGATACAGTATGAATCAGTCCAGTTTTAAGCTCTATTACCTGAATATCAGCCTTTTTATATTTACTCATCGTGATTTCATTCCTAATATCAAAAACAAAACTGACATAGGAAATGAAATGAAATCCAGGCTGGATTAGAAAGCTTGTGATTATGTCTTCTAAAAACTTGGGCAACTCTTCTTCAAAGTTAATTTTTTCCTTAATATAATAAATATATATATTAATTCACTCACCTATCATGACATAGTATATGTAGTAAATACAAGTATGGGAGATCATTTTGTGCCATAAATTCTGTCTAAATGTCATACAACCCTACAGGAAGTGTTTATTCTCAGAAAATAATCATTCTTCTTTGTCCTTCCCAAAGCCCGCAGTAGACTTTCAGGGGTCTCCATAGCTGTGAATCCCAGTTGAGTGAAATTTTAATTCCCACTCAGTAACACAGGAGCATCAATCTTTCATTTTTTAAGGTATAAGAATATTAAAATGATATTTATTACCACCATTATTTTCTAAAATAAAGATAATTATAATACCAAAAAAGTATAAAAAATATCAAAATGAAGGACAATTCTTTTCTCTTCACAGTTGGTAACCTTGCATCCAGATATAGGAACACAGAAATTATTATGAAGAAACACACAAAAAGATACTGCATTGGGTTATATTTCTCTCTTTTATTTTTCTGTGGTCAGTGTTAACTTTTTCTTTTCTTTTTTGGGGGGGTATTTTTGAGACAGGGTCTCCCTTTAGTCCCAGCTGGCCTGGAGCTTGCTCTGTAGACCAGGCTGGCCTTGAACTCACTGAGATCTGCCTGCCTCTGCCTCCCGAGTGCTGGGATTAAAGGCATGTGCCACCACGCCCAGCAACTTTTTCTTTTAAAAAATATTTTATTTGTTATTTTTATTTTATGTGTATGAGTATATTGCCTGCATATATGCAAATACACCAGTATCATGCAATACCCATGGAGTCAAAAGAGGGCATCAGATACCCTGGAACTGGAGTTACTGATGGTTGTTAGCCACCATGTGGGTGCTGGGAACTGAACCTGGGTCCTCTGCAAAAGCAGCCAGTGCTCTTAACCACTGAGCGGTGTTTCCAGCTCCCATGTTAACTTTTTCTTTGACACCTGTAAGTAGAGTTTATTGGAAAAGCACTGGCCCACCTCACTGCACGGATCAAGCAGTTATCTGGAATACCAAAGGAGCACACTGGGAAGTGGTGATAAGAACCCGTCAGCTTGTGTGTATTCTGTAAACCCTGCAACTATGCACTGGAGCAGACTTAGAGCTTCACAGGCCAAAAGTGAGACAAAGCCAGGTGAGGTGATGCACACCTTTAATCCTAGCACTCAAGAGGCAGAGCCGGGTGAATCTATGTGAGTTTGAGGCCAGCTTGGTCTACATAGTGAGTTCCAGGTCAGTTGGGGCTACAGGGAGACCCTGTCACAAAAAAAAAAAAAAAAATGATGTCACTGTAGAAAGTGGACAAGTTGGACAAAAGAGCCACAGCACTATAAAGAAAAACAGCCTTGGGCTGGAGAGATAGCCTAGCAGTTAAGAGCACCGATTGCTCTTGCAGAGGAGCTGGGTTCGATCCCCAGCACCCACATGGTGGCTAAGAACCGTCTGTAACTCCAATTCCAGGAGAACTCCAGTTCCAGGGGAATCCCAGACCCTCTTCTGACCTCCACGGCATTGCACAACACAGGTGCACAAACCTACATGCAGACAATACATTCATACACATACAAAAATAAATAAAATTTAAAAAAAACAGCCTTTAATCCATTTTTGTTATTGTTTCTGTTCTTGTTGTTTGAAACAGAATTTCACTCTATAGCTCAGGCTACCCAGTACTCTCAGTGTAGCATAGACTGGCTTCAAACTTTTTATTCTCCTGCCTCAACCTCTTAAGGGCTGGGATGGCAGGTTTGTGTCACCATGCCCAGCCTTTCCACTTGGCACAAGGAAAGCTGTGCAGCTGCTAGAGCTCAGGAATACTAGTAAAGAAGGCTGCAGACCAAGTCTACACCTTAAAAAAACTGTAAAACTGTTCAGAGGGCTGGAAAGATGGCTCCACAGTTAAGAACACTGACTGCTCTTGCAGAGGACCCTGGTTCAACAACCACATGGTGACTAAGAACCATCTTAACTCCAGTTCCAGGGGATCCAACGCCCTCTTCTGACCTCCTCGGGCATTGGATGACACAGTTGCACTTAAATAAATGCAGGCAATACACTTATACACATGAAATAAAAATAATAAACAAACAAAACTGTTCATAATCACACCTTTAAGCACAGCATCTCCACCAACTTAAACAAATATCTGATGTGAATGGCCTTGGATAGGAAGTAGTCCCTAGACAATGCAGAAACAATGTGAAGTAAGCAAGTTTCCCTCCAAAACAAAAGAGGCATTTCCTGGTCCACATTTACTAACCTAGAGATGAGAGACTGGAAGTATCAGAACACATGAGTCTGACACATATATACAGCCTTGAGATAAACATTTATATGCACACTGTGAGCCTGGCAGATGTGGAATTTCAAAATTTCCACAGAATTTTGCATTTCTTATCTATCCACTTACAAACATCTCTACAACATTTGTTGTATAATATAAAATCTGGCTGGGTGTGATGGCGCACACCTTTAATCCCAGTACTCTGGAGGCAGAGGCAGGGATATCTGTGAGTTCAAGGCCAGCCTGGTCTATATAGAGAGTTCCAAGACAGCTGGAGCTACAAGGAGACCCTGTCTCAAAAAAAAAAAAATCTGTTAAAGGAAGGAAGGAAGGAAGGAAAGAAGGAAAGAAGGAAAGAAGGAAGGAAGGAAAGAGGGAAGGAAGAAAAGAAGAGCTTTCTGCTAAGGAGGTAATTATTTGTTTTTTTTTGTTTTTTTTTGTTTTTTTTTTGGTCTTTTTCAAGACAGGGTCTCCCTGTAGTCCCAGCTGTCCTGGAACTCAATCAGTAGACCAGGCTGGCCTTGAACTCACAAAGATCCGCCTGCCTCTGCCTCCCAAGTGCCAGGATTAAAGGCATGTGCCACCACCCCGGGCTCAGTTATTTCTTTAATCAGCTTATATTTATTTAGCATCTAACTATGGGCCAGGCACTATACTAAGGATACCACTGCTGGGACTATTCCTATGAAAGAAACAATCTTGATTTCTTCTCTGATTTTTGCTCACCCAGTCCTGCCTCTCTCTGTTCCCTTGTCAGAACCTGTCTAATTTAAGAATCCACCAACCACTCAACTTATAAGCATCCCAAGACCATTCCCAATGAGGCCCTCAAAGCCCTCTTGTTTTTGAACCACTGTTGCTACAAGTGTCATCTCTGATTCTCAACTTTTGGGCCTGTTATTCTTATTTCAGTTCTGTCTCTATGCTAGCATGTGCTATTGCTGCGTAGAACACCACTTAAAAACTAGTGATAGCCAGACGTGACTACGTAGGCCTTTAATCCAAGCACTTGGGAAGCAGAGGCAGATGGATCTCTGTGAGTTTGAGGCCAGCTGGGGCTACAAACAAAAACAAACGTCTCAAAAACAAACAAACAAACGACAAAAAAGAACTTAGAGACTTAGTAACATAAACCTCATTTGTTATTGACCACGCATTGCTGAGCCATGTGACTGACTGTGATGACCTGGGCCAGTCCCCAAGACTACCCCAGCCTGACCCAGATCATCATAGTCAATGGCTCACCATTGCAGCCTCACTGGCATGTTTGGGGTGACAGAAGTGGTGGAGCCACATGTTTCTTATCATCTAATCAACCACCTCTACATAAGCTTTTTTTAAAAAAAAAATTAATGGCACAAGTAGGATTCTCAAGAGGATTAGTAAAACCATAGGCACTTCTTGCCCAGGTTTGGAACTGACTCTGTTGTACTCTGTACAATTTCCTGGCCAAACCAAACCATCAAATCAGCTCAGATTCAAACGATAGGGAAAGCATCGCTATGTCTCAATGACAAGGACCACAATGTCACATGAAAAACTGGAGATATGGGAAGAGGTGAACCACCAAGGCCATTTTTAGATAACTCTACCATAATCTGGAATTTATTTCTGGAACTGAATCTCTCAGCTTTCCCTGGTGGTGACAACCCTGGCTCTGCTCTCTGACTTTTCCATCAGGAAAGAATCTCCATTCATAGATCCCAGGGTGCAAAGTGCTATTGTTATTTTGCTAAATAGTCATGTTGTCAAATTGCCTTCTAAATACTAATTTTCATACCCATAGACCTGGGCTGCTCTCAACCTTGATCAGAGGAGCTTGTTTTTGCGATGGACAATACTCAACACACAGAGCCATCACTGGTCAAAGTACTGAGAAGAGGCTGAGTGTTCAGTCCTAAATGGGACATCTTTATCCACCCCTCCATCCCACACAAAGCTCAGAGAACATGGAGGAGGAGGAACTGAAAAGAATGTCAGAGCTGGAGGATGGAGAAGAGTACCGTGAAATGCTGTCTTCTGGACATGACGTGACTATTATGCTCATGAACTCACAGCAGCTCTAGTTACCCCTACAAAACCAATGCAAGATCAAGCCAACCAAAATTCCCACAGAGATGGGGAAGGTGACCTCTAGGCTTCACCCCTTACCCATGAGCTACTCTTAAGAGTGTGGCGGGTGGTAGGTTTCCCACGCTCCAGTGGATGGCCCCACACACCATTCATGTCTGGGCAGCACTAATTAGACTCAATGGGTTATAAAAAAATAAATGAAGAAGACATGACGTTAAAAGGGGAAGCTGTTGGGAGAACAGGGGTGAGGTGTGATGGTTCGAATGAGAATGTCCCCCATGGGCTCCAAGTATTAGGAGCTGTGCCCATGCTGGAGGAAACTCATCACTGGAGGCAGGCTTTGAGGGTTTTCACACCTTGTAGGATTTCCTGTTGCTCTGTTTCCTGTGACTGCTTGAAGATACTAGCACTCAGCTTTCTGCCCCACCTCAATCCTCTCCCACCATGTGGACTGTAACCCTCTGATCCCTAAGCCAAATAAACTCTGCCTTTTCTAAGTGGCTTTGGTCAGTGTTTTATTACAGCAACAGAAAAGTAATACAGGAAAAGAATGGGGAGAAGGATGGGGGGGGGTGAAATTCTCAAAGAATAATTAGAAAAAGAATCTCCACTTAATTTTTATTCTGTTAGGGGGCAGCCCCTAAACCAGCCCCTTCTTTTCAAGAAGGAAATGTATAGTCCAACCAAGAGCCAGTTTCCTTCCTAAACAATTTCTCTCCAGTCTTGAAAAAAACTAGAACCCCTTTAGCTAAGATTAAAATAGATATCTGAACAAAGCTAAACTCTAGCTGACAAGTGTAATCAAAACTCTGATACCCAGAGAGGGCAGACCACATAAGAAGAATCTTCCAAAGGGCTTCTAGAACAAGGTTCAGTCCTTGTGAAAAGAGAGAAATAAAACATTGTGTCTTCTCAATTTCCCCACATCCTCAGATTCCCATAGCCAAGATGTCTTTCAATCTGTGTGTACCTGTAATGTTGTAAGGTTGCTGGCAATCCCTCTCCCTAGCCAATCCTTCTGAAAATTTAAAACTTCATGAAAAACGTCTTAGCTGGGCGTGGTGGTGCACGGCTTTAATCCTAGCACTCAGGAGGCAGAGGCATGTGGATTTCTGTGAGTTCAAGGCCAGCCTGACCTACAGATCGAGTTCTAGGCCAGCTGGGGCTACAGGGAGACCCTGTCTCAAAAAAAAAAAAAGACCAAAAAAAAGAAAGAAAAATGTATTTTATCCTTCACTTGATGAAATGATCTAAATGCAGTGGGCTACCAGTCTTTGTTGCCAGATGCCAATTAAGTGCTTACTAAAATGATTCAAATTTAATTAGAAGAATATTCATGAGGGCTAAGACTCCCCTCACGAAGCCATCCCCCAGCTTCTGGAGTGTAGGCTCCAGTGCAGAGAACCAGATATGACGCTGGTGACCCCCAGGAAGGATAACACAAATGACCACCACGGTAACAGATCCGACTTCTGCTTCCGCTTTCCTCATTACTCTCTGTCATTGGGGTTATTAAGGTAAAACCAGAGAGAGGGGAGAAAAACAGAGCCATGCAAAACCCAGACGGTTGAAGAAGGAGCCGCATCCAAGTTGGGTGGGGTTAGGTCACTGGGGAATCCCAGCCCTCGGAGGGGAGGGGAGGGGAGGGGAGGGATTTTAGGCAAGTAACTTAATCCTGCCTCAGTTTTTGTATGCAGAAAATGGGAATTATAAACGAATTAGATCAACGTGTGAACAGATCCCCATATCAATGTGTAGTTACATATATTCAAAACTGCAACAAGTGCCGGGCGTGGTGGCGCACGCCTTTAATCCTAGCACTTGGGAGGCAGAGACAGGAGGATCTTTGTGAGTTCAAGGCCAGCCTGGTCTACAGAGTGAGTTCCAGGACAGCTGGGGCTACAGGGAGACCCTGTCGCAAAAAGACAAAAAAAAAAAAAAAAAAAAAAAAACCTGCAACAAGTGCTCAGACTTCCAGTGTGTCTGTGAAAAGGGAGCCCGAAGATGAAAGTAGATAGAAGAAATTCGCCTGGTTTTGGTTTTTGTTTTTAAATAATCCTTAAAAGGTTAAAAGCTGAAGAACGATCGCTGCAGAGGAGTTCTAACCAGCACGTTTTGATTCATCTTTGTATCAGAAACCGCCTCTCCTGCTGTTATTTCTGTTCTCTGCTCACCTCCACCGCTGGGGCCAGGTTTCTGAGCATCACAAAGGCAGACCTTCACTGTCTTCCTTCTTTCGGTTTAGGATTAGAAGAAACACGGTCTAGGCTGCCATAGCTGAAAGGCTTCTATTCTCTTGGCAAGGTTATGTATTTGGAAATCAAGGAAGGCGCTGGCATGGTGTGTGGGGAAGGGAAGGGGAGCCGAGAGCGAGGAACAGGGGCTTCAGCAAACAGACCGCTCTCCCGCCTTCCTGGGAGCAGAGATTAGTTTGCCAGCCAAGCTTCCGTGGCCGGGGGCCAAGGGAAACAGGCCGAGGACTTTCCTGACTCTCAGCCCCCAGGGACTGGCACTTGCCACAGGGAAAGTTGAAAACATTTTACAAAGCAGTCTAGACATGCGCCATATGGCTGTGTGCTCAGAAACTTCCAGGCAGATCCCCGTGCTGTGCTCCCCGAAGGCGAAGGCGACTTGGTTGCTGCAGGATACATAGGAATCCAGAGAGCCTGAGGGCCTTGGGATTGGAGCTCCACGGAACACGCAGGAAAAGCCCCGGAGCGGCCGGCAGAGTGCCACAAGCCTGCGGCCTTCCTGGCAGGGCAGAGATCTCTATTCCTGGAGCCCAAAGTTCCGAGATCTAAAGAAAGGGATCCCTTGGGGACTCCAATGAACGCTGTGCTCCAGCAGGCCCTGCTCGGCTCAGCTGTTTGATTAATGACAGAAGCCTCCAGGCCGATTGAGCATTTGAGCAAATCCTTACAGGGTGCCTGCCCTGGACCAGATCCGGTGCCTCACACCCCACAAAGGAAAACTGCAGCCTGAGGGGAGGAAGGAAGCCCCCACCCCCTCCCGCCCGGCCTGGGGAAACCTGTGAAAGGTCTGCCTCCTTTCAGCTCCGAGTCCTGGGGGCACCACCACCGAGGCCTGAGAGGCTGAGGGGAGAAAGGACTCCATCTGCTCCTTCCCAATTCTCTGCTCCAGAGAGGGGAGGGTTGAAGGGTGAGGGAAAGAGGAGGGGGAGGGTACGGCCCCTCAGCTACTAAGGCGGGTCCTGCTCGGCTATTGGTTGACATCCTTTCAAAGGCTTTTGTGAAACTGCTGTTGCTGGGCAGCCGCTGAAGCCATTTGCCCTCCAAAATGGAAGGAAGCAGGTGTGTCCGCTCACCCCAACCTGACCCCCACATATCCCCCACACTCCTCAGCTGAGTGCCTTGCTTTGTCCCAGTGTTTCCATGAGCGCAGTAATCCCTGGAGCCTGAGCATTCCTCCCCTAAATGCAACCAAGAACACTCTTCTTGGACTCTTCCTCGAGGAAAGGAAGCGTGGTCCAGGAGAAAGTTCCCAAGGAGACCCTGGGTCCAGCCTTGGCCTGACCCTGTCTGAAGATTCAGGACGCAGCTCCCACCTTCTGACCTCCGGAGCCTTCACGTAATCGCTGGAATCATCTTAGGAAGACCCAGTGCTTTTCCTCTACTTTCTCATTTTCAAATGCACACAAAGGCTGAAACACGGTACTCCAAAGCTAATGCTAGGGCAGGAGAGATGATTCAGTAGGTAAGAGCACTGGGCTCTCTTGCTGAGGACCCAGGTTCAGTTTCCAGTACCCACATGGCATGGCAGCTGACAACCTTCTGTAGCTAAGGAGTTCCAGGGGAATCCAACGCCCTCTTCTGACCTCCACGAGCATTGCATGACATAGGTGTACTTGCACATGCACACAATATCCATACACATAAAAGGAAAAAAATATTAAATATATTTAAAAGCTAATGCAGTCTCTAATGCTTGTCATTTGGTGAAATATTTTTTAAAGTGATTAGAGTCTGGAGTGGTGTTGCATGCCTTTAATCCCAGTACTCGGGAGGCAGAGGCAGGCAGATCTCTGTGAGTTCAAGGCCAGCTTGTTCTACACAGTGAGTTCCAGGATAGCTGGAGCTACAGGGAGACCCTGTATCAAAAAAAAAAAAAAAAAAAAAAAAAAAAGTCAAGATGATCCTTGGCTATAGTTTGAGACCAAGGCCAACTTGGATAAATGTGTTTATTTGGCAAGCCATGGACTATGCAAATATTTAATTTAAGACTGGAGAGATGGCCTAGCGGTTAAAGCGCCCGCCGCTCTTACAGAGGACCCGGGTTCAATCCCCAGCACCCACATGGCGGCTGAGAACCGTCTGAAAACTCCAATCAGAACTCCAGTCAGGAGAACCAGTTCCAGAGAACCCTCTTCTGACCTCCGCGGCTTGCACGACACGGGTGCACAGACTGCATGCAGACAGTCATTATACACATACATAAATAAATAATAAAATGCCGGGTGTGGTGGCGCACACACCTTTAATCCTAGCACTTGGGAGGCAGAGGCACGCGGATGCCTGTGAGTTCGAGGCAGCCTGGCTGCAGGTGAGTTCCAGGACAGCCAGAGCTACAGGGAGACTGTCTTCAAAAAAAAAAAAAAAAAAGACTGGATCTTTAACCATCTCCTATTGGCTTTTCAGGTTAGCTGGTTGGTTTCTTCGTCCTTTGTAATATTAAGACAAGTATTTAATTTATTTATTCTAAAATATTTACTTCTGTATGTATTTGTGTGTGTATGCTGGGTGTGCATAGTTTTATAAGTGGTTTTGTGGAGACAGAGTCACACATTGTATCTATCACAGGATGCATTGCCCGCATATACATAAGTGCACCTGTGTCATGTAATGCCAGAAGGGGTCAGAAGAGGGTGTCAGATCCCCTGGAACTGGAGTTACTGGTGGTTGTTAGCCATGGTGGGTGCTAGGAATAGAACCTGGGTCCTCTGCATGAGCAGCCAGTGCTTTTAACTGCTGAGCCATCTCTCCAGCCCCCTCCCTTTTATATTTTAATATTTATTTATTTATTTATTTATTTATTTATTTATTTATTTATTTATTGGAAACAGGGTCTCTCTATGTAGCCCTGGCTGGCCTGGAACTCACTGTGTAGACCGGGCTGGACTTGAACTCTGTGTGCCTCTGGCCCTGGAGGGTGAGGATCAAAGATGTGCACCACCATGCCTGGCCCTTAATAACCTTGAACTCTTGATCCTCTTTCCTCAACTTCCTAAATGATGGAATTACAGACATGTGCCACCACAACAGGCTAAAAAATTCAATTCTAGCCTGGTGTGGTGACTTGTGCCTTTAATCCCAGCACTTTAATCCGGGAGGTAGAGGTAGACAGATCTCTGTGAGTTCAAGGCCAGCCTGGTCTACAGAGCGAGCTCCAGGACAGCTGGTACTAAAAGGGAGACCCTACCTCAAAAATACAAAAAAAGAAATTTCAATTCTATGTGTATGTATATGTGTGTGTGTTTGTGTGGGTGTACTTGCACAAATATATGCAAGCATGTAGCAGCCAGAGGTGAGCAGTGGTAACTTTCTTAGCCACTCTCTACCTTAGTTTTTGAGATAGGGCCTCTCACTATACCTGGAGCTCATACTTCAGCCACACTGGCTGTCCAGTGAGCTCCAGGGATCTTCTTGTCTCTACCTTCCACAGCCCTGGGGTTACAGGTGTATGCCTGGAGTTACAGATGATGTACTCCTGGAGCTGCAGATGTATATGCCTGGGGTTATAGATACAAGCCTGTCACGTACAGGCTTTATGCCAGGACTTTACTAATGCCATCTTTCCAGCATATAATTCAGTTACTTTTTTAACAAGAATTATTAATTCCTTGAGCTTCATACAATCTATTTCGATCACATCTCCCCTCCCCCACTCCTCCCAAATCCACCCCACCTTCCTACCTAACTTCTTGTTCTTTTTTTTTTTTAACATCAAGCCAATTTGTGTTACCCAAGCAGTCCACAGTGTAAAACCTGCCTGGCAACGTGGTTGACCTACCAGGGGCCACCCCTTAAAAAAAGCTGACTCTTCTTCCCCCAGAAACTATCAAAAGCCAACAGCTCCTCAGCTAGGGTGGGGCTTCATGCCCACTTCCCCTCCATATGGGATTGTGTCAGACTTGAGCTTGAGCAGGTCTTGGGCGTCCTGTCACAACTGCTATGAGTTTCTATGTGCAACTGCCCTGTTGTCTGTAAAACGCTGTTTCCTCGTGGTCACCCACTACCTCTGCCTCTTACAATCTTCCCACCTCCTCTTTCACAAAGATCCCTGAGCCTTGGGGAGAGGAATGTGATATAGATGTCCCATTTAGTGCTGAACACTCCGCAGCCTCTTAGTCTCTACATGTTGTCCAGTTGTGGGTCTCTGTGATAATTGTCTTCTGCTGCAAGAAACAGCTTCTCTGGTGAGGGTTGAGAGATTCATTAATCAAGCTCCCACTAGCTGCATAACACTTTAGTTCAATTCTTAAACTTTGTCATTCAACCTCTAAATGATAATAATGGTGGTAATTTCAAAGCAAGTCAAAGCCGTGGGTAACTGAGAGCTGATTTAACATGTTGAGAGAGATGAAAGCTTTGGCCCTTTGATTTAGACTAAACGATTACACACTTACTGTACTGTATCACTGTCTACTTCAACCACAAGGATATGGCCCAGTGAGCCATCTCCTCTAATGAGTCACAGGAATATGTAGGCAAATAACAAAAGGGGAGGAGCTCTTTGCTTCCAGAAAATTCATTCATGCACTTATCTGTCCATTCACCACCCATCCTTCCTGTACCTCTAATATGTGGTGCATTCTGCAACCTGAACAGGGGTGTTCTAAATGGCCCTGACTGGTAATTGGTACAGTTCCAAGCCTATGCCCTAACTTAAATTACACAAAGATCTGTTATCCTCTTCAATCCCTCTGAAGGGAAAGAAGCATTTTGTCTTGCCACTCAAATTTGGGGGCACATACTTGTTTAATAGCAAAAACTATAAACCAGAACCTTTTCTGGGAGAGCTGGAAAAACATCGTTGTCTCCAGAGAAGATTACACTGCTCTAAATAACACGCTGCTGCTGTCCTACAAATACTTCCTACCACCCATGCTTCAGCCCCAGCCCCAACTCACTCAGCTAGAACTGCCATCCCCTCCCTAACTTATCTCTGGTGGGGAGTGGTGGCTAAGGGTCTCTCTATATAGACTTTTGGCTCAGAATAACATTCCTTTGGTTTTGTGTCAAATCATCAAGATTGCTGGGGTTTTATGAGTGTGTTTTCTCCTCATTTATGCTCACGGCATCTTCCCACTTTGTTCTAAAGAGGAAATACAGAACCAATATCCGCTATAACCTGATTATCTGAAAAAATCAGGACAGCGTAGGGTCGTGGATAATAACCTCAGACAATCCAGCAAATCATTTAAACTTGCCTCTGGCCTACATTTGTTTATGCATTTCAAAGTCGATTCACCTTCCTAATTAACTTTTTTGTTTGCATTCCCTCAGCACACACTGGCAGAGAAGTCGGGGGTGGGGGGGTAATATAGAGTGGGCCGAGGTGTTGAGAAAAGCTGGTTTGAAATAAAAATCTGTGGGAGTTAAACCACACATTGTATCATTCATCTAACAAATATTTATTGAACATCAACAAATGGTAAGGCATGGCTCTTGGTTTTATAGGAGATGTAAAGAGGAGTGAAATTGTCTTTATCTGAGGCAATTGCCATCTCCTTAGGAGGAAAGTACATAAAGACTGTATCTTTATACAATTGAGATTTCACTAAAGCTTTAACTGCCAGCCCAAAAAGTTGTGTGTAACCCAAACGCCCACAAGGCCTAGGTAACGTCTGATTTCCTGGGGCTCAAAGTCACTCCTCTAAGAAACTGCTTTTGCTGCAGGATATGGTGGCATACATCAGTAGTCTCAACACGGGAGGTAGAGGTAAGATGATCAGGTATCCAAGGCCATCCTAGGCCACATCGTAAGTTCAAAGACAGCCTGGGCAACATGGAACCCGTGTCAAAATAGGAAACAAAAATCTGAGAAGAAAGAAAGAGGAGGGAGGGAGGGAGGGAAAGGAGGAAGGGAGGAAGGAAAGGATCACTTGGGCCCAGAAAGCACAGGATGGAAGCCTGGATCTCTGCTCCCATTTTGTATCCAATAGCATCTTTTTTTTATTTAATGAATTTATTTTTGAAATTTTTTTTTAATTTTATTTATTTTTGTATGTGTATGAATGTACTGTCTGCATGTAGGTTTGTGCACCCATGTCGTGCAATGCCGCAGAGGTCAGAAGAGGGTCTCAGATTCCCCTGGAACTGGAGTTCTCCTGGAATTGGAGTCACAAACGGTTCTTAGCCTCCATGTGGGTGCTGGGGATCGAACCCGGGTCCTCTGCAAGAGCAGTCGGTGCTCTTAACCGCTAGGCTATCTCTCCAGCCCCTCCAATAGGCATCTTGCTGTCATGTTCCCAGTGTGCCATTCCAGACCTCCAAAAAGTACCTGAAGGCACCCAGTCCTTGTCCTAAACCTAGTGACCTCAGTCCAGGGACAAGCAAACTGATAAACAAGGGACAAAGCTAAATTCAGGCATCAGTGAACTGACAGATCACTCCCCGGATAAGGACAATCATCTGGGATGGGGGGCGGGGGGGTGCACTCTGGAGCAGGGCTAAGCACCTTATGAGAACCAGGCTGCTTCTCCCAAGCGATAACAACTTCTTCAAACAGCCTCATAGAACCAGAACTATGGTAAAGAACAACCAGACCACACTTTGACTTGACCAAGTCCAGTCTGCTTACTTATGAAAACTCATACCCCTCCCTGAATTCTCCCTCTATTTCAACCTAAAGCTCGTGTTAGTGCCCTGAAGGCAGATTTGGAGTCACTGAACCCCTGTGTGTTTTTTTTCCATTTCCCAGCATGGCCAGGCTGATGAAATCTCCTTTCTCTGCCTTTGACCATTAATCATCTCTTAATTGGCATATTGGGACAAGTACCCAAGGGTTAATCTTTTGGGACTCCCTGTGCTAGAGCTTTTGTCCTAAAACTCTAGTATCTGTAAGTGCAATTTTCTGTGTTTCTTTGCTCTTATAAATAGAAGTTTCTCTGCTTGCATAAAGTAACAGGAGAACGGCAGCTGGAGAGCTAAGTCGGCAGTTGGGAACGCTTGCTGTTCTTCCAGAGGACCCAGGTTTGATTCCCAGCACCCACTTGGTGGCTAACCCCATCCATAACTTCAGTTCCAGAGACTCTGACATGACACCCTCTTCTGGCTTCTGCCTCTATTCATGCAAGTGGTGCACTTACATACTCGCAGGCAAAACACTCATACCCATTCAAATAAAAATAATCAATAAAATATTTTTTTTAAAAAGTAACAGAAGAATTAGTTTCCAGGCTACAAGAGAACTTGTAATAATTCACTGGAAAGGTTCCACTTTGAGAGAGCACGTCTGAATGTATGCAGGAGTTAATTACTGAAAAAGCAAATACATGTCTCACACAGACATGCTTCACACGCCCTGAAAGCACTTCCAGACAAGCCTGGCTTTGCTTTACTTTATTCCTTTACTTTATTCTCCTTTGCTTTACTTTATTCCTGGAAACTGCATTCCACAACCTCGCAGGGACCGGAACCTTCCCAAATCAGTTTTCTACAGAAGAAAACTATGCTAAGGTGCAAAAAAGCAGGTAAGAGTGGGGCCAAGTTGGGCCCTTACGCAGAGTGGGACAAAGCTTAGCTCCGCAGCACTGTCCTTCACCCAGACTATCTTCCCTTGAGCTGGTTCCTTTCTTTTTCCTACCTGCCATTTCCACTAGGTCTAGAACTTGCTATGTAGCACAAACTAATCTCAAACGCATAGAGATCCACCTGCCTCTGCCTCCCGAGTGCTAGGACTTAAATTGTACAACCACACCCAAGGCCATCTTCTTCCCTCAGCTACCAATCCACATGTCACTCTCATCCAGAACATCCTTAGGTCTCATAAGGTTTGAGAGGGAAATGTCCTCCATGGACTTGTATGCTTGATCTCCAGCAGATCACATTGTTTGGAACCTTTATCCTAGCACTCGGTAGGCAGAGGCAGGCGGATCTCTGTGAGTTCAAGGCCAGCCTGGTCTACAGAGTGAGTTCCAGGACAGCTGGGGCTACAGGGAGACCCTGTCTCAAAAAGACAAAAAGTAAAAAAAAAAAAAAAAAAAAAAGAGGTGGGACCTACCTGAAGGAAGTGAGTCACTGGGTGGCTGGCCTTAGGGAAGTCCTGTTTCCTGCCCTTTTTTAGCTTCCTAATTCCCCCGAATTTGAGCAAGCTCCACCCACCATAGCAGGCCCGCTGCTGTGCCTTCCCCACGATGATGCATTGTACCCACAAACCATTCATCAAAATAACTCCTTCCAGCTATAAGTGGCCTCTTGTTGGGTATTTGGTCAGTTAAAAGTGAATGAATACAGTCTTACAGGGAAGTGTGTTTTTCAAGCTAGCTTCTGGGCATTCCTTAGCCTAGTTAAGTTGATATATAAAATCAACCATCATAACACTTTTTTAAAGAGCAAAAGCTTTAAAATATACGTATGATAAAGTACATGAAGTGAGGCAGGGAGTAGTACGTACTAGTCAGGGGAACTGGTAGAGGAGATCTAAATAGATCAAAACATTGTATGAACTTCTCAAATTTCCCTTTTTTAAAAGTAAAAAAAAATGCAGAAGCTACTTTACCTAGAACACAGCATTGAGATGAGTAAGCCTTGAGAATGATCCCATAATACTCACTGAATCATCAATATTAAGATAAGAATAAATATTTGCAGTGTGTACAAGCACACAACATAAATAAAAATGGCAGAGTGTAATGTGAAGTTCCCTTTCAAAGAGCAACACTGTGTATAGAATTCTTGGACCTTCTAATACTTATGGTATTTCACATGCCCAGGATGTGTCTCATCACCCCCCATCAAAGGAATCAGTAGCCAACTACCTCAATAGCTTTGCCTATAAATGAAGAGCTTAGGACCAAATGGAATGTGGGGCAGTAGACACTAGAGCATCAGGCCCTCTCCTCAGTGCCAGGTTCAGTTCCCAATCATTCCCAAGAAACAGTTTGGAGATAGGTCTTATAAATCATGTGACTCCCCTGTTCAACTCATGCAATTAACTAAAGAGAAGAGATTTGAACACCAGAATACAGCAAGCAACTAGCCACCTAAGTAAGATATTCCTTAATGTCTTCCACACCCATGGGCTAACCTTGAGGTTTAATGTTAATTTATGTCAAAAAATGTGAATTCCCAGGGCTGGAGAGATGGCTCAGTGGTTAAGAGCCCTAGTTGCTCTTGCAAAGGACCCAGGTTCAAGTCCCAGCATCCACATGGCAGGTAACATAACTCTAGTTCCAGGAAATCTGACACCGTCTTCTGACTTCCCAGCATCCACATGGCAGATAACAACCATTCATAACTCTAGTTCCAGGGACACCCTCTTCTGACTTCTGTGGGCATTGCATGACACAGGTGCACCAACCTACATGCAGGCAATACACTCATACACATAAAATAAAAATAAAATATTTTTTTAAAATCTGAATTCCCACCAGGCATGTTGGCACATGGCTTTAATCCCAGAACTCAAGCAGAGGCAAGCAGATCTCTGTGAGTTCAAGGCCAGCCTGGTCCACATAGTGAGTTCCAGGCCAGCTGGGGCTACAGGGAGACCCTGTCTCAAAAAGATCCCCCCCCCAAAAAACCTGAATTCCACTGAAACAGCAACACTTCAGGCAAATTCTACCAGAAGATGAATTCATTTCAGCTCCTTTTCTTTTTTAATTTTATTTATTTTTTATATGTGTATGAATGTACTGTCTGCATGTAGGTTTGTGCACTTGTGTCGTGCAATGCTGCGGAGGTCAGAAGGCGTCAAATTCCCCTGGAACTGGAGTTAAAGACGGTTCTCAGCCACCATGTGGGTGCTGGAAATCGAACCCAGGTCCTCTTCAAGAGCAGTCGGCACTCTTAACCGTTAGGCCATCTCTCCAGCCCTCATCTCCTTTTCTAAACAAAGGTATTGACAGGAAAAAGAAAGCACGACTCCTGAGGAGATACCACTCTTACAAAGGGGACCTTGGGGAAGGGGGCTGGAGAGACCAAGACAGCCCTTTCACTTTGCTTAGCTGGGAGCAGGTCCAGCTGAGGAATGTGGCCTCTTGCCCACTGAGAAGGTCAGAGCCAGCTGTGGCTGGAGCCAGCTTTCTAAGAACATTGGCCACTGGAACTTGGCCTTGACGCTATTCCAAATACGAAACAGCGGACTGTGCCCAAGGAGTCAAGATTTTATGTTAACATGGAAGCCAGTGGTCTGTATGGCATGACTAAGAAAAGTTCAAGGAGGAAGCACTAAAGACAGCTATACAGACACCGTAACCAGTAAATAACACACATTAGGTACTTTCTATATGCTGATCCGGTGTGAGCTTTATTCATGGATTATTTTCCTCAATCATCGCAACTCCTGAGCTAGGTTTGTCCTTAAGCAGATAATAAAACTAAGGCACAGAGAAGTGAAGTAATATACAAGGACACAGGGCTTCAACTAATGCAGCTGGAATTAAACCCACGCAGTCCGGGCTCTTAGCCAACAGAGTAAACAACAGCCACCCTTAGGATGAAAGGCCAGCCAGTCAACAGGAAAACACCTGCTTCCTTCTGTGGTTCCTGTGGGCCTCGTCCCTGACCATGTGACTTGATACAACCATTTCTCCCTAGCCCCTTCCAAGTAGCTGTGGAAAAGGAAACCCTGACAGGGTCCTATATTGTTCTTGAATCAGACATGTGAGGGGGAGGCAGACCTACCGCCCAGCCACTGTCAAGCCCTATGCTGCAAAGCTGCCTGTCTACAGAGGCACGCCTGCATTCCGCCCACTCCTGAGATGAAATCATGGTTCCAACAAGGAGTTGAGGCCATCAATGGACTTACAGCATAATGCCCATGACTTGCACAGCATGTCTTTCAGCTGCAGAATAAGGGCAGGATAATTTTAGCTCTGCAGGTCTTCACAGGGTACTATCTCTCCTGCTACTCGCTGCCTCGATAGAGGCCAGTCATGTCCCTCTGCAGCAAAGTCCTTAGATCTTGCCAAGAGCCACAGACCTCAAAGTTCAGAGAATGAGTTTGGGCCTCCTGGGAAGAGGACTCAGTGCTACCACCAGCTGTTGTCCCAGATGAGTGCTCCCCAGCGGTTGTGTCCACAGATAGCCCTTCCTCCTTCACCACTGGCATGAGGTGGTAACCTCTGAATGACACTGCTGATCCCAATGCCTTCTCCGTGACTGTTTTGGAGAAGCTCTGAGCTCTGAGCAGGTAAGAACGAGAGAAAGGGAAAGATTTAGTGTGGGCAATGCCAAAGGAGAGGCACCTTTTCATCTACATCACCAAAGCCTTTTCTGGGTTTCCACACACTTTCTTCTTTTCCTTCTTTGATTTTTTTTTTTTAATTTTTTATTTATTTCTGTATGTGTATGAATGTACTGTCTGCATGCAGGTCTGTGCACCCGTGTCGTGCAATGCCGCGGAGGTCAGAAGAGGGTGTCGGATTCCCCTGGAGCTGGAGTTCTCCTGGAATTGGAGTTTCAGACGGTTCTCAGCCGCCATGTGGGTGCTGGGGATCGAACCCGGGTCCTCTGCAAGAGCAGTCGGCGCTCTTAACCGCTAGGCCATCTCTCCAGCCCCTCCTTCTTTGATTTTAATGACTCTTCTGTTTCCTTGTTTTCCTCCCAGTCCACAGATGTGGGGTTTTTTTTGTTTTTTTTGTTTTTTTGTTTGTTTTTTTGTTTTTTTGTCTTTTTGAGACAGGGTCTCCCTGTAGCCCCATCTGTCCTGGAACTCACTCTGTAGACCAGGCTGGCTTTGAACTCACAAAGATCCACCTGCCTCTACCTCCCGAGTGCTAGGATTAAAGGCGTGCGCCACCACGCCCAGCCCAGATGTGCTTTTATTTATTTAAATGTGGAGATTAAAATCCTTTTTAAGACATTGTCTACCTTCCTCTCACTTTCTCGATTTTCTAGGTCTTATTTGTGAGAGGGAAAACCTCTGGTCTCACAATTTCCTTCTCATTCCTTTAACTCTCCTCAGTCTAGCTGTCTGCCACCAAAGTCCAGGCAAAGCAGCAACTGACAGGAAAGGCTGAATAATCTGAGCTAGGAAGAACACACATGCTTCCCAAACAAGCTTCTTACTCAGACCAGAACCCTCCTCCTCCTCCTCCTCATCATCATCATCATCATCATCATCACGATACCCTTTGTTTTGCTCTCTTGTTCAGGGCCTTGGCCTCACTGCAGCATGTCACCCATAATTTTCTTGAGAACTTGGGGACTGAGATTTCTTAGCTCTTGGTGAATTGTAAGTGACTTCATAGGGCCGTAAATGACTGAAGTAGACCAAGTGTTGCCAATGGATGGCAGTTTATATGAGTGGCACTCATCTGCCTAGTTGGCATTTAGAGTTCTACCAAGCTGTCTCTATTTCCTGCCTTTAAGAAAAAGATGCACAGTTATTCATGATTGGAAAGATAATTCTAATTTTTCAACTTCCCTCATTGTTACTCACTTGTTTTGCGAACTTTAGCAATTTTGGTATCTCAGTTTCCTGATCTATAAAGTAGGAATAATAAAAAACTACCTGGTGAGGAAGGGATGGGTGTAGGATTAACTAAAACTAAGTATATGTACATATATATATATATATATGTGTGTGTGTGTGTGTGTGTGTGTGTGTGTGTATGAAAAACACTTATGGAATCCCACAACTTTGTAAGTTGATTTTTTTTTAAGGAAGGATTTGAATGGACTTATTGAGCATGGGTAGACTGTTCTGCCCAGAAACATGGGTTATTAAATGAAAATCTCAGTGCCAGGTATAGGATACCTCCATACAAGCTATTGGTCAGGGAGCCCCCAAAAGCCCCTGACACAATGCATAGTGTTGCCAATGCTCTCAATTGTCCATTGTAACTAGATGTAAGAACCTATTGCTAGCCAGGCATGGTGGCACATGCCTTTAATCCCAGCACTCAGGAGGCAGAGGCAGGTGGATCTCTGTGAGTACAAGGCCAGCCTGGTCTACAAAGTGAGTTCCAGGACAGCTGGGGCTACAGAGAGACCCCTGCCTCAAAAGACCAAAAAAAAAAAAACAACAAAACAAACCAGAGCCTTTGCTAATATACAGTATTCTTGTGTGTTACAGGCACATAGGATAAAAAGGACTGGAGCTAGCTGAGGAATTCCCTCCCTGTTGGATAGCTTTGATAATGCTAGAAGATGATACCCAGGTTGCTGGGGGAAAAAAAGACATCAGTCATCTTACCCAGCAGTGGACCCTCCATGCCATAATATCAACCTGCCAGGCAAGATGTGACCATTAGTATAGTAGTGGTGCAATTGTTATGGGAGCAACCCACTGCTTTCTGACTGGATTTGAGGCCTGCCTCACAGGAGGGAATTCATTCCTGGTACTGATAATTTTGGTTGGGTGATGAGGGGCCTTAGAGAGGAGCCTACTACCATTGTTTTGCTAAGTGCTCATGCTTCCAAACTGCCTATTAAGTATGTTCTACCTACAAATTGGTGCTACTCTACTCTCAGCCTTGGCCAGAGAAACTTCTTTTTGCAATGGGTAGAGATCATAACTGGTTAAAGAGCTGAGAATAAGAGACTGTGAGTGCTCAGCCCTAAATGAGATGTCTATGTGAACCTCCCACACACACACATACACACGGCTAATGGAACATCACAGAAAGAAATATGAGAGCAGAAGATGGGGAGAAGAGCTGGGAAATGCTGTCTTCTGGACGTGACATGGCTATCGTGCTCAGGAGTTCACAGTGGCTGTGGCTACCTGCACAAGATCAAGCTGGTCACCATTCTATCATGGAAAGAGAGAAGCTCGCAAGGTCTCGCCCCTAGCTAATAAAAGTCTATGTTCTTGGAAGACCACTGGCTACTCTTGCAGAGGACCCAGGTTCAGTTCCCAGCACCCACATGGTCGCTAACACTGCCTGTAACTCCAGTTCAAGGAATCTGACCTCTAAAGGTACTTCACAGCATGAGTACACTTACATACATGCAGACAATGCGCTCATTCACATAAAATAGAATAATAAATCAAAAGTCTGTTTTCTTTATGGGTATGGACCAGATTTCCCCATGCTCCAGCAGCCAATGTATATTCAGCCAACATTAACTGGACTCGGTGAGTTAGTTTTTTAAAAAATTTTTAGTTTTATTTTATTTATTTATTTATTTGTATGAATGTAATGTCTGCATGCAGGTCTGTGTGCCTGTGTCGTGCCATGCCACGGAGGACAGAAGAGGGTGTCGGATTCCCCTGGAACTGGAGTTCTCCTGGAATTGGAGTTACAGATGGTTCTTAGCCGCCGTGTGGGAGCTGGGGATAAAACCGTTAGGCCATCTCTCCAGCCCCTGGTGAGTTATTTTTAAAAAGAAGACAAATACGTGAAGGTGAGAAGAAGATATGTTGGGGAACTGAGGGGACAGAGAAGGGGAAATGAGAGGTGGATATAATCAAGATACATTGTCTATATGTATGAAAATGTCAAAGAATGTCAAAGAATATTTTAAAAATTACCTATCTCGGGCTGGAGAGATGGCCTAGCGGTTAAGAGCTCCGACTGCTCTTACAGAGGACCTGGGTTCGATCCCCAGCACCCACATGGCGGCCGAGAACCGTCTGAAACTCCAATTCCAGGAGAACTCCAGTTCCAGGGGAGTCCGACGCCCTCTTCTGACCTCCGCGGCATTGCACGACATGGGTGCACAGACTTGCATGCAGACAGTACATTCATACACATACGGAAATAAATAAAATTAATAAAAAAAAATTTTTTTTAATTACCTATCTCTCAGAGTCATTACATCAAACAAATGCAACTGTTTGAATTTTCTGCTACAAGCAACAGAATCCAACTCCAGGCAACTTAACCAGTGATATAGTTTCCATATCCAAAAGGAAAAAAAGAATGCTCAGACCAAAGAAGTACCAAGATTCTGACAATTCCTGTAGACCAGCCTTGTCGGGTTTAGTGTGCTCCAGTCAAGTCTTCATCCTTATTTCACACAACTCAAGTTTCCTATCTGCAAGGGAAGAAATCATGGGTGGCTTATCATAGCTCCTCTTTACAGGGGGAACACAGAGCTTGGATTCATAAGTACAATAAAAGGACTAAAGTAAAAAGGTAGGCATGGTAGCGCAGGTTTTAACCCCAGCACTCAGGAAGCAGAGGCAGGTGGATCTCTGTGAGTTCAGGGCCAGCCTGGTCTACATAGCAAGTTCCAGGCCAGCCAGGGCTACAGGAAGACCCTGACTCAATAAATAAATAAAATAAATAAATAAATAAATAAATAAATAAATAAATAAATAAATAAATAAATACTAAAATAAGGCTAAATATTATCTGTGCCTTGGCATTTAAGATGAAAAACAGGAAAGGTCTCTAACCTCAAAGTCTCATTGTATCCTGCGATCCTGAAAATAATGTCCCCCAGCTAAACAGCCCCCTTTATCAGCTGGAAAAATGACGTTTGCTGCTTTTCCAGAGAACATGGAGGCTCACAACCATGTGTTCCAAGGGATTGACACCTTCTCCTGGCCTCCTTAGGTTCCAGGCACATATGTGATGCACATAAGAGATGTGCAGGCAAAACATTCATATACATAAAATAAAGTAAATATTTTTAAAAGACCCTCCACAGCAAATGAATGAAGTACAATCCTAAGCCCCAGGTGTCCATTTCGCCTCCCGCTGGCTTGTGATATAACTCACACAACCCAACCATACCCTCACACTCCACAGGAACATCCCACTGTCTTCGTACTGTAAGGTCTGCTTCCACAGCCCCTTCTTGCTCATACTATTCCTCAGGGCAACCCCCTTGTGGCCTGCAGTGGCCTCCTCCCCCCAGCTATAAATATGTGTGACTAATAAAATACTGGCGATGGCCTCTGTCGGTGTCAGGTGTCAGGGTTCAGCTATCCCAAATCCTAGAGCAGGGATACCACTCTCACCAATGGGGTGAAACCTAAACAAAAGACTCCCAAGGATTGCATGCATGGGAGTGTGGGTCCCCAAAGGAAAACCAAGGTGTTGTGTTCAGATCAGGAGGAATGAAGGACAAGGGAAAACAGCCAGTGTCCCTCCCATGCTTCTTACACAGACCTTTTCCGTGGTGCCCGAGAAACAGAAGTTACTCATTGTATTTTGTTTTTATTTTGTTGTTTTGTGTTTTGTTTTGTTTTGTTTGAGACAAAGTCTCTATAATAGTCCAGGCTGGCTTCAAATTTGCAGTCTTCCTGCCGCAGCTTCCAGAATGCTGAGCTAAGAAGCTTATGCCACATTCTCCAAAACTGATTTTGGAGATTAACATTTTTTTAAGTTAATTTTTATTGAGTGCATTTCATACAAGACTCATTCCCCTATCCATGCCCACTCCTCATGTCCCCTGCCCCCCCGCCAGAGCTCATGCATGTCAAATCCTGTCTTGCAGGAGATTAACTTTTTAACCTGATTAACTTTTTTTTTTTTTGGTCTTTTTGAAACAGGGTCTTCCTGTAGCCCCAGCTGTCCTGGAACTCACTCTGTAGACCAGGCTGGCCTTGAACTCACAGAGATCTGCCTGCCTCTGCCTCCCAAGTGCTAGGATTAAAGGTGTGCGCCACCACACCCGGCCTGATTAACTTGTTTAAATGTTGGATAATAATAATATTGTGTCCATATTGTCATGGAAATCCGCAAAGTCTAGGACAAGATGCCTCCTCCACTGTAGAATTTTCTGTTTATAGAGTAAGTGTTTCTCCCTCCCCAGCAACAATTCCCCACCATCTTCACCATGTGCAGAGCAACAGATAACCGAAAACCAAAGGCATCATTAAGGAGCCTAGGGTGTGGATGCAGCTCAAGCAGCACAAAGACACTGGCAGAGAGACACTACCTAGGGGTTCCTGATCCAAACAGGACTGGTTCAGACCTTCAGACCAGCATTTTGGTCTGCAAATGAAGTCAGTCTTCCTAAAATGCAATAGCTAAAAGTAAACATAAGATAGTAGCTCCTAACCTGGTTGGGGGGGGGGGCTGCATGCCTATAACCTCAATAGTTAGGAGATGGAGTCAAGAGGACCAGGAGTTCAAGGTCAGCCTCAGCTTCGTAGAGAACAGGATGCTAGCCTGGGCTACATGAGATGCTGTCTCCAAAAATAAAAGGAGAGAAGAAAAAGAGAAGGAGAAGGAGGAGAAGGGTAGCCCCTGTACTGGACGACCCTGATGATTTATGTCCTCCAGATAAATTAAAAACCCTGTTTCTGGCAAGGAATGGCTTTCTTAGTAGATAGCCCAGCTGCTGCACCGTGGCGCATCGAATCACAAGCCAAGGAGAATCCTCCCGTCCCAAGCATCAACCTGTTGTCTTTCATTCTGTCATTAAGATGCTGTTCTTTTAGGTTGCAAGAGTCCCCTTCCAAATGGCACAGGTCCCACTTTGTCAGTGAGCTCCTCACCTTTGCAGAGGTTTGCTCTCCTTAGCTGAGAGCCAAAGTAGGACACAGACCGGGTACCTGAGTGGAAACAGAGCACCTGACTAGGACAAGACCCAGGAGGGAGGAGAGGAGGACTGAGAAGTGGCTGGGGACACACACCACTGACAAATACTGAGACAACTACTTAGTGGCCCAGGGTCAGCTGGCTTTGTTCCCCAGGTGCTATGGAACTGCCCGGCTCGGTGATGTGGCAGTGACCTGACCTCAACCTTCCCCTCTTTGCTGGGAGTCTGCAAACTTGACATCTAATGGATATGATGCTACCCTGCTACTTTGCGTTGTTCAAAACTCAAAATTCTTACATAGGTACACAGGCATGGTTTCTGTGGCTTCAAAGTATGACAAATAACAGCAGTAAGGACCACATTTTTGAGAGTTTATTAAATGCTGGAACTCGCTGAATGTGTCTGTTTAGTCCCTATACAACTCCCAACAAGTCACCTCTGGATTTCCATTCTATTTTTAGTCCAAATCCAGATAGTAAATGGTAGGGCTGGAATTCAGGTCTAAAAGTCCCAGACATCGATTGCCTTTGGGGAAATGGGTGGCACATGTCCCATCATGTCCTAATGGTGGCTGGGAAGGTTGGACCCATGAAAATGGGCTGGGTCTTCCTGATGGTTTTACTAGGGTGCTTAGGCATTAATCCACGACCACTCTCGGCCCTATGACTCAGGTCTCCAAAGGATGTGGAGGGGGAAGAAATTGAGACCTCTTTCCGTCCAAACTCGACCCCAACCCCAGCTATCTCTTGTCTGCTTCAGGAGCCTTATTGATGCATCGTCTTAGTGTGTTCTCATGTCACCCACGGCTTGAACATAAAAACGTCTGTGTCTTGGAACACCATATGAATAGCATTTACACCTTTTAAAACCGTGGGCATCCTTTAAATATCCACATTTTATAATAAACAATACCATCTAGGGTGTTTCAACACAGAAGTGCTCTTTTCCTTCTGTTCTTCTATTGTAGTCATGGAGACCTCAGATTTGGTTGAAATGAACAGACAAAATTAAAACCTGCATAAAAAGTTGGGAGCAAATAATGCTGACAGTTTCTATCTCAGCCATTTATGTCTGAAGATATCAGTCACGCTGCAGAACTTACCTCATAAAGATCTCTCTAAAGTAGGAAACAGGCAGGTGTTCTCTTGCTCTGAACACATACACAAGACTCTAGAAAAGACAAGAGGAGACTGGACCTGAAATACAAGCTAAAATATAAAGGATGCCATCAGGCTGCTCATAATTAACTATTTGAATTTAATATTTAATCAGTGAGAAAACAACTAGGAATAAATAAGTCTAAGGTCATGCTCTTAAAATTACTTAAGCCTTAAAAATAAAGTGCCAGATATGGTAGCCTTTAATCCCAGAACTCAGGAGGCAGAGGCTGGTGGATCGATGTGAGATCAAGTCCAGCCTGGGCTACACAGCAAGTTACAGGCCAGCTGGGAATACAGGGAGACTCTGTCTCAAAAAGAAAACAAAAGTGGAGAAAACTAACTCCCAAAAGTTATCCTCCGACCTACAAAAAATAGGATAGATGATAGATAGATAGATAGATAGATAGATAGATAGATAGCAATAGAGATAGAGATAGATAGATAGATAGATAGATAGATATAGAGATAGAGATAGAGATAGAGATAGATAGAAGTAGAGATAGATAGATAGATGATAGATAGATAGATAGATAGATAGATAGATAGATAGATAGATAGATAGATAGAGTGGGTTTCTTTTTTTCAAGAAACTAAAAACCATACTGGGCGTGGTGGCGCACGCCTTTAATCCTAGCCCTTGGGAGGCAGAGGCATGCGGATTTTTGGGAGTTCAAGGCCAGCCTGGTCTACAGAGCGAGTTCCAGGACAGCTGGGGCTACAGGGAGACCCTGTCTCGAAAAGACAAAAAAAAAAGAAAAGAAACTCTTTATTGCTCTGCCCATGCCATCTGCCCTGATGAGAGCAACTATCACAAATGCAAATATATCAATATATCCTCCTGTCACCACAGGGACATCTCTAAAACACTAATCTGAGCAATTTACTCTGCGTTGACCATGGAATGAATGTGAACTGCCCGCTGACACTCGCTACTTTCCTGTCGTCCTCGCCCAACCCCCTCGCCACACCATAGCTGTAACGAGCTATTAGTGACCAGCAGTTAAACACACAAGCTATTGCCTAAGCCATTTCCTTTCCCTGGAAAATACCACCTCTCACTCACAGACCTTCCAGCCAGACCCATCATCAAAGACTTTCTGAAACACCTCTCTCTCTGTTTCTATCTCTCTTCCCTCCCTCCGTTCCTTCTTTTCTCCTTTCCTCTCTTCCTCCCTCTCTCCCTCACTTTTGTGATCATTTTATTTTTTATATATTTTATTTATTTTTAGTTTATGTGTATGAGTGTATGGCCTGCATGTATATAAGCACACCTATGTCATGCAATGCCTGCAGAAGTCAGAAGAAAGCATCAGATTCCCCTGGAACTGGAGTTACAGACAGTTGTTAGCTGACATGTGGGTGCTGGGAATCAAACTCAGTTCCTCTGCAAGAGCAGCCAGTGCTCTTAAGCACTGAGCCACCCCTCCAGCCAGCCCCATGTGATCGTTTTCTTAAAGATTTATTACTTTTAGTTATGTGCATGCATGTCTGTGTGTCTGTGTGGGTGTGTGTGCATGTGGGTGCCAGTACCCTCAGAGGCCAAAGGCATCAGATGCCCCTAGAGCTGAAGTAACAGGCAGGTGAGCCTCCTGAGGTGGGTACTAGGAACCAAACTGTGTCCCCTAAGAAAGCAGTACATGCTCTCGACCACTTAGCCATCTGTCCCCTCACCTTTCCCTTTCTTTCTTTCTTCCTTTCTTTCTTTCCTTTCCTTTCTTTCTTTTGAGATAGTGCTGGGATTATAGATCTGTGTTATCATGTAGCATTTGCTCCATGCTGGGAATTAAACCCAAGATTTCATGTATGATAGGCAAGTACTCTACCAATGGAATAAAATTATATTGTTATATTACAAAAGAAATTAAGTTATATTACAAAAGAAATGTACAGAAAATATGGTAAATGAAATACAAACAAGGAAATTAAAAGTACAGATAATCCCATTACCCAGAGATGGGCCCTGTAGTTTTTGACCTTTGACCTATTCCTTAGAATTTTTTTTTGAACTTACTATGTAGACCAAAATCAGGCTGGCCTCTTTCTCACAGAGATTTTGCCTGCCTCTGTCCCTGGAACTAAAACTGTGCACTATCAGGCCTGGCTCTTACAGACTTCTTAATTTGCGCGTACATTTCCTACCATACTTTTGACTTCTCAGACAGCTCAAGTGCCACTTCCTATAGGAAGGCTGTTCTTACCCTGCCTCCCCCCTCCCCCTCCCCTCCCCCTCCCACACAATCATCCACCCCACTCACTCTGCAGGTTACAGCTTAAATGTCACATCTTCAGACAGTGCTTTCCTGCCCCCATAGTAAACTGCACAGCCCAGTCACTCTGAGGGCACACCATTCTGTCCTCTCCTGATACTGCCTGAACTCATCATTGGACACATATGAATAACCAAGCTTCTCTTCATCCAGGGTTTTGTTATCTTGCTGGTTCATTCAGTGTAAAGGGGGGATAAAAAGGATGCTTCTTTGCCCCTCCGTCATCAATACAGAAAGAAGATGAACATAAATGGTATGATTAAAGCACACGTTTTCAATGTATCATAATCTTTCTACATTCCAGAAGGCACTGGTTTGCATATGAGGGGACTGTCGTATGAGATTATCACCAAGCTCGCTTTTCAGTTGCAAATAGGAACCTCCAATGAAAGTGGCTTAGCCATCAGTGATATTTATTAGCACATAAAAGAGGACGTCTAGAGGGTAGTTTATTCATCAGCTCAGCAGCTTCTACAAAGACCTGAGTGCTTTCTAACTTTCTATTCTGCCTTTCTTAGAAAACATCTTCTTCATCATTTCAACGAGGCAGAAATAGTTGCAGGAGTCACATATATAATAAATAGCATCCTGCAAAGGAGGCAGCCACTCCTATGTATCTCTTTAAATTGGCAAAGAAAACTGCAGCACCACCCTCCTCCCATCTGACTTCTCAGGTTGTATCAAACGTCCTATGCTTACCCTGCTTACTAGAAAGAAAACTAAGATTATCGTGGTTGGTTAAGATCGGTGGTTCTCGAGCTTTATCCCACATCAGAGTGACCTAGAAGTGCCCAGAGGAACCAGCTCACACTGGGCTTACTACCCTCAGAGTTTTGATTTGGTAGATCTAATGTGGGGCCCAAAATCAGTGTTGATAAGAAGTCGCACTGATGTTCCCCATCCAGACACCATGTTTTGAGCTTCTGACTTAGACTAACAATGATCTAACAGGGACGGGGAAAGGTTCTAAACCTGCTAGGTGTCCTGGTTGCCTGAGAGCAATACAGAATCTTGGATTTCCATGAGGAACAGGAAGGACATTGTCCACTAACATTAAAGTCTGCCACAGTGAAACAGAACAATAGATAACTTCATAAGTACCAAAACAGAATCAACATTTTTAGCTTTCCCAAAGAATCCTTTGAGATAGGTATTTATTACGCGTAATAAAAAAAAAACCTGAGAATCAGAGTTGTTGGTAGTAGGTATACCATTAGCAAGTTCTATACCCTGGACTTGAACTTCTGTGTATGTAACTCCCATGGCCCATGTTCTTAGCTATGATGCAGTTTGAGTGTGAATTCTGGCCCTGGGGCTCTGCTGGCGTTCACATCATCATCCAAGGTCAAATACAAACAATACCACCTGACCTCATCTTAGTGATGATTATCGTTCAATGGAAAGTGAACATATTTGAAGTCAGGCAGAAAATTATGCTTAGTGCTTGTGTGAGTTGGTAAGTCTCTTCATGTATCCAATCTCAGCTTCCTTGAAAACATAATGAGCCTACTTATCTCAAGAAATTTAGACACAGGGGCTAGGAAGATGGCCCTGTTGGTAAAGTGCTTGCTACACAAGGAACTGAGTTTGACTCCTTACCACCCACATAAAAAGTGAAGCACTCAGCATACCTGTAACCCCAGCACAGGGGAGGTGGAGCCAGGAGGCTTCTTGGAGATCCCTGGCCAGACTGCTGCCAAGTGGTATCAGAGAGCACCAGGCTCATTGAGAGATCTTGTCACTAATAATAATAGTAATAATAATAATAATAATAATAATAGCAGGAAGTTGGAGAACAAATTGATGAATACATCTAACATGGGCCTCTGGCCTCCACACATACAAACACACAAATAGCACACATGAAAGAAAAAAAGAAAAGAGAGAGAGAGAGAGAGAGAGAGAGAGAGGAGAAAGGGAGGAAATTTAGAGCCAACACATAGTAAAATACTTTACCCAGGTGCTGGTGGAGAACATCGTCTTCATTACTTTTCCTAGCATTGTGACATGGGACACTCATCTATAAAACAAGGGCCTTACAGAACATCTAGGAAGACTGAATAAACTTTGGCATAATTCCTGGTACATTTTCTTTTATCTGGCCAACCCTCTGCACCAGGGTCATGTGCAGTTAAAGGTAAACCACACTGTCCTGTTAGAAGACAGTGAAAATCACCTTCAACAGGAGGAAACAGAAGCTGTTGGAGGAATGATGGGGGAGATAGAAGGGGCAGCTGGAAACACGGATAACTTTTCTATGGAAAAGTGTCAGGCCCGTTTTTTCTTTCTCAAGCCGCGTCTCTTTCCTTTGCGCTCCAGTGACTCTAAAGTGAAGCTGTTGAGATGAAAGGGTGCGTCTAGCCCAGCTCACTTCATCAGTGACGCGCCAGAAGGCACTCGCCTGAAATGAAAATTAAGAGTCTGGTGCTTCAGGGTCTCAGTGGCTCTCTAGTGGGTCACCAGCCCGCACCTGCCATTGCTCTTGAAATCTTTCCCTGATATATTTTCTTCAGATAACCTACCGCCACCTGAAAGCATAATCGCACCCATTTACTACTTAATTATCTGGCTCCCCTGTAAGAAACTAAACTCCAGGAAGAGAAGAATATTGCTTGCCTTGATCACTGTGCGTCCTCAATCCCCCAGAACACTCCCTGGTGATATTAACTACTAATTAAGTATGTGTTGAATCAATGAAGAAATAGATGAATGGATATTTAAATTACAGAAACAAAGCACATCTCTTTTTCCAAACTGGAATTTTTATTGGGTGAGACAGTAACCCAATTATCCTAATGATACATTCATTATAGTTCACCAAAGGAGACAAGGTGAGATGACTTAAGAATCTGTCACCACGAAGCTGTGAGATACTCAACCTTGACAACCTAAGGCCATGCTGAGACTACACTTATCTAAGTGGACCAAGGATGTGATGAACTTCCCTGAGCAGTCAAAGCACCCCTGGTACAGAACGTGTTGTAAGATCAGGAAGAGCTGAGACATGCTGAAAAAGCCCAGGGCAAATCCCTGGTAAGGAGTATTTCTGGGTTCAGTTTCTGCTTCCAGTATGTTCCACAACCAGGGACTCCAGAGTCAAGGCGAACCCCTAAAGGTAACACAAGTGGTTCAATACTTGGAGAAAGGGGACATCTAATATAAGCATTTGAAGAGGGAAAATGCCAAAGATGATATCAAACGTAGGCAGCACGTTGGTACTTTCAGGGGCACTAGAAATTTCAAAAAGCAATGTGGCAACGACACCCTCCTTCGGGTGACCTTACCAGCATTTACTGAATCAGTCACGCCTTGGGGAATGTCAGTGATGGAGACTTGAGTGGGCATCTCTGACACAATGGTGGCCATGAAATCACAGAAACCTCAGAGGTAGCCACCTAAGCAAGCCACGAAGGAGAAAACTGATGGAGCCCAGAGAGCAGACCAGGAGACAGTCAGTGAGCATGTGTCAGGCAGTACAGAATCTGGAACCTTGAACGCTATGAGGGGAATTTTAGAGGAAATGAAGAACAGAAATACTGTCATTACTGTGCGTGGTGGTGCATGCCTGCAATTGTGACACTCGGGAGGCGAGGCAGGTGGATAACCACAAGTTCAAGGCCAGCCTGGTATACATAGTGAGTGCCATGCCAGCTTGGGCTATAATAGAGTAAGAAATGTGTCAAAAAGACTAACAGGGCTGGAGAGATGGCATAGCAGTTAAGAGTGCCGATTACTCTTGCAGAGGACCGGGTTTGATTCCCAGCACCACGTCTTTGACTCCAGTTCCAGAGGAATCCGACGCCCCCTTCTGACCTCCGTGGCATTGCACGACACAGGTGCACAAACCTGCATGCGGACAGTACATTCATATACATAAAAAATAAATAAATAAATAATTTTTTAAATGATAAAAGAATAACAAAAAAATTCTTTTTCTGGCTGTCCTGATCCTCTTTTATAAAGAGTCTTTTTGGAGTTGTAATCATTATAACATGTTTGCTTAAAGGAAGAGAGAGGAGAAGAAGCAACCGGAACAAAAAGGGGCCATATAAAGGGGCTCTTTCCACACCTCTTACCTCACTTGTTAACATAGTAGAACACACATGTTCCGTCATAAATCTGACTGGGTGAGCATCACACATAGAAATGGGATGCAAGCCGGGCGTGGTGGCCGCACGCCTTTAGCCTAGCAAACTCGTGAGGCAGAGGCAGGCGGATCTTTGTGAGTTCAAGGCCAGCCTGGTCTACAGAGTGAGTTCCAGGACAGCTGGGGCTACAGGGAGACCCTGTCTCGAAAAGACCAAAAAAAGAAAAGAAATGGGATTCAGAAACACATGTGATACTCTATGTCCCAAATAAACATTTTCTTAAAACTACTCTAAAAATAAGCCTGGCCCACCGCATCTACCTGGAGCAGCGGCTGAAGTGTTCTGCTCCACCTTCTTTCTGGTCTCGGCAGCTCTCTTCCCTGTCTCCCAGGCATCTACCTCACCCCTGCTGGTCCCGTCTCCTCCCTCCATATTCCACACCCCACCACAAATGCCCAGAGCTGTATGGCACAAATGAGTCCTCCTTCTGATAAGAAAACAGTAGTGCTTAGCATCATTTTTCCTATTTCACAGAAATCAAAGCCAGAAAAGAGCAATTTTAGGTTTAGAGAAAAAATTATTCTCTCTAAAGTTATTTATGAATGATAAACTCATCTTTGAAGAAATACTACCTCAAAAGAGAATAAAACTGATGTGAATGCAGGAGAAATAACGGGGCCTCTTAGGAGTAGAAATAGAAAATTGCTAGAAATTTTCAAAATTAAAAGGGAAACGCTATTTTTCATTTATATAGATTGAGAGGAAAGGAAGAGAAAATATCTTACAAAGAAATTAAAATAAATCTGATGTGCTTATACCACTTGAAGCCACTACTAGCCAAATATATAAAATAAGTTACATTCCATAACTTGAATTCCTTATGAAACTGGCCACTCTTCTCTCCAAGCTCTCTCATTTGACCACTCCCCCCATTTTCCAATCTAACCCATTTTACTTACCCTTGGCTCCAACCAGTTTACATAATTGACCTCAGTTTCTAAGCTATTCTTGTAATTTCTGTATCTTCTGAACGCTGCTTAAAGACATCTCTCTTTTAAATTGTTTCATCACTTTACCATTGCTCAGCACTAAATATTTTACTCACAATTTTTAATTTTTCTAAAAACAATCTAAAAACCAAAAAAGGCCTTTTCTTGCTTTTTCTTGTCTTTTTTTTTTTCTTTGTCTCCCCTCAGGCCTACATATTTCTATTTTAAGAATACCAGAAATTACAAATATGTTTTTGAGAAATGAGTGGATCTAACCACAGACCATCACAGGAAAATAACTAGTCATAAAAGTGGCCTACATGGCCTCATTTGAAAATTCTTTCACCAAAAAATTTTCTCTAGCCTGCTTTATGCCCTCAAGCTCCTGCTATGTAAGAGTGTAGCCCTTTGAGTAGAAGTTTCAGGTTTGCTGTTGAAACTAATCATGGAAGGGAAATACCTCATTTCTGTGCTCAAAATCTCCCATTGGTTTCTGTGCTGTCAGCTTTAGTGTTAACTTGGCACACCTGGATTGAGGGAACCCCAATTCGGGATTTTCCTCCATTGAACTGACCTGTCTGTGAAGTGTTTTCTTGATTGTTGAGTGATGTGGGAGGGCCCAGCCCACTGTGGGAGGTGCCACCCCTGGGCAGGTGGTTCTGTACTGTATAAGAAAGCAGGCTGAGCAGGGGTCAGGGGAGCGAGTCATTCCTCCAAGGCCTGTGCTTCAGCTCCTGCCTTCAGGTTCCTGCCCTAAGTTCTTACCTTGGCCTCCCTAAGTGATAAACTGTGACATGGAAGAGTTGTAAGTCAAATAAACCCTTTCCTCCCCAACTTGGTATTGGTCAGAGTGTTTTGTCACATCAATGGAGAAGCAAACTAGAATGGTTTCCTTCTGGCTAACAAATCGTAAGCTTTTCAAGGCTAACGTGGTCTTTCCAGCATTTCCATTGCTAGCCTTTGACAGGACTACTGCTGTTCTGAGTTCTGAGCATGCCCAGGGCATTCTTCATGTTCCCAGAGATTCCTCCTCTACTTAGTCAGATGTGCTTATCAAGAGACAACTTCTAGTACTCCTTCTGTAACACTTCAATTCTACCTTAGTTTGTTACTTTCCTTACTATTGTGGCAAACTATCTGACAACTTAGGGAGGAGTTTATTCTGCCTCACAGTGTGAGGGTACAGTCCATAACCGTAAGGAAGCAGCTTGAGCTGTGCTGCAGAAGAGTCGCTGGCCGCTCAGTCCACAGTCAGGAATCAAAGAGACGTGGATACTGGTGGTCACCTTGCTTTCTCCTTATTATTCCATTTGAGACCCCAGCCCATGAGCCAATGTCACCTACATTCAGAGTAGAAGTTCCCAGCCCACTTAAACGTCTCTGGAAAGAAACCCCTCACAGGCATGCCCAGAAGCTTGTCTCCTAGGCAATTCTAAATCCAGTTAAGATGGCAATCAAGATTAACCATCACACAGGTTATAATTATATGTACACATAAATATGTGTGTGTATATATATATATATATATACACCTACACATTCTTATATTTATAATTTTAATCCTCTTTATTTAGTAAGAATTTCTCTGTTTTAAAGAAATAGCCACTAACAGGGAGCTAGCACTGTGAAGGCGCTTGTCACCAAGCCTGGGAGCTGAGCTCGCCACCAAGCCTGGGGGCTGAGCTCGCCACCAAGCCTGGGGAGCTGAGCTCGCCACCAAGCCTGGGGGCTGAGCTCGCCACCAAGCCTGGGGGCTGAGCTTGATCCCTGGAACCCACAAGCATGGCGGGAGGAGGAAAATAACTCCTGCAAGTTCTCCTCTGATCACTGGCATGTGCCATGACACACTTGCACCTGCACATACCCACACACAGAAATAAATGTAATAAAAGTTCAAAAAAATAAACAGGCCTACTTGGTTCATTCGTTCCACAAATGTTTATTTAGTGCCTGTTGTTTGTCAGTTCTAGGAGCTGGGACGCCACCTCAAAAACACGGAGCAAAAGCAGGAAAGAGGAATGTATTGGTTTATGTAACTGAAAAGCTAAATTTGGTTTCAGTTATAACTAGATCTAGGGATGTCATCAAAAAATGACTCTCTCTCACCTCTCCCCTCAAAAGATATTTATCTTAATTCTACTTTTGTTGGGAATGCTTCAGTCCCTGTCAGGCTTTCCCTAGAGTGACACAAATGGCCACAATTACTTTATGCTCCAGCTGACCTAGAGCCAAAAATATCAAAGAAAAAAGGATACTTTTTTCCCAGGGAAAGGGCATTTTAGGAACATACCGAGGGTAAATTGAGGCAAGAATAATTCGAGCTTCTCCATGTTCTATCATTGTTAGGTCATTTCTAGTCATCGTGCTACAGGCACAGATGCAGGAGCGCTACTGTCCACACTATGCTTTACATGCAGAGATGCAGGGCTAGACCTGAAAACGAGCAGTGTTGAGAATCTGCAGTCTGAAGAGGAGTGACATTCAGAGTCAGAATCAAGCTCATGGGAAAGACTTCCAGTGACTCCTATGTAAAACTCCAAGTGCAGTGTTTTGTTCGTATGGAGTCAAAATGTATATTCCTCAACATGGTATAAGACGAGATCAGAAAAAAAAAAAAAGACAAGATTGGGCGCATTCAGGGTGGTATGTCCTTACTCAACATGGTATAAACAATTATAAACGCACCACTGTATGTCCCCAATGCCCCATGGACATAGGCAACATCAAACATATCAGAATTGCCATGTTTCTTCAATGCTTTTCAATTTTAGCATCACCAATGATTCTAAAGCAAGATGAAATTTAAGATGAAATTAAAAGTACAAAGGGCCAGGCGTAGTGGCTCATGCCTTTAATCCCAGCAGTCAGGAGGCAGAGGCAGGTGGATCTCTGTGAGTTCAAGGCCAGTCCGGTCTACATAGTGAGTTCCAGGCCAGCTGGGACTACAGGGAGACCCTGTCTCAAAAAGACTGAAAAAAAAAGAACAAANATAACAATAAAATTAAATTAAATGGAAGAAAGTACTAAGAACTTTCAGATAATAAAATGATTCAGATTTTCAATTGAGAGAATCATATTAGCTAAGTCACGTGAAAGAAAAAAAAATGTATTTTAACCAAAAATATTTGCAGCACAAATTTATATCTTTTATTTATTTCTTTTAATGTTTTTAAATTTTATTTATTTTTTAGTGTATGAATATACGTCTGCTGTACGGGTTCGGTGACACCTGTTCGTGCAATGCCGCAGATTCAGAAGAGGGTGCGGATTCCTGCTGGAAGTGGAGTTATAAAGATGGTTCTCAGCCGCACGTAGGGTGTGGATGAACCCGGGCTCTCTCAGGAGCACCGGCGCTTTTAACCCTAGCCATCCATCCAGCCCCAAACCAGCACCAATTTTAAACCAATGTAGAAAAATAATGTAATAAATAAACCTCTCAATTATAGGATCTAACCATATATCTAAAATTTTACAACATGAAAGAATAACATATCTAGCTAAGAAACTATATTAGTTTTTATTACTTAAACTTGCCATTAGATCAGAGTCTTCCACAAAAGTTCTATGGTGGAAATTCTTCACATTTTATGAGGATGAATAAAGAACAGAATGTCAATTCTACTCCCTTGAAATGTCACAAAGAGAAAAACCGCAAGTCATAAAAAACCCAAATTCATCATAAACCACCTTCTATGCAGACATGTGATTTGTCAGTACTGAAATTGTTCTTATCATGTGTCAGAAGTCTTCCTACCCTAGGCTAACACATTTATTCTTCCAGCATTCAATAGAATCCTTTATTTATTATTTTTATTTTAATTTTATGTGTAGTGAGATTTTGCTTGCATGTATGTAAATTCACTCATGTCATCAATGCCTGCAGCTAATCCTGGAATGGAGTTCACAGATGGTGTTGTTGCCATGTGGTGCTGGGAACCAAAACCTGGTCCTCAGCAAGAGCAGCCAGTCTCTTAACACTGAGCATTTTCCAGCAACTTCCCTCCCCAACCACGAATCTTCATTAGCTTATTCTCCAGTCAAAGAGCTAAGCACAGTTAGATAAATTATTGTCCAAGTCATAAATTAGAAGTGTAGGTGAGGATTTATACCTAGTCTCTTACTGTGGTATAGCTCTTAAATGAGTTATATCAGGAAAATGCTATGCGGTTCTGACTTGTGGTAGCATTCCTTAGAAGTTATATTTTATCATCATGGTTCTGAATGAGTAAGTTTGGAGAGAAGGAGAGAGAGACGAGGAAGAAGACGGAGGGGCGGAGGGAGAGAGAGAAGAAAATAGAGAGAAATATGAGAGAAGAGGAGAGAAATTTTACAACCGCAATGATAAGAGGGTTTAGTGGCTGTAGCCGGCCATCGGTACTGCTGAGGAAAGTCCAGAAACAGACCCTCTCAAAGACCTCCAGGCTGCAGCATCTGGGGATGAAGACTAGTGTGCTGGCTCCTTCATGACTCACTGACGGTGAGACCAGGAGCATACATTCGGCATTATTAACATAAATACATTACTTTTCCAGCTTTGCTGGAGAAGAGAATTGCATGGAAATTACAGGAGTAGCACTTTATCGGGATATAGTGTCGGTGTGCAGCGTGACTTAGCTCCACAACTCTTGCTAGAAGAGTGGTCTAGGGCTGCCCGAGGTCTCAGAAGCCTTCTCAGAGCAAGAGCTTGTAATCCCAAAGCAGTTTTCTTTAATACTAGAAAATTAAAACCTGAGAATTTTTCCGAAATAGATTACATAGCATGAAGGAAATTCCTTCTCAAAGAAGTCTGCAGCAGCTTATTGCAATTAACAAGCGTGAAACTGCAACTTAGAAGCTACTTGAGCCCAGATGTCCAATACCTAGAGGAATACAAAGCAGTGAAACGCAGTTGTTAAAGCTGAGGCTGCTTTACTTGTGCTAAGCGTTCATAACTTGATTAACTACTTTCTCCATAGCACCTTTAAAATGTATATAAATGTTGTCCCTCATAATTGTTATGTATTATTCATTTTAATGTTAAAATATTTTTATTTATTTTAAAAGTATCAACTAAGTATCTTTTTTTTTTTTTTTTTTTGAACAGCTTCCTTTACGTCCCAGCGCCTAGTCCACTAGTGACAGGGTGGCTTCGAACTACAGAGATCCGTCTGCCTCTGCCTCCTGAGTCTGGGTATAAAGGTGTGTGCACCATGCCTGCCTAAATACAGTTTCTAGACTGCCATGTGGGGCTGGAATCAAAACTGGGCCTCCCGAAAGAGCAAGTTGGTCTTTAATCCTGACACCATCTTTCCAGCCCTCAACTAATGTATCTTTTTTTTTTTTTTTTTTGTCTTTTTGAGACAGGTTCTCAACTATATAAGCTCCTGGCTGGCATGAAACTAACTACATAGACCAGGCTGGCCTCGAACTCCACAGAGATCCGCGTTGCCTCTTGCCTCCCAAGGTAGGATTAAAGGCGTGCGCCACCAGCCACGATCCGATTATTTATTACCTGTGACGCAGGAAGCTGATAGGAGTGGCTGAACCTCAGTGATCAACATCGGAGCTCACTAGATAGAACCACCAGGGAGTGCCAAGAAAACTGAAGTACAAACTCGAGCCAGTAGAACAGTTAAGGGAGCCCTGACTTCCGGTTTTAAGCTCCTTCTCCTGACCAGGAAGCAGCTCTCCAATCTTTCAGCTTTCCTGCTTTGTCTTACTATTGCTTCTCTGGGGATGTGGCTAGTGGGTTTTTTGTCCCATCGTTTCTCTAACTATCCTGTTCCATTGTCCTTCTTTAAAACTTTGTATGAAGTTGTTTACCTTCATATTTGTGCATATGCATGTTAGTGGGTGCCACCCACAGTGGTGAAATCAGAGGACAGCTTGTGGGAGAGGAATCATTCTTCCTCACCCATGTGGTCCTGAGATTGAACTCAGTGGTAGGCAAGGCCATTACCCACGGAGGCTCTCTACGCCCTTCTTGGTGTCTTTCCAAACATTGTGGATATCAACTGATCTGCATAATCTGAAACTGTGGACAAGTCAGATGCCCTTCTGATTTCTCAGATGTACATAGAATTGAAGTGCTGGCACACGCGTATGCAAGACTGGTATTTTGTGGCACGTAAGCCTGTGCTCTGTTTGGGGGGGGTGTGAGACTGGTGTCTTCATAATGTGACTTCATGGTACGCTTTCTATAAATATTAAGTAACTTAGTCACTCCCGAATTTGCTGAGACAAATATTTATAATATAAATAGAGATACATAAGAAGGCCCAACTTAGACATTTGAACAGATGCGTCAGCTTTGAGTAGTTGAAGATCATAATGCTAAGTATCCTTCTTTTAGTTTCCTTCTTCTTTCTTGCGTCTCCCTTACTGCCTTATTCTAAGCTTCTTATCCTTCCAGCTTTCTTATGTCGGAATGGGTTCTCAATTAGTAAGTTGCCTCGGAACTCCGTATGTATGAGGATGATCATCCTCCTGCCTCCATACTACAAAGGTCTGGAATGAATGTTGTGAGCCACTATGCCTGTTTTATGTGGAACTGCGGGACTTGCGCATGCTAGTTGGGGTCTAGTTTGCTTCTCTGTGGGATCAAAACACTGAATAAGTGGGGCATGGAGTGCACACCTTTAATCCCAGCACTCAGGGCAAGCTGTGGATCTCTGTGAGTTCAAAGCAGTCTAGTCTACAGAGCAACTCCAGGCCAGCTAGGACTAAAGGGAGACTTTCTAAAAAGACCAAAAACAATAAACAAAAATACTACTAAAACTAACTGGAAGAAAAGGTTCACTTCACCTTCAGCTTACATTCATCAATGGAGGAACCAGATCAGGAGCTCAGGGCAGAAACTGAAAGCACTGACCATGGGCTCCTGCTTACTGATTTGGCTCCCCTGGCCTGTGTTTGCTGCTTTTTTGTACACACAGAACACACTGCCCCAGGGGTGACACCACTACATGTGGGCTGGGCCCTTCCAATCACTCAATCAGTGCAAGGAAAATGTCCCCTAGATGTGGCCACAAGCTAATTCAATGGAGGAAATTCCTCATTGAATTTCCCCTCTTCCACGGTGTGTCAAGTTACCATTTGAAGCTCATCAGCACAATTGAGCTTGTCAACTTGACACACAAATACATCACTATTAAACCACAACCTTTCCATTTCTTATTTCCAAAAATCTCCTGTTATTAATATTATAGGAATAAAACTTTAAAACTTTCACAGCCTTAAAAATTCAAACAACTAAAAACCTCAGTGTCTCTTTAAAATACTCCAAGAATCTCTAGACTGTGGGCAATTGTAAAATACAAAATACATTACATACTGTCTTATTTCAAAAGGGAAGAACTAAGCACATTTAAGTAAAGTCAAAGTCCAGTAATGTAGATAACTGGCATTCACTCAGGGTCTTCTGGGTTCCAAAGGGCTTGGGCAGCTTCACTTCTCTGGTTCCGCTGTCCAAGCGCACACAGCTTGGCTAGTACTCCCAGGCTGCCCTTGGTGGTCATTCCTGGTCCTGGCCTCTCCAATATGCTGAGATTTCTACTTAAGTTGACGTTGTACCTCACATAATGGCCTCTTCTGGCCTCTCAGACTGCAAAGCCTCAGGTTCTCTCCATAACCCATTCAGTCCTGGGGGTCTTCATTGCAACCAGGCACACTCTACCTCCTTTCCTGGCCTCTCACAGTGCCAACCTCAGCTGCAATCCAGGACCTCCTCATACCTTCAAAACCAGTACCCTGCAGGCCACTCTTACACATTACCAAGTCCTGTTCAGCTTGAGATGGAGCCTCAGGCCCCCTCTGAACCACAGCTTTGTGTGCTGACTGCAGAAATTTTCCCATGAAATTTTACCTCAATGATGCTGGTCTTCTTAATCACATCAATTGTCCTGGTAAACAGAGGTTCATTTCAGTGGTAATGATCTTGTTAGTCACAGCTGATCATTTAGCTCCAGCTGAGCAGAAACCACAGATTCTCAACTCGGAGTACCACACAAAAAGTCCTGTAGTCTTTGCTTCTTGAAACTTCACAAGCCAGGCCTCTATCATCATACCTCCTTCAGCACTATCTTCCAGGTTCTATAGTATAACTCACTGAGTTCCAAGCACTGTCCCAGTCCAAAGCTCCTAAAACTTCTATGATCCTCCCAGGCTCATGTGGTCAGGTCCATCATAGCAATATCCTACTCTCTGGTACCAATTTTTGTTCTATTGTCTTTTCCACTGCTAAGAAAAAACACTGAGCAAAACAACTTGGTGAGGAAAAGTTCATTTCACCTTCAGCTTACAATTCATCATGGGGGTTAGGGGGTGGGGTACCAGGGCAGGAGTTCAGCCAGGAACTGAAGCACAGATCACAGAGAATGCTGCTTACTGGCTTGCTCCCGTCCTGTGTGCTCAGCCTGCTTTCTGATAAACACAGGACCATCTGCCTGAGGGTGACACTACCAACAGTGGCTAGCCCTCCCACATCACCTCAGCAATCAGGAAAATGTTCCAGAGACATGCCACAGGCCAGTTAATAGAGGAAATTCCTCAAGGAAGTTCCCTCCCCTAGCGTGTGTCAAGCTGACGACTAAAGCTATCCAGCATGCCAGGGAAGCACTCATCCTTAACCTATACCTTCTTTGCTTAAAAATACTAAGTTTTCTATAGGGAAACCCTGTCTCAAAAAAAAAAAAAAAAAAAAAAGAAAAAGAAAAAGAAAAAAATATAAGGTTTGCTGTTATATAATTTAAGTTGTGTCTCTTTAAACTTTATGGACACATGGAACCTCAAAACATGACTTTATATGGAAATAAGATCTTTGAAGATAAGATTTGAAGCCAGTAAGCTGCGGATTTGTTGAAGAAAGTTAAGCCCTTAATGCAGTCACTGCTGTCCTGACAGAAAGAGGCGAGGATTCATATCAAAATAGGCAGGAAGTCCATGCAACTACAAGCCAAGGAACACCAAAAACTGGCAGGAGCCAGCAGACACTAGGAAGAGGCAAGGGAGAGAATTCTTCCTTGGAGCCTTTGAGAGGGAGCTTCTAACGTCCAGAAATGTGACAGAATTAAACTTCTTAGCTCTAAGCCTTTGTATTCTGTGGTGATTTGTTATGGCAGCCCTAGGGAGCTAATGTAGGGTCATTCGTGAGGCAGCAATGGACAGCAAATGCGGTTATGTAACCCAGTCGCTCACAACAATCCTTCAACTTTTCAATCATCAGTATGTGAAAAAAATTTGCTTGTTTCCTCTGGCCATTTTTTCTTTTCTTTCTTTCTTTCTTTCTTTCTTTCTTTCTTTCTTTCTTTCTTTTCTTTTTTCTTTCTTTCTCTTCTCTCTCTCTCTCTCTCTCTCTCTCTTTCTTTCTTTGTTTCTTTCTTTCTTTTTCTCTTCTTGATAGTTTTGCACTTTTTCTTCCTGAATTACTTACTATCTTCATCAGGGTAAAAGTGATCAGCTCTGTTGATGCACTATACATTGGGATGCACAGAATATAGAATTTCATACAGAGAAACTGAGGCCACCTACTACAAGAGTAATGGGACCCAATGGTTCACACCATTCTTTTTTGTTTGTCTTTTATTTTGGGTTTTTGAGACAAGGTCTCATTATATAGTAGTACGTGGCCTGGAACTCACTATGTAGACCAGGCTGGCCTCAAAAGTCACAGAGATCCAGCTGCCTTTGCCTCATGAGTGCTGGGATTAGAGGTGTGCGCCACCCTGTCTGGCAATGGCAGCCATTTTAAATTGTATCTAAGTTGTTCCTGGACATCACATTGTTCATGAAAACCAGCCCTACTTGACCAGAAGAGTTTGAGTTAGAAAATAAGAAGGTACACATACAAATGGACATGTGGTCAAAAGAAATGTAGCTTTAGTATATATTCTATTTGCTGACACAGAACTGCCTTTTTTTTCTTTTTGGTCTTTTTGAAACTGTAGCTCTGGCTGTCCTGGAACTCACTCTGTAGAACGGGCTGGCCTTGAATTCACAGAGATCTGCCTGCCTCTGCCTTGCAAGTGCTAGAATTAAAGGCTTGTGCTACCATGCCCAGCTCCTCAGCTCTTCTTAACTTCTAGTGCTAATCCTCACATCCTGATGTGGCTGGGCTTGAAGCCACTTGACTCCAAACTTTTAGTCCATCATTCTGTGGCCATTCTTTGGGCATCCCTATCTTTAGATGGTGCTTTGCTTTTTAACAATTATATTGGATTCAGATATAACTTAATAACTTCCTCCTACCTTGATTTCATCTCTTAAAAATTTTTTGATCTATTTATTTTTATTTTATGTGTATGAATGTTATGCCTGCATATATGTAAGTGTGTCCATGTTGTGTAGTGCCCATGGAGGCCAGAAGAGAGTGTCAGATCCTCTAGAACTGAAGTTACAGATGGTTGTCAGCTGCCATGTGAGTGCTGGGAACTAAATCTGGTCCTCCACATGAGCAACCAGTGCTCTTAACTGCTGAGCCACCTCCAGCCCATTAACTTGATTTCATTTTAAAAGATCCATTTCTAAATAAGGTCATATTTTCCTGTGCCAGGAACTATAGTTAAATTAATCTTTCTTAAACTCATTAAACTAGGGTACATAAATGGGCATAGAATAGGAACCTTCCTTATATGGAACACAGTAATGTTCTCTGTGCCCACACATCAGAGTTCAGTCTCTAAGTATTCCTTTTGTTGTCTTTATTTCCTTTCTATTTTCTTTTTTTTTTTAATTTTTTTTTTTTTTTTTTTTGAGACAGGGTTTCCCTATAGAAAACTTAGTATTTTTAAGCAAAGAAGGTATAGGTTAAGGATGAGTGCTTCCCTGGCATGCTGGATAGCTTTAGTCGTCAGCTTGACACACCTAGGTGGAGGGAACTCCACTTGAGGAATTTCCTCTATTAAACTGGCCTGTGGCCATGTCTCTGGAACATTTTCCTGATTGCTGAGTGATGTGGGAGGGCCTAGCCCACTGTTGGTAGTGTCACCCTCAGGCAGATGGTCCTGTGTTATATCAGAAAGCAGGCTGAGCACAGGCGGGGGGAGCAAGCCAGTAAGCAGCATTCCTCTGTGATCTGTGCTTCAGTTCCTGGCCTGAACTCCTGCCCTGGTACCCCACCCCCTACCCCCATGATGAATTGTAAGCTGAAGGTGAAATGAACTTTTCCTCACCAAGTTGTTTTTGCTCAGTGTTTTTATCTTAGCAGTGGAAAAGCAAACTAGAACAAAAATTGGTACCAGAGAGTAGGATATTGCTATGATGGACCTGACCACATGAGCCTGGGAGGATCATAGAAGTTTTAGGAGCTTTGGACTGGGACAGTGCTTGGAACTCAGTGAGTTATACTATAGAACCTGGAAGATAGTGCTGAAGGAGGCATAGATGATAGAGGTCTGGCTTGTGAAGTTTCAAGAAGCAAAGACTAGCAGGACTGTTTGTGTGGTACTCCGAGTTGAGAATCTGTGGTTTCTGCTCAGCTGGAGCTAAATGATCAGCTGTGACTAACAAGATCATTACCACTGAAATGAAACCTCTGCTTTACCAGGACAATTGATGTGATTAAGAAGACCAGCATCATTGAGGTAAAATTTTCTGGGAAATATTTTCTCAGGGTCAGCACAAAAAAGCTGTGGTTCAGAGGGGGCCTGAGGCTCCATCTCAAGCTGGAAACAGGACTTGGTAATGTGTAAGAGTGGCCTGCAGGGTACTGGTTTTGAAGGTATGAGGAGGTCCTGGATTGCAGCTGAGGCTTGGCACTGTGAGAGGCCAGGAAAGGTGAAGGTTCTCAGTTGCAATGAAGACCCCCAGGACTGAATGGGTTATGGAGAGAACCTGAGGCTTTGCAGTCTGAGAGGCCAGAAGAGGCCATTTGTGAAGGTACAACGTCAACTTAAGTAGAAATCTCAGCATATTGGAGAGGCCAGGACCATGGATTGACCACCAAGGGCAGCCTGGGAGTACTAGCCAAGCTGTGTGCGCTTGGACAGCGGAACCAGAGAAGTGAAGCTGCCCAAGCCCTTTGGAACCCAGAAGACCCTGAGTGAATGCCAGTTATCTACATTACTGGACTTTGACTTTACTTAAATGTGCTTAGTTCTTCCCTTTTGAAATAAGACAGTATGTAATGTATTTTGTATTTTACAATTGCCCACAGTCTAGAGATTCTTGGAGTATTTTAAAGAGACACTGAGGTTTTTAAGTGTTTGAATTTTTAAGGGCTGTGAAAGTTTTAAAGTTTTATCCTATAATATTAATATTAACAGGAGATTTTTGGAAATAAGAAATGGAAAGGTTGTGGTTTAATAGTGATGTATTTGTGTGTCAAGTTGACAAGGGCTCAATTGGACTAGATAGAGTCAATGGTTAACTTGACACACGTGAATGGAGGGAACTTCAATTGAGGAATTTCCTCCATTGAATTAGCTTGTGGCCACATCTAGGGGACATTTTCCTGACTGTTGAGTGATGTGGAAGGGCCCAGCCCACTGTAAGTGGTGTCACCCCTGGGCAGGTGGTCCTAGGTTGTACAAAAAAGCAGGCTAAACACAGGCCAGGGGAGCAAATCAGTAAGCAGTGTAGCTCCATGGTCAGTGCTTCAGTTTCTGCCCTGAGCTCCTGACCTGGTTCCCCTCTGTGATGAACTGTAAGCTGAAGGTGAAGTGAAACTTTCCTTCCCAAGTTAGTTTTAGTCAGTATTTTTGTTTTGTTTTGGTCTTTTTTAGACAAGGTCTCCCTTTAGTCCTAGCTGGCCTGGAGCTTGCTCTGTAGACTAGACTGGCTTTGAACTCACAGAGATCCACCTGCCTTTGCCTCCTGAGTGCTGGGATTAAAGGTGTGCACTCCCATGCCCCACTTATTCAGTGTTTTGATCCCAACAGAGAAGCAAACTAGACCCCCTAGCATGCATGAATCCCCAGTTCCACATAAAACCAGGCATAGTGGCTCACACCTTCCATCCCAGCACTTTGTAGATGGAGGCAGGAGGATGGATCATCCTCAACTACATAGTGAGTTCCAGGCCAACTTGAGCTACATGAGACCCTGTCTCCAAAAAAAGCTGGAAGGAAAGAAGTTAGAAAGGAAGTAAGGGAGGACGGAAGAAAGAAGAAGGAAAGAAATAAGGAAGGACCTTAGCAATATGACTCAACTCTTCAGGGCAGCCATTTTCAAATGTATCTAAGTTGCCTTCTTTGTACTCTTAATTTTATATTAAATTATATTTTACTCAGAATCATTGGTGATTCTAAGTATTAAAAATATTATAGAAGCGTACCATGAATTCATTATGAAAACAGTCCCCACCCCCACCCCAAACAGAGCACAGGCTTACAGTGCCACCAAAAATACCAGTCTTGGGCCATAGAAGTGGCCAGGGCTTCTTCATGTACATCTGAGAACAAGAAGGGCATCTGAACTTGTCCCACAGTTTCAGAATTAGCAGAGTCAGTTGACTATCCCACAATGTTTTGGAAAAGAATACCCAAGACGGGGCTAGAGATGGCTCAGTGGGTAAAGGCACTTGCCACCAACCTGAGTTCAATCCTCAGGACCCACATGGTAGAAGGAGAGAATGCACTCCCACAAGCTGTCCTCTGACTTTCACACACTGTGGGTGGGCACCCACTCAACATGCACACAAATAAGTAAACAAATTTCATACAAAATTTTAAAGAAGGGAGCAAGGGAACAGGAATTAGGGAAAACGATGGGACAAAAAACCCACTAGCCACATCCCCAGAGAAGCAATAGTAAGACAAAGCAGGAAAGCTGAAAGATTGGAGAGCTGCTTCCTGGTCAGGAGAAGGAGCTTAAAACCGGAAGTCAGGGCTCCCTTAACTGTTCTACTGGCTCGAGTTTGTACTTCAGTTTTCTTGGCACTCTAGAGGTGGTTCATCTAGTGAGCTCCGTGTCTGGAATCCTGGTAGGTTCAGCCACTCAACTAGTCAAGCTTCCTGGTCACAGGTAATAAATAAATGCCGGGCGTGGTGGCGCACGCCTTTAATCCTAGCACTTGGGAGGCAGAGGCACGCGGATCTCTGTGAGTTCGAGGCCAGCCTGGTCTACAGAGTGAGTTCCAGGACAGCCGGAGCTACAGGGAGACCCTGTCTNGAACAGCATCTCCCTTTAGTCCCACGCCTAGCCACTAGTGACCAGGTGCTTGAACTACAGAGATCCGTCTGCCTCTGCCTCCTGAGTGCTGGAGATAAAGGTGTGTGCGACCATGCCTGCCAAAACAGTTCTAGCTGCCATGTGAGTGCTGGAGAATCAAACCTGGGTGCCTCCGGAAGAGCAAGTTGGTGCTCTTAATCGCTGAGCACCATCTTTCCAGCCCTCAACTAATGTATCTTTTTTTTTTTTTTTTTGCTTTTTGAGACAGGGTTCTCTGTATAAGCTCCTGGCTGCCTGAAACTAACTCATAGACCAGGGCTGCCTCAACTCACAGAGATCCGCGTTGCCTCTTGCCTCCCAAGGTAGGATTAAAGGCGTGCGCCACCGACCACTGTATGCATTATTTATTACCTGTGACCAGGAAGCTTGACTAGTGATGGCTGAAGCCTACTATGGCAGAATCGGCTCACTAGATAACACTAAGGGTGCCAAGAAAACTGAAGTACAAACTCGAGCCAGTAGAACAGTTAAGGGAGCCCTGACTTCCGGTTTTAAGCTCCTTCTCCTGACCAGGAAGCAGCTCTCCAATCTTTCAGCTTTCCTGCTTTGTCTTACTATTGCTTCTCTGGGGATGTGGCTAGTGGTTTTTCTGTCCCATCGTTTCCTCTAACTTCCTGTTCCTTGCTCCCTTTCTTTAAAACTTTGTGTATGAATTTGTTTACTTATATTTGTGAATGCACATGTTAGTGGGTGCCACCCACAGTGTGTGAAAGTCAGAGGACAGCTTGTGGGAGGCGAACAGTTCTTCCTCACCATTGGGTCCTGAGATTGAACTCATGGTGGCAAGGCCATTAGACCCACGACTCTCTACCCCTTCTTTGGTGTCTTTTCCAAAACATTGGATAGTCAACTGATCTGCATAACTGAAACTGTGGACAGTTCAGATGCCTTCTATGTTCTTCAATGTACAATGAATAAGGCGTGGCACTTCCCTAGAAAGACTGTATTTTTGTGGCACTGTAAGCCTGTGCTCTGTTGGGGGTGGTGGAGGACTGTGTGTTCATAATGATTCATGGTACGCTTCATAAATATTTTAATAACTTATGCATTCCCGAATTGACTTGATGACGTAAATATTATAATATGAAATTAGAGATACAAAGAAGGCCCAACCTTGAGAATTTGAACAATGGTGCTTGCAAGTAGTGAAGACTTCATGATTCTAAAGTCCTTCCTTATTTTATTTCCTTCTTCTTTCTTCCGTCCTCGCCTACTGCTCTTTCAACTTCTTTCCTTCCAGGCTTTCTCTGTACTGGAGATGGCGCTTCATCAATGTAGTACAAGTTGCCTGGAATCAGTATGTATGAGGATGATCCATCCTCCTGCCTCCATACTACAAGTGTCTGGATGAAGTGTGAGCCACTATGCCTGTTTTATGTTGGGAACTGCGGGCATTTGGCATGTAGGGTCTAGTTTGCTTCTCTGTTGGGATCAAAACACTGAATAATGGGGCATGGGAGTGCACACCTTTATATCCCAGCACTCAGGTAGCAAAGCAGTGGATCTCTGTGGAGTTCAAAGCAGCTAGTCTACAGAGCAAACTCCAGGCCAGCTAGACTAAAGGGAGACGTGTCTAAAAGACCAAAACACAAAACAAAAATACGACTAAAACTAACTTGGGAAGAAAGAGTTCACTTTCACCTTCAGCTTCAGTTCATCAAGGAGGGAACCAAGTCAGGAGCTCAGGGCAAGAACTGAAGCACTGACATAGGGCTCACTGCTACTGATTTGGCTCCCTGGCCTGTGTTTAGCTGCTTTTTTGTACACCTAAGAACCCTGCCCAGGGGTGGACAACTACATGGGCTGGGCCCTTTCCACACACTGCAATCAGTGGTCCAGGAAAATGTCCCCTAGATGTGGCCACAAGCTAATTCAATGGAGGAAATTCCTCAAGTTGAATTGTCCCCTCTTCCCGGGTGTGTCAAGTTACACTGAACTGCTACAGCACAATTGACTGTCTTGTCAACTTGACACACAAATACATCACTATAAACCACAACGCTTTCCATTTCTTTCCAACAATATCTCCCTGTTATTAATAAGTTTATAGGATAAAAACTTTGAAAACTTTCACAGCCTTAAAAATTCAAACAATTGATAAAAACCTCAGTGTTTCTCTTTAAAAATACTCCAAGAATCTCTAGACCTGTGGGCAATTGTTAAAATATACAAAATCATTACATACGTGTCTTATTTCAAAAGGGAAGAACTAAGCACATTTAAGTAAAGTCAAAGTCCAGTAATGTAGATAACTGGCATTCACTCAGGGTCTTCTGGGTTCCAAAGGGCTTTGGCAGTTCTCTTCTCTGGTCTGCTGTCTGCACAGCAGCACACATGCTTGGCCTCAGTCATCCATACGGCTGCCTTTGGTGGTCGTTCCTGGTCCTCGGCATCTCCAAAGCTGGTTTCTACTTCAAGTTGAGTTACCACATGAATGAGCCTCTTCTGGCCTCCAGGGTGCAAAGGCCTCAGGTTCTCTCCATAACCCATTCAGTCCTGGGGGTCTTCACTGCAATGCAGTGCACCCACCTTGGCCTTCCTGGCCTCTCTACAGTGCCAGCCTCTCAGCTGCAATCCAGACCTCTCATACCTTCAAAACCAGTACCCTGCAGGCCACTCTTACACATTACCAAGTCCTGTTCTAGCTATGAGCATGGAGCCTCAGGTCCCCCTCTGAACCACAGCTTATGTAGTGCTGACTGAGAAGTACTTTCCCAAGAAATTTTACCTCAATGATGCTGGTCTTCTTAATCACATCAATTGTCCTGGTAACAGAGTTCATTTCATGGTAATGATTCTTTGTTATTGTCACAGCTGATCATTTAGCTCCAAGTGAGCAGAACCACAGATTCTTCAACTCGGAGTACCACCAAAAACGTCTGCTAGTCTTTGCTTCTTGAATACTTCAACAAGCCAGCCTCTATCATTCTATGCACATCCTTTCAGCACTATCTTCCCAGGTTCTATAGTATAACTCACTGAGTGTCCAAGCACTGTCCCAGTCCAAAGCTCCTAAAACTTCTATGATCCTCCCCAGGCTCATGGGTCAGGTCCATCATAGGCATATTCCTATTCTCTGGTACAACAATTTTTGTTCTACTTGTCTTTCCACTGCTAGAATAAAACACTGAGCAAAACAACTTGGTGAGGAAAAGTGTCTTTCACCTTCAGCTGTACATCTCATTGGGGTCCAGTGTGGTATCCTGAGGGAGAGTTAGGAGGAACTGGAGAGCCAACAGAGTCACAGAGCAATGCTGCTTACTGGCTTGCTCCCCCCGTGCTCAGCCTGCTTTCTGATAAACCAGGACCATCACTGCCGAGGGTGACACTACCAACCAGGGGTAGCCCTCCCACATAACCAGCAATCAGAAAAGTTCCAGAGACATCCACAGGTCCAGTTAATAAGGAAATTCCTCAAGGAAGTTCCCTCCCCTAGCGGTGTGTCAAGTTGACGACTAAAGCTATCCAGCATGCCAGGGAAGCACTCATCCTTACCTATACCTTCTTTGCTAAAAATACTAAAGTTTTCCTATAGGGAACCCTGTTCTCAAAAAAAAAAAAAAAAAAAAAGAAAAAGAAATAAGAAAAAAATACTACAGGTTTCCTGTATATAATTTAGAGTTGTGTCTCTTTAAACTTTATGGACACATGGAACCTCAAAACATGACTTTATATGGAAATAAGATCTTTGAAGATAAGATTTGAAGCCAGTAAGCTGCGGATTTGTTTGAAAGAAGTTAAGCCCTTAATGCAGTCACTGCTGTCCTGACAGAAAGAGGCGAGGATTCATATCAAAATAGCAGGAAGTCCATGAACTACAAGCCAAGAACACCAAAAATGGCAGGAGCCAGCAGACACTAGAAGAGGCAAGGGAGAGTAATTCTTCCTTGGAGCCTTTGAGAGGGAGCTTCTAACGTCCAGAAAGTGACAGAATTAAACTTCTTAGCTCTAAGCCTTTGTATTCTGTGTGATTTTTATGCAGCCCTAGAGAGGGGTAGCCGGACGGGTTGACTTTCGTTGGGTGGGGGGGGGGAGGGGGGGGGGGGGGGTGGGGGGGGGGGAGGTGGGATAGGGAGGATGGGAGGGGCAATTAGTTCGTGAGAGGCAGCAATGGACAGCAAATGCGGTTATGTAACCCAGTCGCTCACAACAATCCTTCAACTTTTCAATCATCAGTATGTGAAAAAAATTTGCTTGTTCCTCTGGCATTTTTTTTTCTTTCTTCGTCTTCTTTTTCTTTCTTTTCTTTCTTTCTTTCTTTTCTTCTTTTCTTTCTTCTCTCTCTCTCTCTCTCTCTCTCCTCCTCTTTTCTTTCTTTGTTTCTTTTCTTTTCTTTCTTCATTTTTCTTTTCTTCTCTTCTTGATAGTTTTGCACCTTTTTCTCTCCTGAATTCCCTTTACATCTTCATCAGGTAAAAGTGATCAGCTCTTTATGCACTATACATTGGGATGCCACAGATATATAGAATTCATACAGAGAAACTGACAGCCACCGTCTATACATTAGCATGTGTAATGGGACCCAATTTCACACCATTTTTTTTGTTGTATATTTGTTTTTGAGACAAGGTCTCATTATCATAGTTACTGCCTGGGAATCACTAATGTAGACCCAGGCTGCCTCAAAAGTCACAGAATCCAGCTGCCCTTTGGCTCATGAGTCTGGGATTAGAGGTGTGCGCCACCCTGTCTGGAATGGCAGCCTTTTATTGTATCTAAGTTGTTCTTTGTTCTTTTTTTTCAGTCTTTTGAGCAGGCTCTCCTGTAGTCCCAGCGGCTGGAACTCTTATGTAGACTGGACTGCCTGATCTCACAGAGATCCACCTGCTCTGCCTCCTGAGTGCTGGGATTAATGTAGTGAGCCACTACGCCTGGCCCTTTGTACTTTTAATTTCATCTTAAATTTCATCTTGCTTTAGAATCATTGGGATCTAAATTGAAAAGCATTGAAGAAACATGGCAATGTCTGAGTATGTTTGATGTGCCTATTCATGGGCATTGGAAATACATGGGTGGCGTTTAAATGTTTTACCATGTGAGTAAGGAACTACCCTGTGGCGCCCAATCTTGTCTTTTTTTTTTTTGATTTCGCTATACCATGTGAGAATATACATTTTGACTCCATACGAACAAAACACTGCACTTGGAGTTTTACATAGGAGTCACTGGAAGTCTTTCCCATGAGCTTGATTCTGACTCTGAATGTCACTCCTCTTCAGACTGCAGATTCTCAACACTGCTCGTTTTCAGGTCTAGCCCTGCATCTCTGCATGTAAAGCATAGTGTGGACAGTAGCGCTCCTGCATCTGTGCCTGTAGCACGATGACTAGAAATGACCTAACAATGATAGAACATGGAGAAGCTCGAATTATTCTTGCCTCAATTTAGTTGTGAGCGCACGTCGGTATGTTCCTTAAAATGCCCTTTCCCTGGGAAACAAAAGTTCCTTTTTTCCTTTCATATTTTGGCCTAGGTCAGCTGGAGCAATAAAGCAATTTGGCATTGTGTCACTCTAAGGAAAGCCTGACAGGGACTGAAGCATTCCCAACAAAAGTAGAATTAAGATAAATATCTTTTGAGGGGAGAGGTGAGAGAGAGTCATTTTTTGATGACATCCCTAGATCTAGTTATAACTGAAACCAAATTTAGCTTTTCAGTTACATAAACCAATACATTCCTCTTTCCTGCTTTTGCTCCGTGTTTTTGAGGTGGCGTCCCAGCTCCTAGAACTGACAAACAACAGGCACTAAATAAAACATTTGTGGAACGAAGAACAAGTAGGGCCTGTTTATTTTTTTTGAACTTTTATACGTTTTCGTGGTGTGAATTGCAGGTGCAAGGTGTCAGGAACAGTGCCAGTAGATCAGAGGAGCTTGCAGGAGTTATTTTTCCATCCTCCTGCATGCGCTATGGTGTTCAGGGGATCAAGCTCAGCCCCAGGCTTGGTGGCGAAGCTCAGCCCCCAGGCTTGTGGCGACTCAGCTCCCAGGCTTGGTGCGAGCTACCACCCAGCTTGGGGAACCTCAGCTCCCAGTCTTGGGACAAGCGCCTTCACAGTGCTAGCTCCCTGTATGGTATTTTTTAAAACAGGAAATCTTACTAAAAAAGAGGATTAAAATTATAAATATAAGAATGTGTAGGTGTATATATATATATACAACACACTTATGTTAACTTAATATACCTTGGTGAAGTGGTTAATCTTGATTCCATCTTAACTGGATTTAGAACTTCCGATAGGAGACAAGCTTCGTCGGGCATGCCTGTGGAGGGGTTTCTTTCCAGAGACGGTTTAAGTGGGCTGGGAACTTCTACTCTGAATGTAAGGTGATCATTGGCTCATGGGCTGAGGGTCTCAAACTGGAATGAATAAGGAGAAAGCAAGGTGACCACCAGTATCCACGTCTCTTTGATTCCTGACTGTGGACTGAGCGGCCAGCGACTCTTCTGCAGCACAGCTCAAGCTGCTTCCTTACGGTTATGGGCTGTACCCTCACACTGTGAGGCAGAATAAACTCCTCCCTAAGTGTCAGATAGTTTGCCACAGATATAAGAAAGTAACAACTAAGGTAGAATTGAAGTGTTACAGAAGGAGTACTAGAAGTTGTCTCTTGATAAGCACATCTGACTAAGTAGAGGAGGAATCTCTGGGAACATGAAGAATGCCCTGGGCATGCTCAGAACTCAGAACAGCAGTAGTCCTGTCAAAGGCTAGCAATGGAAATGCTGGAAAACCACGTTAGCGCTGAAAAGCTTACGATTTGTTAGCCAGAAGGAAACCATTCTAGTTTGCTTCTCCATTTGATGTGATCAAAAACTCTGACAATACCAGCATTGGGAAGGAAAGAGGTTTTATTTGACTATCACTCTTCCATGTCACAGTTTATCAACTTAGGGAGGCAGAGGGTAAGAACTTAGGCGACTGAAAGGCAGGAGCTCGAAGCAAGGCCTTGGAGGTAAGCGACTCGTCCCTGACCCTGCTCAGCCTGCTTTCTATACATACAGACCACCTGCCCAGGGTGGCATACCTCCCCATGGCTGGCGCCTCCCACATCCACTCAACAATCAAGAAAATAACTTCTACGACATGGTCATTGCAGTGATGGAGGAAAGGTCCCAGGGGTTCCATCACCCAGGTGTGCAGTTAACACTAAAGCTATACAGCACAAAACCAATGGAGATTTTGAGCACAGAAATGAGGTATTTCCCTTCCATGATTAGTTTCAACAGCAAACCTGAAACTTCTACTCAAAGGGCTACACTCTTACATAGCAGGAGCTTGAGGGCATAAAGCAGGCTAGAGAAAATTTTTTGGTGAAAGAATTTTCAAATGAGGCCATGTAGGCCACTTTTATGACTAGTTATTTTCCTGTGATGGTCTGTGGTTAGATCCACTCATTTCTCAAAAACATATTTGTAATTTCTGAGTTTCTTAAAAATAGAAATATGTAGGCCTGAGGAGACAAAAAAAAAAAAAGCAAGAAAAGCACAGAAAACGGCCTTTTTTGGTTTTATAGATTGTTTTAGAAAATTAAAAATTTGAGAATATATTTAGTGCTGAGCAATGGTAAAGTGATGAAACAATTTAAAAGAGAGATGTCTTTAAGCAGCGTTCAGAAGATACAGAAATTACAAGAATAGCTTAGAAACTGAGGTCAATTATGTAAACTGGTTGGAGCCAAGGGTAAGTAAAATGGGTTAGATTGGAAAATGGGGGGAGTGGTCAAATGAGAGAGCTTGGAGAGAAGAGTGGCCAGTTTCATAAGGAATTCAAGTTATGGAATGTAACTTATTTAAATTGGCTAGTAGTGGCTTCAGTGGTATAATGCACATCAGATTTATTTTTAATTTCTGTAAGAATTTTCTCTTCTTTCCTTAATCTATATAAATGAAAAATAGCGTTTCCCTTTTAATTTTGAAAATTTCTAGCAATTTTCTATTTCTACTCCTAAGAGGCCCCGTTATTTCTCCTGCATTCACATCAGTTTTATTCTCTTTGAGTTAGTATTTCTTCAAAGATGAGTTTATCATTCATAAAATAACTTTAGAGAGAATAATTTTTCTCTAAACTAAAATTCTCTTTTCTGGCAAAAAAAAAAAAAAAAAAAGATACATTAGTTGAACTTTTAAAATAAATAAAATATAATCCCATTAAAATGAAAACATTAACAATTCATGAGGGACAACATTTATATACATTTTAAAGGTGCCTATGGAGAAAGTAGTTAATAAGTTATGAACGCTTAGGCACAAGTAAAGCAGCCTCAGCTTTTACAACTGCGGTTTCCACTGCTTGTACTTCCTCTAGGTATTGGACATCTGGGCTCAGTAGCTTCTCAGAGCTTGCAGTTTTCACGCTTAGTTAATTGCAATAAGCTGCTGTAGACTTCCTTTGAGAAGGAATTTCCTTCATGCCTATGTAATACTATTTCCGGAAAAATTCTCAGGTTTTCACATCTTTCTAGTTTCAAAGAAAACTGCTTTGGGACTTACCAAGCTTTGCTCTGCAGAAGGCTTCTGAGCACCCTCGAGGCAGCCCTAGACAACGCTCTTTTCTCAGAGTGTGGAGCTAAGTCCACGCTGCCCACCGACACTGATATCCCAATAAAGTGCTACTCCCTGTAATTTCCATGCAATTTCCTCTTCTCCAGCAAAGCTGGAAAAGTAATGTAATTTATGTTAATAATGCCAGAATGTTGCTCTGTCTTCACAGTCAGTGAGTCATGAGAGAGCCCAGCCTCACTAGTTCATTCATCCCAGAGCTGCAGCCTTGAGGCTTTGAGAAGGGTCTGTTTCTGGGACTTTCCCAGCAGTAGATGGCCGGCTACAGCCACTTAAACCCTCTTATCAGTTGGGTTGGTAAAACTTCTCTCTCTCTCTCTATTTCTCTCTCTCTATTTCTCTCTCTCTCCCTCCCTCCCTCCTTCCCTCCCTCTCTCCCTCTCCTTCTCTCCAAACTTCACCTCATTCCAGCAACCAATGATAAGATAAAATATAACTTCTAAGGAATGCTTACCACAAGTCAGGAACCGCAGCTAAGCATTTTCCTGATATACTCCATTTAAGAGCTCATACCACAGTTAAGAGACTAGGTATAAATCCTCACCTACCACTTCCTAATTTTATGACCTTGGACAAATAATTTAATCTAACTGTGCCTTAGCTCTTTGACTGGAGAATAAGCTAACTGAAGAATTCGTGGTTGGGGAGGGAAGTTGCTGGAAAGATGGCTCAGTGGTTAAGAGCACTGGCTGCTCTTGCTGAGGACCCAGGTTTGGTTCCCAGCACCCACATGGCAACCAACAACCATCTGTGACTCCAGTTCCAAGGGATACTCAGGCATTGCATGACATGAGTGAATTTACATACATGCAAGCAAAATACTCATACACATAAAATTTAAAAATAAAAATAAATAAATAAAGGATTCATAGAACTGCTGGAAGAATAAAATGTGTTAGCCTAGGGTAGGAAGACTTCTGACACATGATAAGAACAATTTCAGTACTGACAAATCACATGTCTGCATAGAAGGTGGTTTATGATGAATTTGGGTTTTTTATGACTTGCGGTTTTTCTCTTTGTGACATTTCAAGGGAGTAGAATTGACATTCTGTTCTTTATTCATCCTCATAAAATGTGAAGAATTTCCACATAGAACCTTTTGTGGAAGACTCATGATCTAAATGGAATTAAGTAACTAAAAACTAAATATAGTTCTTAGCAGATTATTTTCTTCAATGTTATAAATTTTAGAATACTGGTTAATCCTATAAATGAGAGGTTTATTATATTACATATATTTTTCTACATTGTTTTAAAATTTGGTGCTGTTGGGGCTGGAGAGATGGCCTAGGGGTTAAAAGCGCCGACTGCTCCTGCAGAGGACCCGGGTTCGATCCCCAGCACCCACGTAGCGGCTGAGAACCATCTTTAACTCCAGTTCCAGAGGAATCCGACACCCTCTTCTGACATCTGCGGCATTGCACGACACAGGTGCACAGACCTACATGCAGACAGTATATTCATACACATAAAAAATAAATAAAATTTAAAAAATTAAAAAGAAATAAAAAATAAAAAAATAAAATTTGATGCTGCAAATATTTTTGGTTAAAAAATACATTTTTTTCCAAAGTGACTTAGCTAATATATTCTCTAATTAAATCTGAATCATTTATTATCTGAAAGTTCTTAGTACTTTCTTCCATTTAATTTAATTTTATTGTTATTAAACTTTTTCCATAAGTCGTACATCATTTCTCAATCAAATCTAGAGTCACTTCCCTTTCCATGAGTACTTTTTATGTATAATAGTTTCACAGTTGAATTAGTAGTTATAGAATTTTTCTCTTTCAAGAAATATGTGATAGCCAGGCATGCTAGCACATGCCTTTAATCCTAGCACTTGGGAGGTAAAGGCAGGCAGATGTCTGTGAGTTCAAGGCCAGCCTGGCCTACAAACCAAGTTCCAAGACAGCTGGAGCTCCAGGGAGACCCTGTCTCAAAAAATAAAATAAAATGCTAAACTTCAGTCCATCTCTGGAGTGTGAGCAAAAATGAGAGTTGATACTCTAAAACTCAAAAAGATAGAGAAATATATATGATAGTACAAGGTACATTTTTTTAAAAAGGACACTTAATTATATGTAAGTCATGTGATCCAAACCATCTCCATGACTTTAGATTCTGAAGAACAGAGATACACTCTAAGCAGCCCAAGGAAAAGAATAAACGTTTAATAATGGAGACACAAAAACATCCCAAGAGCAGAAACTTAATAGAGCTAAAAGAGAAATAAAAGCAGGGAAGAGAGTACATGTGCTGAAGTCCTAGCTAAATAACGGAGTATGCAGTGTCTCAACCGGCAGAGCCGAAAACAGAGTTAAAGCTACTCCCTACAGACTTAATAAAAATGGGTCCACAGGTAAAATAATTTGCCCTACAATGACAACAAAAATGACTAGGTCAAAGAACTGACTGAAATGGTGAACTTCTGCTCAAAACAGTAAACTTCTGCATCGAAAATTTTAAAAGAGACTGAGAAAAAGATGAAAAACATGTTTGGCAGAATGCATGAGCTCTGGTGGGGTGGGGGGCAAGGAAGGGGGATGGGTCTAGACTTGATTGGAAATTTTGTATGAAATGCACAAAGCTTCAAGAAAAATTGTTTTTGAAAAAACACGTAAGAAAGAATACATTTAATTTTGGAAGGTCTAGTGAGTGTGAAGCAGGAATAGGTTTGATAAGAAATATCAAATGCCAGAAATGACGTCTATTGCCATTACTTTTTACAGTTTGATGTGGCTATCCCAGTTCTCGTGCCTAACACCACAAGGCCTTGGTTAGGCACCGGGCACAGACGGCTCCTGTCATTGCTCCTTGTCTGACTGACTCACTGCAGGGCTGTTTAGGTTACATTGACTAAGGCATGTTGGAAAATGTTTCTCTGAATGTTTTTAGGCTTCTTATCCTCTGACTTTTACACACTCTAACACACACATGCCCCCCCCACATGCACATACACATGCCTACACACACATGACCACACATATATACACACTCACACAATTTTTAAAAAGATTCAACAAAGGAAATCAATGGAAGAGTCAAACAGTAACTGAATTAAAAATTAGAAGGAAGAACCAATGGCCCAGGCCTAAAATCACAACACTTGAGAGGTGAAGACAGGAGGATCAGGGGTTCAAGACCATCCTCAGCCATGTAGAGAGTTCATAGTCAACCTGGATTGCACATTACCCTGTCTCAAAACTGAAGGAGGAGGAGGAGGAGGAGGAGGAGGAGGAGGAGGAGGAGGAGGAGAGCAGAACACTCATATTTGATGATGAGACTCAATAGGTAATGTCTAAAATGACCAAGCAAAAATTAGCAAGACCATGTGTTGTTTAGAAATAGAAAAATAAATTCATGGATTAGCATACCATCCAAACATCTCTGTCTATACCAAAGTAACCTACCATAACAATTAGTACTGTTTAAATACCTATATATCTAATTGCTTGTGCTTCATTAGTAGGATCAAAAGGTTATTCCTGGACAAACTATCAGCCCATGAAAGGAAACAGCCAGAACTGATCAGAGTCCAAAACAACATCTCCAGACAAAGAGGACTGTTCTGCTTCTTGTCCACCTGTGCCCCTTTTCTAAGCCTAGGGGACAATCTGTGGAAGAGGGGGCATGGTAGAATGTAAGGGCTGTGATTGGTGTGAATGGTAAAACTACAGCAATATAGACTGGACACTTATTTGATCGGCTTGATTGTACATGCAAGCCCCTCCAGCTGGATGGTGGGAGCCTTGGGCTGTGTGGGTTTGGGCACAAATGCTTGCAAATTGGTTTTACATGAAGGATGCTTGTGCTCATAAAAAAAAAAAAAAAGAAAGAAAGAAATAGAAAAATAGTACAGTATGATGGCAGACTATCCTAGCTACTGGGGAGGCCAAGGCAGAAAGAACACAAATTCAAGATCAGCCTGAGCAAGATCTGTCTCAAAATTAAAAAAAAAAAAATTTAAGAGCTGAGGACATAGCTCAGTAACAGAGTGCTTGCCCAGCATGCCTTGGAAAATAAACACTGTGGTGAGTAGAACTGCAGTGAGGCAAGGTCTTTCTATGGCTCTTTGTGTGATTTCTTCTTTAATTCAAATTTCATATATCGCTTGGATAAAAGTTCTTTTTAATGAAATGGCCAATTGTGTCAAGACATTCTGTCCCATGAGATGTTTATGTCTTAATGAAGATCAAGATGTTGGTCACTGTGAACTTAACTTCCTCTGCCCAGAACACGTTGGAATTGAAGGGGAGTCCTGGGAGCAGGCAGGCCCTAACCGGTTTCTGAATTACCATGATATGATACCTGGTATCATATGGCTATTCCTCTGCCTGTCTGTCCAGTATGTTCCCTTTCCCTAGTGATATTGACTGAGTATTTGTAAAATGGGAAACATATTTTTATGTTAAAATTACATCTTCCAACGTCAATATAGTAAAATTCTCACATTTAGTAACTCCCTCAGTCATATAAGTTATTATTTTATGAAAATGTGCATTATTTAAATATGAATGACTTTAAAAAATAAAAACAAGGCACTATTTTTAAAATATACTGCCCTTTCTCATCACCTGAGTGAACCCTAATGAATGTATATTAACATAGTGATTAGTAACTTTTGTGCATTAGATTTTTTATGTGGATTTAATACCATTTTCAGCTTTTGTTTAATGAATATTTAATTCAGAAAGCTCCGAAATAATAGGTAATTATAACTCTACAAGAACACATATTGACATGTAGTTTGAAAGACTGTGAAAGGTGACTTGTGCTTGCAGTGAGTTTATAATTTAAACACAAAGAGAAATTTTAAGGTTGCCAATCAAATATTCATCAGAATAAAGAAGGCAAAGAGGATCCCACTTCCTCAGGTACATATGCTAAGGAGATTCTAAAAATAACACAGGCCAGGTTTGGCAGGTCTTGTTTAGGCAAAATTCCAAACACAGCTTAAAAGGGCTGGTGAAGGACACGTTTTCCTAGTTCGGAAGCAAAGGCATCAGCCAGCTGAGATTTTGAAAAGATGGGCAGGGTCAAGAAAGCTACAGAGCTCTGAGCAAATGGGCAAGGCTGGGAGGTTTGCATTTTGTGTCTTAACCTTTCACTATCTTTTCCACTGTTTGAGATGCCTCACAATATTCTCATTCCTGATTTTACAAGGCACTCAGGCCATCTCTGCTCTAGCGAGGAAACCCATTCACTCTAACTAGTAGGGACTTAAAAAGTATCTCACCTGGAGGGATGGGCACAATTCAAAAGAGGAATGGTCGAGCAGCAATGCAGCATGAAGTTTTTAAAATGCACACCCTAAACACCAACAGTAATTCACGTCAAAGAGTTTAGCCAGATTTAAAAAAGGAAATTCGGGCTGGAGAGATGGCCTAGCGGTTAAGCGTGCCGACCGCTCTTACAGAGGACCCGGGTTCGATCCCCAGCACCCACATGGCAGCTGAGAACCGTCTGAAACTCCAATTCCAGGAGAACTCCAGCTCCAGGGGAATCCGACACCCACTTCTGACCTCTGCAGCATTGTACGACACGGGTGCACAGACTTGCATGCAGACAGTACATTCGTACACATACAGAAATAAATAAAATTAATAAAAAAAATTTTTTTTAAATAAAAAAGGAAATTCCGGGCTGGAGAGATGGCTCAGCAGTTAAGAGCACTAAGTGCTCTTGCAGAGGACCCAGGTTTGATTCCCAGCACTCACATGGCAGCTAAGAACCATCTTTAACTCCAGTTCCAGGAGAATCTAACACCCTCTTCTAGCTCCTGCAGCATTGCACAGCACAGGTGCACAAACCTACATGCAGACAGTACATTTATAAACATAAAGAAAAAAGAAATTCCAGAATCCTTCCAGTAATCGCCCCCACTCCATCATACACTCTGCCTCCCAGAGGAAGTCTTTAGGCCAATAGATCTAGAATTCTTTTATCTCAAATTTTTTAATACTTTATTTTTTTTAATTTATTTGTATGAGTGTTTTGCTTGTATGTAGGTAGGTGCATCTGTGTTGAACAATGCCCACCATCATTGTAGAATTCCCGTCTACATGACTGGGGGCCAGGCACAGGGGTCTCTAATCTATGTCAGAAGACCATGAGCTGGAATTCCAAGCAGGAAGCAAATTCACAGAAGCAGAGGCCAGGGTTAGACAAACAGCTGCTTTCTTAGATGAGCAAAGGTTGTTTTCTTAGGCAATCTGTTCTAGGTTTTTCACATTTAATTTTAGTTTTCTTAATTTTGGTTTTCTTACTAGAAAGGAAAGAAGGAGGGAAGAAAAAACAGAAGAAGAGATGGAAGAGAAGAAGGAGGGGGAAGGGAAAATGGAAGAGAAGAGAAGGGAGGGGAGGGGGGGAGGGGGATGGGAGGGGAGGGTCGAGGAGGGGAGGGGAGGGGAGGGAATGGAAGGAAAGGGAAGAGGGTCCCCAAACTTCTGAGATTCTGACTAAGCCCCAGAGGACTGTGTTTTTAACCAGCTCTGCAAATACTTCTTCTGTAACCCTTCTCTTAACCCACACTTAAAATCACTGCTCACTCTGAAAGATGAAAGGGGTAAGGAAACCTTCACTCCACTCAAGGGCAGGCTTAGTAAAGAAAGAGGGCTTCTGACCTGCACCGTGTCCTGCCGTTGCCCTAAAACTTCCAGACATTTGCCATCTCATCTCCAAGCAGAGGCACAGTCAGTTCTCCACCTGGCATCTCCTTTCCGTACTCAGAAGAGCACCTGCAGTTTCTGGAAAATTCAGCTGGAAATGAGTCCCCAAACTGTGCAGCCCCCACAGTTAGGTGGGTGCCTGGGCCCCACAGTACTGTTTCCAGCTTCTCCCATTTTGCTGCTTGTGGCTTGAGTGTGTCTGGCGAGTGGCATCCATGTCTTACTTGTTTATCTGTTACAATAGAATAGATCCCTTTGCCAGTTTTCCAAACCCTAGATCTCTGTGCTCCCAAAAGAAATAGAATGAACTCAGTTATATACTAAAAACAGTTCTTAGAGAGCCACAAAAGATGAGGAAGTCATTTCTTGGATCAAGCTTCTTGAAATTACTGGTAAAAATTCCCCAACCGACCTTTTCATAACAGCCCGTAATAGCCCATACCAACTAATATATAACAGAACTTGGTCTCAGTGTGACAATGAACCCAAACACACGCCTGAACCTGTATCAGTGTCCTCAGCAATGAGTCATTCAGGGGTGCAGATATGCTCATGGTTAGTAGATTGTGATTTCAAATAAACATAAATAGAAAAATTACAAATCCCAAAAGGATTTGTTTTACCAGTGTGAAAATAGACTTCTCACCCCCATGGCCTCTTGTTCCTTGTGTGATCTTGTTGCTGGTAAGTGACCTCTCTGAACCTTGACTCCCACAAAAGCATGTTGCTCAGTGGAAGGCACAGGACGGAGAATGGATGCCATCAGGAGATCAAGGATGAGGGGGCCACTTGGAAAATTAGTGCAATGAGCCAGGTATGAGCAGAACAGGGCTGAACTAGGTTGCTGGCAGTGGAAATAAGATGGGACTGGAGACTCTGTTAAGTGACCGGGGCTTTCCCCAAACGCATTCCTGGCGTGTTCACTGGTTTTCTGTGGAAAATATGATTCCTGGCTTTAAGAAAATTGGGGGGAATTTTGCTGTATAATGAGAACACACATTTTCACTTTTCGGCTTCACCTCCTTCCCTTACACACACACACACACACACACACACACACACACTACTGTAATACTCTTAATGAGTCCCCTTATAGTCTTCTGTACTCAAACAGAACCTGTAACCACTAAATAAATATTTGTTGAAAGAGGGCCAGCGTGAAGACTCAGCAGGTAAACGTGCTTACTATTAAGCCCAATGACCTGAATTCAATCCCTGGAACCCACACAGTAGAAAGAGAGAACTTACTCCAGTGACTTGTCCTCTGACTTCCATGTACACACTCCTCAAACCTTATTCATACTAAATAAGTAAATAAATTAATAAATAAATATAAATAAATAGTTGAATAAAGCTACACCTTTAATCCCAGCACTTGGGAGGTAGAGACAGGTGGATATCTGTAAGACCGAAGCCAGCCTGGGCTACCTTTCCAACTGGGGAAGCTACAATGAAACTCTGTCTCAAAAAAAAAAAAAAAATTGCTGAATGAATAAATGTGCAATGACCAAACACAATAAGGCTTTAAAAACCTATAGAAGATTCATACCGTTCTATCCAGATTCTTTCTTCAAGTAATTAATGCTAGATTGTCAATAAAATCGATTTAAATCCTATGGACATTATCTTAGGAGATGATATGACTTCAGCAAAAACATATTCCTCAGACTTACCTTAAAACTTAAGACTGATGATGCCGGGTGTGGTGGAGGACACTTTTAATCCTAGCGCTTGGGAGGCAGAGGCTAGGTGGATCTTTGTGAGTTCAAGGCCAGCCTGGTCTACATAACAAGTTCCAGGACAGCCAGAGCTACAGGGAGACCCTGTCTCAAAAAGACAAAAAAAAAAAAAAAAAGGCTGATGATGGTCATTGTGAGGCATTTGATCCTGAAATAAATCTATTACTAGAAACTGGGTTATTGCTGTGGTATGCACCTGTAATCCTAGCACTTAGTGGTCTGAGGCAAGAGGATCACAGCCAGGATGAGTTCCAAAGTAAGTTCCAAACAAGCCTGGGCTAGATATCAAGACCCTGTATTTAAAAAAAAAAAAGCTAATTAGATGGCTCTGCCAGTAAAAGCACTTGCTGCCACACAGCCTGATGACCCACACAGTGGAAGGAAAGAAAACCAACTCCCAAAATTGTCTTCAGACATCCACACATGCACCATGGCACACACATGCCTGCACCCACATACAAGCACATCACAAATACACACACACACACGCACACACACACACACACACACACACACACACGCTAATAACAAATAAAGTTAAAAATTAAAAGAATGTAGCCGGGCGTGGTGGCACATGCCTTTAATCCTAGCACTAGGGAGGCAGAGGCAGGCGGATCTTTGTGAGTTCAAGGCCAGCCTGGTCTACAGAGTGAGTTCCAGGACAGTCTGAGGCTCCAGGGAGACCTTGTCTCAAAAAGACAAAAAATAAAAAAATAAAAAATAAAAAAAAATTAAAAAAATTAAAAGAATGTTTTTAAAAACAGAAAAGAGAAGGAAACTGAATGCTGTCATGCTCGTGATCGTTAAGTACGTACTATAGTAGAATAAAAAAATTAAAAAAAAAACTGGTTATATAGAAGCCTTTGGAGTATTCTTTAAATCAAAGCCAAAATGACAGTAAAAGGAATTAAGAGAAAAATCCTTCATCTTGGACTGAACTTCCTACAAGGTTAATCAACTGATTAGCACTTCAATGACTGTGGAGAGTTTGAAATGTTGCAGACCCATAGTCTATTTACAGTTTATCTTGGTCCATCTTTAGCCCCTAAACAACCACTCCTTGCCCACCTTTCTTTCTAATATGTCGTGACTAACAGATACAAACCTTAAGGAATTTATCAACTTAACAAAGCCCTAGCTCCCACCAACCAAAAGGCTAAGGATGCCACCAGAGAGCATCTGAGCCCGTAGCTGGGATTTCTCTTCTGCTCTATCTGCCTACTTCACGTTTCCACTAATGTATGTGAAGAGCGTCTTGATTTATCACTCTTGCTTGTTCTGTTACTATAAAAATTTCATAAAACTGCTTCCACACTGGAACATGGAATTTGGGATAACATCTGTGTTCCCAGGCAATAGTCACTCGTAGTTGGCTGCAGAGTAAACTATCTCTTGTCCCCTTTGAGATGAAAGTTGTGCTTTTGCATTGACACTAGCAACTTCAAAGCTTCTTTCTTGCAGTGTATGCCTAAGGCAAAATCCTCCCTAGACAAAAGCTGTAAGAAAGGAACTAAATATCATAGGTGAATGAAGCAAACAGACTTTACAATAGGATGCTCAGATAGCCAAATACCATTTTTATAGGCAATGACTCTTTATACCATGGATGTACATGTCATACACTTGGCCCTCTGTATTCACAGGTTCTGCATCTGTGGATTCAAACAATTAGGAATCAAAAATATCTTTAATTCCACCTATCTTAGGTATGTACATATTTTTTACTTTCATTTCCTAAACAATAAAAGTACAACTATTTATATAGCATTTCTATTACGTTAGGTATTACAGGAACTCTAAAAATGATTTAAAGTACATGAGACAATATGCATAGTTTTTATGAAAATATTATGCCAATTGATATAAGAAACATGGGCACCTGGGGATTTGGAAGCCATGGTGATAAGGGGGTTGGGTGGGGTGGGGTCCTGGAACAATTCCCGTGAAGATATTGAAGAACTGTATATAATTTTTCATTTAAATAGATCTCAATTTGGAGGCAAGATTGTTTGTTATGCATTTCAGATATCAAGTGCATTGAGTAAGAAATGATATCCTGCTCAATATATTAAGAAATTAGGGGCTGGAGAGATGGCCTAGCGGTTAAGAGCGCCAACCGCTCTGACAGAGGACCTGGGTTTGATCCCCATTCCAAGAGAACTCCAGTTCCAGGGGAATCCGACACCCTCTTCTGACCTCCGTGGCATTGCATGACACGGGTGCACAAACTTGCATGCAGACAGTGCATTGATACACATACAGAAATAAATAAATGCTGGGCGTGGTGGCACACACCTTTAATCCTAGCACTTGGGAGGCAGAGGCATGCAGATCTCTGTGAGTTCGAGGCCAGCCTGGTCTTCATAGTGAGTTCCAGGACAGCCAGAGCTACAGAGAGACCCTGTCTCAAAAAGACCAAAAAAAAAAAAAGAAATTAATTACTGGAGAGAATTCCTGAAGGACTGCAGATATTATGAAGCTACATTTTAATATACATTTCCTATTTGTTCTGCTAGAACTTGTTAGCTGACAAGGAGCATCAAATGACTAAGAAATCTGACAGTGTAGGACAAATACAGCCCATGGGTATAAGATAAGCTAGGACTGAAATTGGGTCTAGGCATGAGCCAAATCAGAAGAATAACAATGCCTTGGAGTGACCCTAACCCTTCTCTCAGATCTTATGCCACGCTGGAGTTCCTGGAGGCCAGAGATTGCCTAGTGATTAAGGAAGCAATGTAGACAAGAGAAGAATGAAGTCAAGGACCAGCCAAGATTCAAGGTAAAGAAGAGAGAAATGGAAGGGGACAACCCAATCTACGCCAATATCCACCTATGTTGTCTGACAGAATTAGGAATACATAAAGTTATAACATTGACAGGCTAGGCTGGATATCAGCACCTGAGAGGCAGAGGCAGGCAGATTTCTGTGAGTTCAAGGCTAGCGTGGTCTACATAGGGAGTTCCAGGCCAGCTGTGGCTACAAGGAGACCCTGTCTCAAAAAAACAAAACAACAACAATAAAAAAAAAAAGAAAAAAAAGAATGATGGGCTAAGGAGCACCCTGAATGCCAATAGTCTGTTCAATGCCATGACCAAAAGAAAAGATGCAATACAAGATACCAATCATCTGATCAGTGCTTCGAGATGGGAAGGGGGGAAATATTGACTGGGAGTAAGGTTCTCAACCACAGGATGGTTGTTATTAGTCTGAATGCAAGGTGTCTAGCAGCAGCAGCAGCAGCAACCAGCTTTATGGGAAAACATCCTTTCTTGGTTACTTTTGCATCACTTTGACCAAAATCCAACATAAGAGTGAAAATTCTATTTTAGCCCAGAGATTTCAGTCCACAGTCTTCAGCTCTATTGGCTCTGGAAGCATGGTGAGACACGACATGGTGGAAGCACGCTGAGACACGACGTGGTGGAAGCACGCTGAGACACGACGTGGTGGAAGCACGCTGAGACACGACATGGTGGAAGTATGGTGAGACACGACATGGTAGGAACATGCAAAGAAGACTGTTCAACTCGTGGCAGACAGTAAGCAGAAGAAGGAGTACAGAAGGGGAGCCAGGTACAACCTTCTCTGCCATGCCCCCAGTGACCTGCTTTCTCCATCATCTAAAGTTTCCACAACTAGCTGAGGGCCAAGTGATCAACACACATGAGGGACATTTCACATTCAAACCATAACACATCCCAACCAAAAATATAATGATAAATAAAATGGTAATACTTGCCCAATTAAAAAGATGAGAAGATCCTCATTGCTAAGCTACAGAAAAATAACTGAAGAACCTTGGGGTTGGTATAGACAAATTTTCATCATCCCAATTCCTTTGACTTTGTAGCAGATCCCAAAACATTTCCAGACATTTTTTAAATTTTTTTTTATTATAAGCTATGGCCGTATAAGACTAAGGCTTGATCAAGACAATCTTCCTATAATAGAATCTACTAATATAAACCAAGGAGTTGAGGGAATTGACCTAAATATTCAAGTTAAGAACCGAGGCATCATAATTTGGCCTTATCAGCTCTGGGATGATTGGGAGGTTTGGGGCCTGTGATTACTTAGTGTATAGTGTAAAGACTGGCATTTACCACAAGCTTAACTTTCATATTTTCCAATCAATGGCACCCAAACAAATACACGATGTGAACCACATATGTTATTCTAAATTTCCTAAAGCTGCATTGAAACAAGTAAAAGGGGACATGAATTTAATATTGTATATAACACAATATAACCAGAATGTTGCCATTTTTACATATAATTAATATTTAAAATATATTTTCCATCTTGTTTTTTCTTATACTAAGATTTTGAAAGTCCTATATTTTCATTGACAACACTGTATATTTTCACTGTTCCAATTCAGACCAGCCCTGTTTCATGTGCTCAGTAACTCCATGTGGCTAATGGCTACCATACTGGGCAACTCAGTCATGTTAGGGTATAATGACACAACAACACCCCCCCCCCATAAAAGACAGGTACATGAGACTAACATTTACTTCAGGAATTGCCAGGGCTGACTACCTGTTGGCACGTGGTGGGGTAGTGGCAACAGCAAGATGGCCACTGAGGCACACCCATTTATAGCCATGGGGCGGCACCTCAGGTACAGGGGAAGAGGTCAGAAGATTGACAGCCTCTGCAGGAAATGGACATCTGTGTCTCCCTTGGAATTCTGGGAAGCCCAGATCTAACAGGTCCTAAAATCTCAAATGGGCATAAAATTCAAATAGATAAAGCACTTAGTGGATGACAAATCAAATTTTCAAATGCATCAAAGTGAAAAATTGAAAAATAAAGAGGTTACAGAGATGTCTCAACAGTTAAGAGCACTGGCTGCGCTTGCAGAAGACTGTGGGTCCCAGCACCAACTTGGCAGTTCACAACCATCCATAACTCCAGTTCCAGGGTATTCAACACCCTCTTCTGGCCTCTACATGTATTGTACATACTTCGTGCACCTACACAGAGCCAAGCAAAACATTCATACATACAAAATAAAATATAAAATAAATAAAAACTTAAAAGACATCAAAATGTTGTAACTTATGTCTCAATAAACTGTTTAGAGAGTATTATAATCATCTATAACTAGAGAAAAATCACTGCTAGATTTTTACAGGGAATCTTATGTTAGACTAAGAAGAAAAATTGTGGAGTTAAAGATATCTACTAGTGGGGCTGGAGAGATGGCCTAGTGGTTAAGAGCCCCGACCGCTCTTGCAGATGACCCGGGTTCAATCCCCAGCACCCACATGGTGGCTGAGAACCGTCTGTAACTCCAATTCCAGGAGAACTCCAGTTCCAGAGGAATCTGACACCCTCTTCTGACCTCTGTGACATTGAACAACACGGGTACACAAACCTACATGCAGACAGTACAATTGTACACATAAAAAATAATTAAATAAAACATTTAAAAAAAAAGATATCTACTAGTTACTTTTTTTTTTTTTTTTTTTTTTTTTTTGTCTTTTTGAAACAAGGTCACCCTTTTAGTCCCAGCTGGCCTGGAGCTCGCTATGTAGACCAAACTGGCCTTGAACTCACAGAGATCCACCTGCCTCTGCCTTCTGAGTGCTGGGATTAAAGGTGTACACCACCACGCCTGGCCTCTACTAGTTACTTTTGTGGTAGAATAATTCAACCTAACAAATTCTGAAAAAATGAAAGTGAGCCAACTGTGATGGAGTCAGGGTGGAAGGAGAGAGGCGGAGGGGATGAGGGCATGAGAAAGCAGCAGGATGCTGTGCTGGTGACACGGAGAGGGCCGTGGATGGACAGAAGATCGCACTTTCATCTCCACTGTAGTTTGGCCAAGAACCAGTTCTGATACTGTTTGTGGCTCTGTACAGCTGACTGCACCAGGTGTGGCTGTTTGCTGCTCTGACCCTTCCTGCTCCTCGATCCTAGGAGACACATCAGATGGCATGGTTCACCTGCTCAACACCGATCCCTATGGTCTACCCAACACAAAGTCGTGAGAAATAACCTCAGTAACCCTTTCTACCCACCATGCTTCCTCCATTTTCTGTGTAATCCATAGACAGCCTTTCTTTCTGTTAAGATTCTCAGTGTTTCCCAAACTTCAACTTGATTCCACCTGCATTGCTTTGTCCTGCTGTATACCAATACCATACTACTGATAATGTATTTGCTTCAATTCAACTTTCCCTTTTTTATAAAAACATACATGCAAAAGAAATTATATTTCACTACCAAACAGTAAACCCAGTGCCATTTATAAATACGAAGTTATCCTAAAGATAATTTTGCTATTAAGTTAATATTTTAATTTACACACAAATAACACCTCATTCTGCCTACATTTAATAATCCAATTACCGGGCTGGAGAGATGGCCTAGCGGTTAAGAGCGCCGACCGCTCTTGCAGAGGACCCGGGTTCGATCCCCAGCACCCACATGGCGGCTGAGAACCGTCTGAAACTCCAACTCCAGGAGAACTCCAGCTCCAGGGGAATCCGACGCCCACTTCTGACCTCCGCGGCGTTGCACGACATGGGTGCACAGACTTGCATGCAGACAATACATTCGTACACATACAGAAATAAATAAAAAATTAATAAAAAAAAATAATCCAATTACCACTTAGTAGGAAATACTGGATTAAGGGACTATCCCTCTAGAAGTGTCTGCTAAAGCATGACTATCAGAGAGAAGAAAGAACATTCACAAGTACTTAGCTATGAAAATCACTCGAGCAGGGAATAGGCTGAGGTAAGAGTTCTCATCTTCACTGTACAGTAGAATCATCTGGGATGCACATTTAAAATATTGGTCTGCCAGGTATAGTGGCACACACCTTTAATCCCAACACTCAGTAAGCAGAGGCAGGCAGATCTCTGTGAGTTCAAGGCCAGCCTGGTCTACATAGTGAGTCCCAGGCCAGCTGGATTGCATGTCTGCATTTTCAAGATCTTCAGGCAGTTAGGATAAAGAGTCACCAAAGTACACCACAGGAAACTCTGGAAAGGGGCTGGAGAGATGGCTCAGCAGTCAAAACACTGTCTGCTCTTGCAGAGGACCTGGGTTCCATTCCCAACACCCACATGCTGGCTGACAATTGTCTGGAACTCTAGTTCCAGGGAGCCTGATGCCTTCTTCTGACCTCCAAAGGCACTGTGTACATGTGGTGCAGGCAAGACACATACACATAAAATAAGGTTTAATTAATTATTTATTTTTTTAAAAGAAAGAAACTCTGGAAGATCCAGCAAGATGTCTTAGCCAATAAAGGCGATTTCCATTAAGCCTGAAGACCTAAGTTCTCTTTCCTGGACCCATGTGGTGGAAGGAAAGAATTGAGTCCAGCAAGATGGCCTCTGATCTCCACAAGCACACCACAGCATGCTCCCACACAAATAATTAATTAACTTTAGGGGGTACCAAAGAAGAAACTCAAGAGCACAGAATAACAGGCCAGTAGTGGGAAACTGTAGAATACGGTCCTGGGATACGGCAGGACTTGGTAAAGAGGAGAGAGAAGGGAAGAGGGCAAGACCTAGGGGACAGTTAGCTCCATCAGTGCCCCTGAGCTTTGGACTGCAGCTCTCCAGATATGGTCTGACACAGGAATCCATTCACTCCCCATAAACGCAACAACAAAAACCACTCCTCCATGGATAATTGTAAGTAAACCACATAGCCCTAGAGAGAGCGCTTCTGAGAGAGGTGTTAGGCTTGCATCCTATCTGAGAAGATAAGGAGGTCAAGTGTTTTATCTTTAGGGTAGTAGGAAGCCATAAAAGTTCCACTTAATCATAGAAAACCCATAGAAAAGATAAGAACTAGAAGGTCAGTATGAAAAAGAGGAACAGGCTGGGTGTGGTGGTGCATGACTTTAACCCCCCCACCTCCCCCCCACCCCACCCCACCTCCTCCACCACCACCCCCACCCACCACCCACCCCCGCACTCAGGAGGCAGAGGCTGGTGGATTTCTGTGAGTTCAAGGCCAACCTGGTCTACAGAGCAAGCTCCAGGCCAGCTGGGAGCTGGGACTAAAGGGAGACCCTGTCTCAAAAATACAAAAAAAAAGAAAGAAAGAAAGAAAGAAAGAAAGAAAGAAAGAAAGAAAGAAAGAAAGAAAGAAAGAGAGAGAAACAGTAATTAAAAAATTCTTTTCAGCAAAAATAGAGTGAATCAGAATGGTTCCTACAGGAAATAAGATCGTTCCTGATGGGAGTCCCCCAGGTAAATTCTCTTCTGTTAGAAGAACAAGCCAGGGGCAGACGTCAGCAGGGGCCTGTATACAATTTAAGATGGTTTTTGCTTTTCCGTTCTCTCCTAACAAGTACTGCAGACTGCTGTGCAGGGTGCTTCTAGGATACCCCTCCCATGGCCCCTGTCCCCATGTAGCTCCTGCCTGTGATAGTTGGATTTCTATTATTATAACAAAAACTTCAGGGGCAGTAAGATGGCTCCCCAGGTAAAGCACCTGCTCTACGAGCTTGATGACCTAAGTTCAAGCCCCAGAACCCACGGAAAGGAAGCAAGAGCTGGCTCTACAAAATTGTCCTCTGACCATGGCACATGTGCACACACATACACACAAGAATAATTGGTTTTGGTCTTTTCAAGACAGGGTCTCCCTGTAGCCCAGGCTATCCTGGAACTTGCTCTGTAGACCAGGCTGGCCTTGAACTCACAAAGATATTTTTTTAATCTGAGAAAGCAATTTATAGACAGAAAAGGTCTATTTCGGCTCATGGTTTGGGGAGCTTCGAGATTGCTTCCCATCTGTGAGGGTACATCATGGCAGAAACGATGAAAGAGCAAAACTGCTCATCTCACCACCGAAAGTCCAAAGAAAGACCCGGAAAGGACCGAGGTCTCTCTGTCCCCTTCAAGGTTGTACCCTCAGTGATCCAAAGACCTCCTAGGCTCTAGCATCTAAAGTCTCTCCCACTTCCTGACTGTGTTACAAGCAAACATTTACCCATAGGCCTTTGGGAGATATTTAAGGTCCAAACCATAGTAATGCCCTTCTGCAGTGACCTCCTGCAGTGTGGGCTGAAGCAGTGACTTGCTTCTGGCTTACAGGACACATTAACGTAGTGGGAGGTTATGTCTGAGATCAAGCTCTGATGCTGAAGCAGTAACTTGCTTCTGACTTACAGGACACATTAACATGGTAGGAGGTTATATCTGAGATCAATCTCTGATGCTGGGACCAGCATCTTGCTTGTCTGGGTCTCCCTTTCTCTGGATTTTCTTACTTGCTCACTCCATAAACCCAGCCTCCATGTTATGAGGCTCCCTGCAGAGAGGCCCACATGAAAATGACCAAGAGCAGCATATTATGTGCTATAGTTGAGGTAACAAATTACTACAAAGTTTATTACTCAAACAATAGGAATGTATCCTCACAGCTCTGGAGACCCAATGTCGGATACTCATTTCTCTGGGCCAAAATCAAAATGTTGACAAGGAGGCTGTGGAGGGGCCTCAGAGAATCCGCTCTTCCTTTCCTCTGCCTTCTCACGGCCATCCACATCCCTCCACCCTGGTCTCTGCCGTTTTGTGTCTAACCTCCCTCTGACTCTCACAGAAGGATACTTCCGGTAGGGTTATAGGCCTCTTTCTAATGATTTAATGTAGTCTCTTCATTGCAAAAGCATTAACATGGGGGTGGGGATGTGCTCAGTAGTAAGGTACTCAGTACTCACAAAGGTATGGGGTCAATCTCTAGTGCTACAAAAAAAAAAAAAAAAAAAAAAAAAAAACCAAACAACTTAATCTCCAGCACTACAAAAAACAAAAATAAACAAAAATCTAAACAAGTTCATATCAGTGTTAAAAAGTTTACTATGGAAAGGCTGGAGAAATGGCTCAGGGTAAGACCAGATACTGCTCTGGCAGAGGACACATTGGGTGACTCACAACTGCCTGTAACTCCAACTCCAGGGGACCTAACCCTCTTCTGGAATCCAAGGGTACCTGCACTCAAATGCACATACCCACACATCTCTTTGGGAATCACCATCCAGGATGCCGTTGTGGCTCCTGCTGAACAGGTAGGAAAGCACGAAGGCTGTCTGTTCAATGGCACTGAAGAACTGAGCCTGCCAGTTCTTCAAGAGAGAGCATGAAAACAGCCCCTTCTCCAGCCTAGCCTTGAGATTACTGCAGCCAGCTTTATGAAAGTCTCAGGGGCTGGAGAGATGGCCTAGCAGATAAGAGCACCAACTGCTCTTGCAGAGGACCTGGGTTCGATTCCCAGCACCCACATGGCAGCTAAGAACCATCTTTAACTCCAGTTCCAGGGGAATCCAACGCCCTCTTCTGACCTCCGTTGCAATGCACCACACGAGTACACAGACCTGCACGCAGACAGTACATTCATACACATAAAGAATAAATTTTAAAAAAAAAGTCTCAGAGCCACAAGACCTCACTAAGCAATACCAAATTTCTTGACCCAGAAAACTGTGAAAAAAAGACATGCTATTTTTTTTTTTTTTTTTTTTTTTTTTTTTGTCTTTTAGAGACAGGGTCTCCCTTGTAGCTCCAGCTGACCTGGGAACTCACTCTGTAGACCAGGCTGGCTTCGAACTCAAAGATCCGCCTGCCTCTGCCTCCAATGTAGGATTAAAGGCGTGTGCCACCAAGCCCGGCATGACGTGCTTATTTACTGAACATTGAATTTTGGGAAAATTTGTTACACAGCAACAGATAACTAACAGCTGTTTTGCCCAAGGCTCGTATAATGTTAATTCGTTATGCTCTATACACATCGATTTAAGATGACAAGCTGAAATTATTTAATTAGTAGAAACAACCTGATATCCTGACAAGAGCCACTGCAGAGTTAGAAAATGCCCACTTGGCCGGGCATGGTGGCGCACGCCTTTAATCCTAGCACTTGGGAGGCAGAGGCAGGTGGATCTTTGTGAGTTCGAGGCCAGCCTGGTCTACAGAATGAGTTCCAGGACAGCTGGGACTACCGGAAGACCCTGTCTCAAAAAGACCGGAAAAAAAAAAATGCCCACTCACTGGGCTACCTCGAGCAAGTTGGTTTAACTTCTCTGAGCTTTTGTTTCTGTTTATGTTAGAGGAAGATAATACTTTCAATAACAATTCTGTTATCGAAAACATTTAATAATAAAAGATGCATGATTTAAAATATCTAGTCAGACTCCTCTATGCAGTGAGCGCTCAGTAAGTAGCTTACATCAGGCATGGACCACATTGCTTGCTCCCTCTTGGGGCAGGGTCAGAGGAATCCCATGACTCCCACGTTGTGTCTTGAGGGATGCTAGCTGAGAACTAGCCCCTAATTCAAACTGGATCTTCCCACAGTCCTGTCCACAGGCTATGTCACTGCACGGTGGGCACCCTTTTATGTGCAGTCCTGTAATTAAGGTATGGAGTCACCAGGATTACAAAATGAAGAAATCAAAACCAAATTGGTTTAGCTAGAGTCAGTGAAACATTTATTGATGGAAAGAGATGATATAACCACTTAACAAGAGTGAAGCAATAAAGGACCTTGAGACCAACAACGAGTCTCGGAAACAGCTTAGAGATTAATGGCAGGGCCGTTTATCTGTGGCAGAGTGAAGAGGCCAGGTCATGATACCGACTGCGGAGACAGTCTCAGAATTATTTTGTGGGTTGTGAGGCTGAAGGTTAATGGTGAGGATATTGAAAGATGTGGAAACTGGAGAACTAAAGTCAGTCTCTCTCTCTCTCTCTCTCTCTCTCTCTCTCTCTTCTCTCTCTCTCTCTCTTCAATCTGCAGACTCATCCCTGTACTTGATAAACTCTGCTGGTCTCACTTCACCCTGAAGGAAAGAATCTTACTGGATCATCTCCCTTCTAGCCGAGTTCCCTTCTAGCTGACACGCATGGCTTCTGCCTCTTTAAAATGAATTATTCGGGCTGGAGAAATGGCCTAGCGGTTAAGAGCGCGGACCGCTCTTACAGAAGACCTGGGTTCGATCCCCAGCACCCACATGGCGGCCGAGAGAGCCGTCTGAAACTCCAATTCCAGGAAGAACTCCGTTCCAGGGGAATCCGAACCCTCTTCTGACCTCCGCGGCATCGCACGACACGGGTGCACAGACTTGCATGCAGACAGTACATTCATAAACATACAGAATAAATAAAATTAATAAAAAAAATTTTTTTTAATAAAATGAATTATTCGTTCACAAGTGTCCTGGAATCAGCTCGGCTTTCAGATGGCCACAGTCAGAAGTTACCTGCCTTTGCTCTCTGTTCTTTCTCCTCATTTAAAAAGAAAATCAGCTGGGTGTGGTGGCGCACGTCTTTAATCCTAGCACTTGGGAGGAAGAGGCGGGATCTTTGTGAGTTCAAGGCCAGTCTGGTCTACAGAGCGAGTTCCAGGACAGCTGGGAGGTTACGGGGAGACCTTGTCTTGAAAAGACCAAAAAAAAAAAAAAAAAGAAGAAGAAGAAAATCAGCACTTAACATAGGAGAGATAAAGAGCATGAAAGACAACTTTCTGAGGGACTTTGCACCATTTGATAACGCAATCCATTTTCTCCCTACCGATGACAGGAAGTAACCTTGAACAGAGACAGATCTTCTGTCCTCTGGATGGGGGACTTAAAGGCACACCAGCAGTCCATACAGCCACCAATGTTTTCTTGAATGTATGAAGATTTGAGTTTTCTTTCAAAAGATGAGAAAACAAACCTAATGATCCTTTTTCCAAGGTCCTCTAGATTCAGTGGCTTTTTATTTGAGGATGTCTTCATGTTTGCAGACCTTCAGCTCGTCCTCGAGCTTAGAAAGGATTGCAGTGGCCCTCGTTTGTGTGTGCAGAGCTGATGATGTTTCCATTCCTTTTGACCTTGACCTCTGTGGGTCTGCCCCTCCCTCCCACTCACCCAGCCAGCAGGCAGCCAACCCAGAAGCCATTCTCTGGCAGTTACCTGGCAACAGTGACAATCACGTTAACAGGGATGAGGCAGCAGTAGAGACCAGAAGGCTCCAGAAAATGTCTCTTTGTATCAATGGCTTCTTATCCTGCCTGTACTAATCTCATTCATATTCTCAGTCTCTCTGTCTCTGTCTCTCTGTTTCTCTTACACACACACACACACACACACACACACACACACACACATTCTCTGCTCAAACCTAGCTCTCAGTTTCTAACATCATCTGGTAAAACTCGCCTCCATTTAGAGGATTAATAACAGCCCCAAACACTCATGTGGAATAGTGTGTTTGGAGAGACTCTACATTTCTCTCCCCTTAGCTCTAATGTAGAACTTTCAAGAGTTTGCTTGGGGTTTCTTGGTTTTTGTTTGTTTTGTTTTCTGAGATTCATTCTCATGTAGACCAGGCTGGCCTCACTATGAAGCTAAAGATAGTTGATTTTCCTTTCTTTACCTCCCAAGTTCTGGGATTTCAAGTGTGTACCACATACCCAGATAAATAGATTAGAAGAAATTCATTTCGTTTTTTTGAAGTGCTGGGGATTGAATTTATGCATGCTAAGTAAATGCTCTACCACCAAGCCACATCCCCAGCCTCAGCCTTCAAGCATTAATTAATCCTAGTTTCCACCTGTGTGCATACTGTGATCCAGTCCAGTGATGTATTTTGACCACCCAATTGTTCTGCTATAACAGAATCCTAAAGGCTGTAATGAGAAGCGCAGGCAAGCAGGCATCTCACCTCCTCCCTCTCTAACCACAATTGTATAGCATATGCTACAAGAGAGTGTAGCTAGAAATGGATGATGGTCTAGACTGCACTGAGCACTACAGACACATCTAACTTTCAAAAGTTTTGGAGTCAGTAAAAGCATTATCCATTCTTCAGTTGAGGAAAACTGAGGTTCCAAATGATTGACAATGGTCCTCTATAAGAGACGGTCAGGATTTGGATGTGTGCTTTTGGGGTTTTTTTGTTTCTTTTTAATTTGATGTTTTTGAGACAGGGTCTCCCTTGAGTCCCACCTGGCCTGGAGCTCGCTATGTAGACCAGGCTGGCCTTGAACTCACAGACTCACAGAGATCTGCCTGCCTCTGCCTCCCAAGTGCTGGGATTAAAGGCGTGCACCACCATGCCCGGCTAAACTCTTATTTTTTTAATTAAAGGTAAGAAATCATGAAGTTCACTAAGAGGAAGCCTGGATGTTAAGGCAAAGATGGAAATTACCAAACTGCAAGTCTCAGAGATTAAAAATTAATTTTATTAAAGTAATCTAATGAATATGCAAAAGTGGGATTGTACACTAAGACAGGCTTGTCCATCTCCTTTAGCACAGACCTGAAAATTATGTAAACACCACAGGCCTTGGAAAACAATAGTGCCCACCTACTGTGAAGGTGACCCCTGACGATCCTGTCATCTTCTTACTTTCTGACTGAAAGGAAAAGCAGTGTGGTCATGTGGATATCCTGAACTGCAGGAGGCTTGGAGTGAGATGACAACAACCAAGTCTAAACTTGGCCATGCATCACTGGTGACCTCAGAGAAGTTAGTGAAATGAACGTATTTTGAGCCTCTACCTTACACAAAGCACTGACTTAAGAATTTCTTTGCGCACGCGCACGAGCGCGCGCGCGCGTGTGTGTGTGTGTGTGTGTGTGTGTATGTGTGTGTGTGTGTGTGTGTTTCCTACATGTATGTAAGTGCACCCATGTCATACAATGCCCAAGGAAGTCAGAAGAGGGCTTTGGATCCCCTGGAATTGGAGTTACAGATGGTTGTTAGCTGCCATGTGGATGCTGGGAACTGAACCCAGGTACTCTGCAAGAACAGGCAATGCTTTTAACTGCTACGCCATCTCTGCAGCTTCCTGGCTTGTTTGTTTTTTTTTGGGGGGGTTGTTTTTTTTTCTTGTCTTTTTGAGACAGGTTCTCCCTGTAGCCCCAGCTGCCCTGGAACTCACTCTGTAGACCAGGCTGGCCTTGAACTCACAAAGATCTGCCTGCCTCTGCCTCCCAAGTGCTGGGATTAAAGGCATGTGTCACCACGCCCAGCCTGACTTAAGAGTTAAAGAAATAAGATTACTAAACTTAGGTCCTTAAGTAGGTCAGGAGCAGGGAGACTCACAGCAACTTCCTAGGGTTTCTGTGAGCATCAATAACATAGTAGTTGATAAAGTCACATCAGTATAATGACTGAGTTGATCACTGCTAAGAATGAACTCTTCCAATAACTCACAGTCATTACTGTGGTGATTATGTTGGTATCATGACCGCTTCCAACCTCTTCAACTTCATCTCCCATTAACTCTCAGTCTCTCTTCTTGGTTGAGCAGTCAAAATATTCCTTTCCGAGAGTCTTTGCAGTAATTCAAATGTGCTTATCCCAGTTATCTGCATAGGTCATTCCTAAATTTCATTCCAATTACTACCTAAAATGTTATAAATAAGTGTTTGAAATGAATGGATGGGGGCTAGAGAGATAGCCTAGCGGTTAAGAGCACCGACTGCTCTTGCAGAGGAGCCTGGTTCGATCCCCAGCACCCACATGGCAGCCGAGAACCGTCTGTAACTCCAATTCCAGGAGAACTCCAGTTCCAGGGGAATCCGAGACCCTCTTCTGACCTCCGCGGCATTGCACGACACGGGTGCACAAACCTACGTGCAGACAGTACATTCATACACATACAAAAATAAATAATAAAAAAAGAAATGAATGGATGTACCATTGACTCTAATCTGATTATTAGACCTTATATACATATGTTGAAATATCACACTATACCACAACTATTATGTCAATTAAGAAAATTAAATATATTTAAAATTGAAAAATAGTGACACTCTCCAGAAACAGCTCCTCTCTATTCATCATATCTAAAATATAAAAAGTATACACATATATACAATGTGTGCACACATGTCACAGTCACACCTATAAACATACATGTACATACATGCATACACAAACATCACTCTCTATTTCCTTATTCTGCTTTATTTAAAAAAATATTTTATAAAAAAAATAAAGTTAAAAAAATATTTTATGTATCAGAGGGCATGGTAATGCACACCTTTAATCCCAGCACTTGGGAGGCAGAGGCAAGTGAATCTCTATGAGTTCAAGGACAGCCTGATCTACATAGTGAGTTCCAGGCCAGCTGGGGCTACAAGGAGACCCTGTTTCAAAAAAGACAAATAAATAAATAAATAAATTGATAGATAGATATTTAAAATATTTTTATGTGTATGACCATATTGTCTGGATATGTGTAAGTGCATCCACATCATGCAATGCCCATGGAGGTCAGCAGAGGGCACTGGATCCCCCTGGAACTGGAGTTACAGATGGTTGTTAACCACCGTGTGGGTGCTGGGAACCACACCCAGGTCCTCTGCAAGAGCAGCCAGTGCTCTTATCCAGTGAGCCATCTCTCCAGCCCCATAGTTTTAGCTAATTTTTAAATTATTTATGTTTTGTGTGTATAAGTGTTTTGCCTACATGTGAGCTCATCATGTGCATGGTTGCAAAACCTGCAGAGGCCAGGGAAAGGCATCAGATTCTCTGGAACTGGAGTCACAGACAGTTGTTATCCACCATCTGGGTGTTGGGAACTGAACCTGGGTCCTCTACAAGAACAGCCAGTGCTCTTACACAGAGAACCAACTCTTTAGCCCCATCTTGCTTTATTTTATTCAGAATACAGTCTCTGAAACTATGTTTTTATATACTTTCTTGTTTGTTTGTTATGTGATTCTCTTACCAGAATATAAGCTCTTTGAGGGAAAGACTTTTGTCTTATTCAAATACCCATTATACTTCCAGGGACTGGAAAGATCCTGACTCATAATACACTCTACATAATTATTGAGATGTAATGTACACACCATAATTGTACATTTTTCAGTGTACAACTCATTATTGCTTATACATTCACAGAACTGGAGAACCATCACCATAATTTTAGTAATAAAATATATCCTTTTGGGGCTAGAGATATGGCCTAGCAGTTAAGAGCACCGACTGCTCTTGCAGAGGACCTGGATTTGATCCCCAGCACCCACATGGTGGCTGAGAACCGTCTTTAACTCCAGTTCCAGGGGAATCTGACACCCTCTTCTGACCTCCACAGCTTTGCACAACATGGGTGCACAAACCTTCATGCAGATAGTACACTCATACACATAAAAAATAATAAATAAAAATTTTTTAAAATGGATCTTTAAAAATATATATCTTTTTAAACATTAAATTTCAGTGAACTAATTGTTAAATCTAATCATTTGCCACACTCTCTAAACACAAATAGCTTTTAAGAAGTTTCCTTTCATGGGTGTTAAGAAATCTAACATCCATCCAATCTAAGAGACAGAGAAATGGCCTCATAAAAACATAGAAAAATCACTTTTATTCATGGTGTACTTTGTTTTTAATTGTGACATTTTTACAGGAGTCAAACAGAAGCTTCCTTTTGCTCTATCAACAGAAAAAAAGGAAGGGTTGACTGAACAAATAAATACTAAAAATGAAACTCTGAAAGGTCTATTTATTTACTTAAGAGAACCAACTGTTTTCAGACACTCTGAATTAGAAACCATTTCATTCTAATCTAAGCAGAGACCATCGAGCCTGGTGCTCTGACATGCTGATTACAAATCATTCTCTATTCATTAAAGCAGGCTCTTGATCAGACAACTTCAGTAGACACAATTCCATGTACCCATAATCTTGAAAGTGATAAAAATAAAATTTAAAAATCTCTTACTGTTCTTAAGCCCTTCATAATTGACTCCACCAACAAGTATTTGAATTTAAAGAGATTTTAGGTTCTCCTTCAACAAGCACTATTGAGCTACCTGCCATATTTATTTCCAGAAAGGAGACAGACCTTTTGCTCATTGGGTCTAGCCTCTGACTCAATGCTGAGATCTCTGCAGTGCATACATAGTTGCCCTGGTTTGACCATGCTTCTGTGATACTGACATTGTCACTACAATTGCAGTTCCCGCTATCACCCCAAACAATGTGAAATTCAATTATCATCCCATATAACAATCTCCTCGAGTATCCTTAAGACAATCCATATATAGACAAACATCTCCCAGCATTAACCTTCTTGCAGTCTAACTTCTGCCATCAAGAATGGAAGAGAGGGAGGCTACTTTTTTTGCACAAGGTAAGCAAGTCCCTCAAATACCTGAAGATGGTTCTTCCCTGGGCTAAACAGCCACCAAAGCACCTCACAGCCCCTCCTCTTTGCTGCACTGTCACTTAGGGCCACACCCATTCCCAACTGTGGGATTATCAGCCAATTCATTGCTGTTCCTTGGTATAAGGCTGAAATACACTCGTCTACCTGTGAGCCTTGCCAATCTGTTTCAGTGAAAAGGGGGCCATCCATATCTCCTGATAATTGTCAAAATAAATGTTAGCACAATATATATGGTGTTGTTGGGAGTATAAAGGAAATTTCCCTAGTTAGGGATCTGTAATTTGCTCACCTTTAATAGTCAAGGGCTACTTTGAGCTAAAGTGAACAAACCCCATTCAAACAAAGGACAATTCAAACAAAGAAGCCATAAGTTACGACTCCTATCTTTAGACACATTTATTTCAACTGAGGTTATCAGGAATGGAACCAGGAGAATCACAGCAATTTTGGCAGCTGTGAAAACAAAAACAATAGCAAGCTAGTTTTATCTGTTTAATTTGGAGCTTTCCCAAGAAGAAAAAGTAAATTTCAGTATTCTTCTTTTAAAGATTCCACAGACAGAATGCTTTGTGTTTTCAAAGCCCTTCCAATGGTTACTCAGTACTATAATGGAAGGGGCAGAACTCACAGTCTATTTTTATCAAAACCTCTGTGCCTCTGGGGACTTTGGTCTCACCAACTGTAGTCACTAGTTAGTTTCTAGTCTGAGAGACATCTCTGACCCAGGAGGGGAACAAAAAGGAATCACGGAGCTGTTCCTCTCCAACAGGTGGCAGAAAAGCAATCAAGCTTTTTTTTTTTTTTTTTGGTCTTTTTGAGACAGGGTCTCCCTGTGGCCCCAGCTGTCCTGGAACTCACTCTGTAGACCAGGCTGGCCTTGAACTCACACAGATCTGCCTGCCTCTGCCTCCCAAGTGCTAGGATTAAAGGCGTGCGCCACCACGCCCGGCTAATCAAGCTTTGAAAGTAAAAATGACTTTGAAGAAATCATGTAACCACTCAGTCTCTGCATTAGATACTTTAAATTTTTATTACAGCGTGTGTGTGTGTGTGTGTGTGTGTGTGTGTGCACGCGTGTGCGCGCGCGCCCTTATGCCATAGTACAAGTGTGGAGCTTAGAGGACATCCTTCAGGAGTTGGTTCTCTCTTTCTACCATGTGGGTCACAGGGATTGAACTCGGGTTATCAAGCTTGGCAGCAAGCACCTTTACCCACTGAGCCATCTTGCCAGCCTAGAGTCACTAAGTTTTTATCTGTCATTTGTTTGTTCGTTACTAATTAAATTAATTAATACCAAATTACAACACAGACTATGGTATATGTTTAGGAACTCTTCCCCTTGGGCATGAGACAAATTAATTTCCCTTTTCTATTCTAAAGAATGGAAGCCGGCCATTGAGAGTGGCATGCCCTCTTTCCTGAACGACAAAGACGTGGTGGCCGTTACCACCAGCAGATTTTCTGTTTCCAGACTCTGCTGATCGATGTCTCCACTTGTCACTGGAACAAATCCCTGGCTTTTATTGTGACCCACACTACCCATCTTTATACCAAGTTCAGTGCTCTAATTCTTCATATACACACATTCCAGAATGTATGTATATGCATATGTGCATACCTGATGCCTATGGAGGACAGAAGAGGGCACAAGTTCCCTTAGAACTAGAATTGCAGGAGGTTCTGAGCCATCGTGTGGGTTCTGGGAACCAAACCTGGGTCCTCTGCAAGAGAAGCAAGTGCTTTTAACCACTGAGTCATTGTTCCATCCCCCAATGAGATGATCTTATTGATTTTTTTTTTAGCAGATCAAACATAAATTAAGAAAAAGTGATACCAGAAGTACAACTTAATCTTTCAAAACTATCAGTTATACAGCAAAAGACCAAAGAATAAAATTTGAGTCAATTGATTACTTTTCAAAATATTCTCATTTTCTTCCAGCTTCAGTCTCTTACCAGTGTGAGCCACTACAACTGACTCAAAATATGCCAATGCCTGTTCTCTTTGGTTCCCTTATTTGAGTGAAGCACAAATATAGAAAAATACTCTGTTTGGCATATACAAATGCCTTGTGTTCAGCACCACAATGTTTTCTAGGAGGTTTGTAGTTCATTGACTTTACCATTTGTCAGACACTGAACACACACAAATTTATTTCATCTCTTCATTAAGAGACGCAGGCCAAGTACATGAAACTCAGTTACATTTACTTCCAAATTTCAGCCAATGTTGTTTAGAATCTTGAACAATACCATCAGGTAAAATACCTGTTTCTGTTTGTGCTATCCAGACTTTCAACTCAACAAGACTATGGTATAAAAGTACTCATCTTAAAAACAGCTTTACTGAACCTCATTTAGACACAAATTAAGATGACATTAACTGTGGAAATAATATAGCTAGAGTATTTTACTGTGGTCTCTCAATAAAGGAGCACAAGGCAATTATTAATCCAAATTCATACTTTGAATGTCCTTTGTTTGATGTGCTCGAAAAGTGGAATTATCTTTCTTTTACTGACTATTGTATAACTTTTCCTGAAGAAATATAAAGGATGTCTGTTCTCTCCAGGTAAGACATAGGAAAACAGGCTAAAGGAAACATTCTGACCAGGTGTGGTGGTGCACACCTTTAATTCCAGCACTCAGGGAACAGAGGCAGGCAGATCTCTATGAGAGTAAATCCAGCCTATATCCATGGTTAGTACCAAGCTAGCTGGTGTTACAGGGTTTGTTTTATCTCAAAACAAACAAACAAAGAAGTAAATAAACAAAACAGAAACTGTTCCACCCCAGTCTGAGTTGGTATACCAATGAGTTTATTGGGACATGTTGAGCCAGATTTGTTCACACCGAAGATCCCTTTCATGCTGCAGGAAGCTTTTTAGTGGTGGATAGCAGGTCTTTGGGGAGAATGGAGACAATTTTCTTCATTAATGAATTGCCTATGCTTTGGTAAGTAACCCCTCACCCATGCTCATATATTAATGAAGAAACATACATAGTCAGTAGATCACACACATTCACAAAAGACATGAAAGCAGAAGGGGGCCTAGTAGAGAAGATGAAGATGATTGGTCAGAGTGGGGGAAGGACCAAAGGGGGTAATAGAGAATGAATATGATCACAGAGTTTTATATATATATATATATATATATATATATATATATATATGAAATTGTCAAAAAATTAAAAATAAAAAATAAAATATTTTTTGCCAGGCATTGGTGGTTACTTCCACACTCAGAGAAGGTAGAGGCAGGTGGATCTCTGTGAGTTCAAGGCCAGCCTGGTCTACATAGGAAGTTCCAGGCCAGCTGGAAGAGCAGGGAGACCCTGTCTCAAAAACAAACAGATTTCTCACAAGTATGCAATATTCTGAAGTAAGTCTTCTGGGGTCATTTCTATATGTTGTCCATTCTGGCAGAGAATGGGCAAACTTCACTGTTTGCTTAATCCTTCTTTCATGTTTTTCTGCCGTTTTCTTCTCTCCTCAGACATGCTGATCAGGTTCTTCTGCACACCCTTCTGCTAAATTAAAACAGAACAAAGTATAAGCACAGAGAGCAGGTGCAGCACCAGATCCTGACCTTCAGGTCTCAGCCCAGGTGTCACTGCATCTACCTGTGTCAATGGCAAGGTGCCCATAGAACTCTGCATGGTACAAAGACACAATACCATGCCAGGCTGCTCGGCAGATAACAATCACACAAAACCACATAAAATCACACAGTCAACAACTTATCAGATGACTTTCAGAAGATAATGAAAGTAGAGGCCCATGCTGTTTTTATTCACTTAATCATCAGATATTACTGAGCCTTTACTAAGTGTCAGGTACTTGTTAATAAAATATTTAACAAGGGGTAAGTGAAGTGGCAGGTGAGTAAACTCACTTGCCATGCAAACCTACGATTGTGGGCTGGAGAGATGGCCTAGCGGTTAAGAGCGCAGACTGCTCTTGCAGAGGACCGGCTCTTGCAGAGGACCGGGTTTGATCCCCAGCACCCACATGGCAGCTAAGAACTGTCTTTAACTCCAGTTCCAGGGAAATCCAACACCCTCTTCTGACCTCCTCGGCATTGCATGACACAGGTACACAAACCTACATGAAGACAGTACATTCATACACACAAAACATAAATAAAATTAAAAAAAAACTATGATTGAACCTGAGCTTAATCCCTGGATCCCACGGTGGATGAGAATAAAGTCCTGAAAGTTGTCCTCTAATCTCTACATGAATGTTGCGGTATACACATGCTCACTCTCACATACATCACAGAGAGAGAGAGAGAGAGAGAGAATAATGAATAAATTTAAAAATTTTTAAATATTTAACAAGACAAGCACAGTCAGTCTCTGCATTTGTGCTTTGTTTGTACACATTAAAATACAGTCAGATACTGACCAGGAAGACTATGTGACCAAATGTTCATTTTCTAGTACTGTAAGCCTGGTCAAAAACCCATGGCCAGGAAGGTCATAGGCCCTAAGGGGTAACCTACTACTGTTGTTTCCCTAAATAGACATATTTTCAAATGGATATATTGTTAAATTGTTGTTGTTGTTGTTGTTTTAAACAGAGTTTCACTATGTAGCCCTGATTGGCCTGGAACATACTATATAGATGGCTGACCTTGAACTCACAGAGATCTGTCTGCCTCTGTCTTCTGAGTGCTGGAATTAAAGGTGTATTCCACCATGCTAGGCCCTTTCTTAAATTTTTTTAAAAAATTTGTTTTTATGTTGTATGCTTAAGTGTTTTCCTGCATCTATATAAGTACGCCACATTTGTGCAATGCCCACAGAGGCCAGGAGAGAGCATCAGATCCCCTAGAACTGGAGTTAAGAATGGTTGTTAATTGCCATGTGGGTGATGAGAACTGAACCTGTATCCACTGCAAGAGCGACCAGTGCTTTTAACTGCTGAGCCATCACTGCAGACCCTCTAGCCAATAACTCTTTTTCTCTTATGTGTATGAGTATCACACCTGCATGTATGTGAGTGTGCCTATGTCATGCAATGCCTGTGGAGGACAGAAGAGGGCATCATATTCCCCCAAAACTGGATTTACAGCCTCTTGTAAACTGCCATATGGGTGCTTAGATTTAAACCCGGTCCTCTGCAAGAAGAGCCAGTGTTCTTAGCCACTGAGCCATCTCTCCAGCCCTCTAGCCAATAACTTTCTTTTACTTAACATATTTTATTTATTATTTATTTGTGTGTGTGTATGTGTGTGTGTGTGTGTGTGTGCGTGTGTGTACACGATCTGCATTTCTGCCTCCCAAGTGCTGGGATTAAAGGCATGTGCCACCATGCCCCACTAGTCAATAACTCTTTATGTTGTTGTTGTTGTTGTTGTTGTTGTTGAGACAGGATCTCCCTGTAGCTCTGGCTATCCCGGAACTCACTCTGTAGACCAGGCTGGCCTTGAATTCACAGAAATCCGCCTGCCTCTGCCGCCCAAATGCTAGGATTAAAGGCGTGTGCCACCACACCCAGCACCAATAACTCTTAATCAATGGTTTTTATATTGTTTTGTCTACAAAAGCCTGTATTGGTCTATATTTCCTCTGAACTTTATTCCCTAATATTACTTATCTAGACTTTCTTATATTTAAAAAAACACTCCTGGAGGCAGGAGTGGTGGCACATGCCTAATCCCCAGCACATGTAAACCAAGTCAGGTATTGCATGCTGTAATCCCAGGCTCTGGAGGTGGTAGAGGTATGAGGATAAGTTCAATTTCATTCTTGGCTACATAGTGAGTTCAAGGCTATCTTGAGCTACATGAGACCTTGTCTTCAAAAAAGGAAGAGGAGATGGAGGAAGAGGAACAGGAGAAGAAAAAGGAGGAGGAAGAGGAGAAAAAGATATACCAAATATACAATTGAATTAAGAATTCAAATGTACCTGAAATATATATATATATATTCCAGATCAAGTCTAGATTATAAAAGCTAGAAACAACTGTTACTCTCTAAGCCAGGCCTGTCCTGCCTGCCAGTCAGTGAAGTGATTTTTTTTCCAATGAGCAAGTTTACTTGCAAGGCAGCCACGTGTAGTAGAAGACCCAAATCCAAATAGGCTTCCATGAAAACAGGCTGAGGGACTTATGGGTGAAGAAGCAAGACGAAAGGCAATTGGAAAAGAAGCAATCACATGCGATCTGCACAGCTCTTCATGGGACGCATGTTCAGAAAATGGCAGTAGAGTTCCAGCTTTCAGATGAGAAAAGGTCACTCATTAGACAAACCAATGACAAGTAAATAGTCAATGATTTCTACAATGGTGACCTTTGAGTCCCTAAAAACTAACCTATGCAACCATGATATAATCACCATGACCCACACACTACAGATATCACCCATAGAAAATCGGTAAGAGATGAATAATCTATTGCACAACTGGACAACCTCTAAAATCAGTGCTTTTTGAGGTCTACTAAAAGCAAATAACTATAACAAGTGAAGGGGCTAGTGAGAGATGGCTCCGGAGCTAACAGCACTGGCTGCTCTTTCAGAAGACCGGGGTGCAATTCTCAGCACCCACATGGCAGCCAATATCTGTCCTTAACTCCAGTGCCAGGGACCCTGACACCTTCTTCTGGCCTCTAAGGGAGCCAGGCACTCATGTCTTGCACTTACATACATGCAGGCAAAACACCCATACCCATAAAATTTTAGAAATTAAATAATCTTTTTTTTTTTTTTTTTTTTGGTCTTTCTGAGACAGGGTCTCTCTGTAGCCCCAGCTGGCCTGGAACTCACTATGTAGACCAAGCTGGCCTTGAGCTCAAAGAGATCTGCCTGCCTCTGCCTCCTGAGAGCTGGAATTAAAGGTATGCGCCACCACTCCCTGCTTAGAAATGAAATAGTCTTACAAGTAAGTGAAGCTAGAGGTCTCCTCCGAGGTTCTCTTACTTTCACAATCTTCAGGAGCAAAAAAGTTAGGAAGTAGTCACTAGACCAAGACAGTCTTCTAGCTTTTTGTTTGGCTACATTGTGGGGTAGGGTATATTTTTGTTTATTTAACTCGAATTTGGATACCTTTAGGGGAGACATCCATTCTTCAGTTTCCCATAGACCCCCATCAGTTACATTGTTGACATTCAGTTGACTGATTTATGTGACCTATCAGCCCACAGAGGCATTTGAGTTTATCATCTGATCCCTGTCCATGCCTTGTTTTCAGAGAAGAAAGTTCCGATTCAGGGAGATCCTAACCCATCAACTATAGCAGAGTTAATGGCAGAGACAAGACTTCCAACCAATACGCCCTCCATGCCATCCCACCTCCTGCCTTGATAGCAAAGCTAGGATGAGCCACCTGATGCGACTCTCTGGAGAGATTACCCTGTATCCTTGGCAACCACAGGAGTTGGCACATCAACCCAACCGGTTATGCTCTGGGACAGCCAGCAATTCGAGGTCCTGACATGACACAACCCTCTCAAGAATGGTGTGGGTAGCCTGTTCTCTCTGGGGATCTTTGGTCAGATGGGACACTGACAGCTTTGTCCCTTCAGTTTCCTCCTATTGTACATCTACAGAAGGGGAACTGACTGCGGCAGAGTGACTAAAGAAAGATGCTAAAGTTGGAACTGGGGACCATCCAAGTTGGTGGCCGCTGAATCATGAGGAGAGCGTGTGCTGCCTCTTGTTCTTCCATCGAGCGGAGTGACTCAGTGGTTGAGATCTTGCAGCAAGACACCTGGACACCACTTGTCCTTTTTAACTAAAGACTCATTCACAAGGCAGAAAATGTAACAGTGTTCGTTTACCATCACTCCATTACCCTCAGCACCAGATTGCTGCTAATTCAATGTGGTGCTGAGTCAGTTACATCACTGAGGCAACATTCTTCCAAGAAAGCTATTTATGTCCCAGAATCTTTTGAAAGGCCTTTAGATCCTTTCCAAAATACTCAAATCCCAGAGAGGCCACATGAGCCCAGGGAAACTGCACAGGATGTAGCTCTGAGCAGAGGCATGGAGGAAAGATAGCCATTAGCTTGGTCTCCTGCCTTCCAGCTTGAGTGTCCATACAGCTCTTTCATCCTCAAATTTGCCTCGGGAAAAATTTCCTCAGAATAACAGTTCAGGAACCATCGCTGCTGACTATAAGCAGGAAGAGGGTAGGAGGATATGTCAGCTGCACATTAGGTAATGCTCCAAATTCAGCAGTGGCCTAGCACACCTCAGTCATCCTACAGAGCTTCTCTTGGCCTCAGTTTCCCCAGCCAAAATGAAGGTGCTTGCTCCACAATGAAACGAGGCACATAAATGGTAGAATGGGGGTAATTCCATAGTACTGGATATCTGGATCCCAAGCACAAAGCCAGTAGAGAGACAATGCCATGACAATACCAGGTTTGGTGAAGAAGTCTTTGGTTTGCTTTCACCCACCATCTCCTTCAGAGGAAACAGTGGTCTCTGCAAACAAGCAGCCACAGGAAGAAAATAAAGCAAATACTATACTCCCTTCCTCCCTCCCTCCCTCCCTCTCTCCTTCCCTCCCAGAAAACCCAGGTGACAGAAGCTAATGAGGTGTTCCTGGTGAACTCTGAGCTCCTGGGAGATCAGTGCTATATGAATAGAAAGTGTCATTATACTTCGAGACACTGGAGAATGGCTTCCCCAGAAGTCATCACGCACTTGGCAGGGAATAGACGAAATAATTTCCTTTCCCTTCTGATGTCTGCATAAAAGCTCCTTAACCATTTACAGAGGTTTTAATCCACTAGTGGACTGTCCCCATTCGAAGACTGCAAGGCTAAAGTTAGTACTGACCTGAACAGGACAGTCACAAGGGAGGACCAGCCGGAGTTCCTCTCTGCTGCTGCTGCAAACTAAATACCTGGCAGTTTGAGAGTTTGGGAGACACAATCTAGCACCAGGGTTTCTCTTCTAAAATGCTGTCAAGCCTCCACAGATTGGGAGAAACCTCCATGGCCCTTCTCCCCATCACTGAAGTCTGCTGCTTTACTTTACAGGGCCTGTTCTTACCCATCTACAGGGAACCCAGCAGGGTATCTTGTACGAGGTATATCTCAAGGTATACTTTACCCTCTTATAAACTGTATTAGTCACTTTTCTGTTGCTGTGATAAAACACCATGACCAAGGAACTTATAAAAGGAAGAGTTTATTTGAGCTTACGATTGGCGGTTCCAGGGAATTAGAGTCCATTGTGGCGGGAGGCGTGGCGGCTGGATCTGGAGCAGCAAACCGAGGGTCACATCTCGCAATGAGGACAGGAAGCAAAGAGGGCAACTGTAGACCACAGAGGCTTGTTAAACTCACTAAGCCTGCCCCCAGTGACACACTTCCCCCAGCATGGCCACACCTTCTAAGACCTCCAAAAACAGCGCCACCAACTGGAGACAAATGTCTGAATACCTAGAGCCTATGGAGGACACACATTCATACCACCACATAAACAGATCTAATTTTAAGACTTTATGGAAGTCTTTCCAGGTGCTGAGGAAGAAATTTTGCAGTGGACAGGCCCACTCCTTATCCACCAAATTCTTCCATAAAAGCAGCTTCCAATAGCAGTCCTCCTACCCACTTCCTTCTGATGGGAATGAGTGGATAATCCAGACAGAAAGGATGAAGACAGGGAGAGGACAGGTGGTATGAGGTTAACTGAAAGAGCAGGGCTCCCGTTCTTAAACAATGACTGACTGGAGGAGAAGCTCAGGTGAGAAGCCAGGAATGGAGTGCCAGGCACTCCTGTCAGCCTAGCACTTGAGAGACAGAGGAGGAATCATCACAAGCTGAAGGTCAACCTGGATGATCTACATAGTAAGTTCCAAGCCAGCCAGGGCTGTCTTAAAAGAAAGATAAGGGGCTGGAGAGACGGCTCAGTAGTTAAGAGTACTGGTTGCTCTTGCAGAAGACTTGGGTTCGGTTCCCAGCACCCACATGGCAGTTAACAGCCATCTGTAACTCCAATTTCAGGGGATCCAACACGTTCTGACCTCTGCGTGTATTGCACATACATGGTACACTTATATAGCAAACAAAATACTCATACATATGCATAAAATAAATAAAAACATAAAACAATGACAGAAAAATCATGCTCATTTTAAAAAGAAGAAGCCAGGCATGGTGATGCACCCCTTTAATCCCAGCACTCAGAAGGCAGAGGCAGGTGGATCTCTGACTTCGAGGCCAGCCTGGTCTACATAGCAAGTTCCTGGACAGCTGGGGCTGTAGGGAGACCCTGTCTCATAAAGACCAAAAACTAAAAAATAATAATAATAAAAAGATGAAAAACAAAAAGAAGCACAAGTTTGGCTTTTATTGTAAGAATCAGAAATCTACTTGAGCGCAAGTAAAGTGAGAATGTGTTGTAGGTTCCTCACAGTACAATAAAAGACTCCCAAGGAAACTCAAAAGCATAATAGGCTTGGAAATCTTGGAGAAATGAATGGAAGAGAAGATGTGGATGGAAAGTACTAAAGTAGCAGAAGCTCAATGCTTTCTTCATAGGTAAGTCCCATCATGAGTCATGCACCAGCCTCCAGCCACTTTTTCCTGCTCCCTTAACAATAAGCAAATTCTTTCCAAGTTGCTTCATTTAAATGCCTTGGAGTGAGAAACCAAGAGGCTAGGCTTCTTCCTATGTTCCCAGCAAGAGGGTGGGTGTGACTGTCAGACTTAATTCTCACCTTGATTCTAGTGAGAAATGCCTAGGAGATTAGTAAAACATACCCCTGGGTGTGACTGTGAGGCCATTTCCAGAGACAAGTAATTACTCTGTGATACAGTCAATGATTTAACCCACTGATGGCTTAAATTTTGTTTATTTGGGGGGCTGGAGAGATGGCCTAGCGGTTAAGAGCACCGACTGCTCTTACAGAGGACCCGGGTTCGATCCCCAGCACCCACATGGCGGCCAAGAACTGTCTGAAGCTCCAATTCCAGGAGAACTCCAGCTCCAGGGGAATCCGAGACCCTCTTCTGACCTCCGCGGCGTTGCACGACACGGGTGCACAAACTTGCATGCAGACAGTACATTCATACACATACAGAAATAAATAAAATTAATAAAAAAAAAATTTAAAAATTTTGTTTATTTGGATTTTTGTTTGTTTCACTTTGTTCAGTTTTAAGACAGGTTCTCCCTAGGCCCTAGCTGACCTGGAATTAGCTATGTAGATCAGGCTGGCCTGGATCTCACAGAGATCCACCTGCCACTGCGTCCCTAGTGCTGGAGTGCTGGAGTTAAAGGAGTGCACCACCATGCCCAGCTGTCTTAAAATTTTTAGAAGACTACTGGGAAGTGATAGACCTGTGAAATGCGGAGCCTAATGTAGAGGAAGTGTAAAGAGTATGCTTTTGAAGGATTTCTCTTAGCCTGGCCCCTTGTGTTACTTCCCTCTCCATCTGGTCCCTATGAGCTGAGCAGCTTTTCTATGCCCCACCCTTCTGCCATGATGTTCTGCCTGACCACAGCCCATCCGTTTAAACCGATCCTCTCTCTGGCATTTGTCAATTCAGATGTTTACTGATTGCTACAGTGGGGTTAAAGGATACAATTCAATTGCTCCCAGCTGGGCAAACTGGGCTGTAAATGACACAGCGGCAAATTTTCCTCAAGGGAGATGGGTACAGGAGGTTGACCAAACTAACCCAGAGACTGCTAGCATAGATAGATCCTGCCTGCCTTACACACCGCTCCTTGGGCAAGTCACTTGGCTTCTATGAGTCTCAATTTACTTATCTGCAACTTGAAAGACATAAATGAGGGTGCCAAAAGAATTAATTAGAGAAACCACATAACAATCTTCACATGGCGTCCAGCAAGAACTAATACTCAATCAGTGTTTGCTCTTAATGCTCTCTTCCACATAGGGCTTCCAGCTTTCATGTGAGTATGAATCCCTTGCAGAGTTGTTCAAATACAGATTCTGATTCCCCAGGTACTAGGTAAACTCTCAGCTTCTGCAGGTCTAACCAGTTTCCAGGTATATCAGCACTTCTGGATCTTGGCCCGCACTTTGTATTCGAAAGAGGAGATAAGGCTGGAGAGATGGCTCAGCAGTTAAGAGCACCCAAATTCACTTCCTAATACCCACAACAGTTGACACAACCACCCCGATAACTCTAGTTCCAGGGAATCCAATGCTTTCTTCTGACCTCCATGTTAGGTTGGAGCTCAGGATGAAAAGCCAAAATGGCATAGACCTTCGGAAGGACCCTCCCCTCTTTTCCAGTCAGGAGCTTGCGTTTGCCTGAAAAAAGGATGGAGATTCCCATGAGACCTCTGGATCTGAGACCCACCTTCAGGCCCCTGACCTGGCCTAACTGGCCAGATTCCAGCATGTTACCATCTCCCCTCCCCTCAGCTGTAAAAGGCCCCTCCCCCCTCCCAGACGCGCATTTTCTTGTGGTCCTTCATCCCAAAGGGCCATGGATTCTCCAGAGAAAGAGCGTATTTCCCAGAATAAATACCTGCCTTTGTTTACTCTTAATTCGGACTGATTTGGCCGTTATCTCGGCGTCAGATGCCTCTTACTCCACAGTCACCCACACACATATAGTATACACTCACACAGAAATATACACATACACATAGATAAAAAAATAAAAATTTTAAAAGAGGAAATAGACTGTAACAGGGAAGAGAATAAAAGAAAAAGGATAGAAGTCTGAAAATTATTAAAAGCAAACCAGCTCAAAATAGGACAAGATTTTGTATCAAAATGGTCCTTCCCAGGGCTTGGTGTTGCATGTCTTTAATCCCAGCACTTAGGAGACAGAGGCAGACAGATCTCTGTAAGTTCAAAGCCAGCCTGGTCTACATGGCTAGTTCCAAGCCAGCTGGGGCTACAGGGAGACATTGTTTAAAAAAAAAAAAAAAAAAGGCTTCCAATGGAAATATATGGACTGCTCCACAAGCCAGAGTACTTCCCAGCACCTCTCACCAGTCCTGCCTCCCACCTGGAGTCAGGACCCACCTACCCTTGAGGGCACAGGAGGCAAGAATGTAAGACCTGGGGTTCTTCTAGTATACCACAGAAATGTTTACATTTTACTTTCTTTTAAAATCGAAGAAAAGTAAATATAATCATAATAATACATTAATCTATCCAACCAAGATCATAGTTGATTTTATAACCATGTAATCAGAAAAACATAATTTTTAATTAATTTTTTTAATTTTATGTGTACAAGTGTTACACCCGGCATGTATGTAAGTCTACCCATGCCAAGCATTCTAAGAATGAACTTTGCCTGGCTTGAGGCAACGACTTGTAAGACCTGTCCTGCAAAAACTCCAAGAGTTATCTGCTATCTCTGTGGGCATTCAGTTGCCTCTGTGAGTTATCTGTAGCTCTGAAGTTTCAGGATATTACAATGTTTTCTCTTGCTTCACCTATCTCTGCGAAGTTCTAGAACCGGATAGCCCCTTCCCTGAGGCACTGAGCAAAAAATGTCACCTCTAGTTTACCTGTTGCATAAAACGGAGCTCTGCAGCACCCCACCCATTACGAGCAAGGTGGCTCGCCCCTCCCTTCTGCCTAACCCCACTTCCTCTGCCATAACACAGTACTTTTGGTATATAAGCACACTTCTGCATGAATAAAGGGAGACTCATTTCTCCTGGACCTTACCCTCTGAGTCTGTTCATTTCCATGGGTAATCTCCCTATGGTTCCCCCTCCCCTCTCCTTGCCAGACTAAGACTAGAGGCAGTCTGCCTGCAGGCAAGGGACAGCCTTGAAGCTTGCAGGGAGAGAAGAACGCGTGTGGAATGCGTCACGCATGACTCAAGACTAAAACTACCAGCAAACCATGCTTGGTGGAGGACAGAAAGGGCATTGGATCCCCTGGAACTGAGTTTATAGTGGTCGTTAGGCACCATGTGGGTGATGGGATTTGAACCTTGGGTCTTCTGTAAGAGCAGCCAGTGCTTTTAACCACTGAGCCATCTCTCTAACCCAGAAAATATAATTTTTTTTTGTCTTTTTGAGTCAGGGTCTCCCTTTCGTCCCAGCTGGCATGGAGCTCGCTGTGTAGACCAGGCTGCCTTGAACTCACAGACTCCTTCTGCCTCTGCCTCCTAGTGCTGGATTAAAGGCGTGACCCACCACACCTGGCTGAAAATATAATTTTTTAATGCTATCATGGATGAAAGATTTACAAATGCAAAAGAAAACTAGGGTCCAGAAAAGTCATTAAAGTGGCCCTGAAGGACTACTATTACATTGAGGATTCAAGATGGGGAAAAGGATAGAGAACAAAGACCATAATGTATTTCCAACTTGGAGGATCAATGTTTCTTTAAGATTCTATGGCCTTGTTTGTTGTTGGTTGTTTTTTGCCAAGATCCATTAGCTATAAAGTCACACCTGCAAACACTTGCTTCCTGCTCATCTCAAATCCTCACACATACCAATATTGCTCATCACTGCCAAAGGGTTATCACAAGCCACCCAGCTTTATAGCCTGCCTCTGTCTTCTCTGCTTGCTTCCAAAATAAAGAAACTATAATTTTCATTGTTACAAAATCCTCTCCATCCCAGAACATTGCATGTATTATTCACGTATTTCCTCATTAATTGTACATCGATTTGCTGACAGATGTTTTGTTTTTTTTTATTTAATGGGAAATGTAGCCAGACATGGGTGGCACATGCCTGCCTTTATCCCATACCACACAGAAGTCAGAGGCAGAAAGATCTCTGTGAGTTCAAGGCCAAGGCCCTGGTCTACATAGCGAGTTCCAGGACAGTCGGGGTCAGGGAGAGACGGTCCAAATAGTAAGCCCACCAAAATAAAAATAAATAATTAACCAGTAAATAAAATGGGAAATGAACCCAAGAAAAGATTAAATGAGAGCTATGCTTTGAAACATCAAAAAGAAAAAAAAAAAACTAAGTCAACAGCGATGATGATGATGATTGATGATCGATTGGCAGTTTTTAGAAGTTAACAACATTCTGAGCTCTCATACCACCAAGGCATTGATTTTCACCCATTGGTATAAATCAAAATACTTGTGTAGCATTAAACAGCTGCCTGGACCCCACATCACACTTTCTTCCTCAGACTGTCCAGAGAATAGAACATCAGTCCTGTGTCTTAAAGAAGCTCTAAATGGGAATCCACTGTTAGGAGAGCTTAATCATCATGTGGAAGAAGACAAAGGAAACAACACAGGAAGGAGAACATTGGAAGTAGAAATAGTTGGACAAATCTGTGGCTTCACAGACTATTACAATCTAGAGAAAGGGACTAGCTGGTGGTGGTGGCCCACGCCGTTAATCCTAGCATTGGGGAGGCAGAGGCAGGTGGATCTTGTGAGTTCAAGGCCCAGCCTGGTTCTACAGGAGAGTTCCAGGACAGTGGGGCTAAAGGAGACCCCTGTCTTGAAAATACCAAAAAAAAAAAAAAACAAAAAAAAAAAAAAAAAAAAAAAAAAAAAAAAAAAAAAAAAAAAAAAAAAAAAAAAAAAAAAAAAAAAAAAAAAAAAGAAAGAAAGAAAGAAAGAAAGAAAAAGAAAAGAAAAGGAAAAGTTCCTTCAAACTTGGAAGATTGATGACTCTGATAATATCCCAGAGCCTGAGGTTTTACCTGAGGGTAAAATCCACTTTATAAAATGTTGCCTACTCTTATACAAGGTTAAATACTTGAGAGCTCATAAACTTGACAATGGAAGATAAGGAGTGCTGGGGAGTACAGACAGGGTCTCACTATGTAGCCCTGGCTAGCCTGAAACTCTCTCTCTCTGTAGACCAGGACAGCCTCAAACTCATCAAGATCCACTAAAAAGGATCTTTAACCTGAGTCTTCCAATCTCCCTCATCCCAACTCACCAAGATATCTACGGATAGGAGTCAGGGAATCTATGAACTTGAATGTAGAGGGGGATAATTACACCATGATTTCCTCTCACTTTTCACTGGCTATTGTGCCTTTCCTTCAGTGTAACTGTAGTCTTCATTCTTGGGTAGAAGTGACCTATGACTGACGGCAGTAATAATCACACTATTTTAAGATCACAGTATAGTTGATGTGATGTTATAAAATATTACTTACAATCCTACTGTTTTTAAATTAAGGGTTGTTAGGCCCACCTCAAGAACTGGCTGATATAGCCGAGGGTAGTGGCTCACACCTTTAATCCCGACACTCAGGAGACAGAGGCAGTCAGATAGATCTCTGTGAGATTAAGGCCAGCCTGGTCTACATAACAAGTTCCAGGCAGCTGGGGGAAAAGGAAAACCCTGTCTCATAAAACAAACAGAAAAGGAACTGTTCATTTGATGCATTAATAAAAGATATAGCCCAGCATAATGGCCTACACCTTTAATCCCAGCACTCAGGAGATAGGCAGGTGGAGCTCTGGAAAACCAAGGCCAACCTGATCTACATAGTTCCAGGCCAGCTGGGACTACAAGGAGACCCTGTCTAAATAAATAAATAAATAAATAAACAAACAAACAACTGTGTCAGGACAGAGGTTTCTGGAACCTTCTTCTGTGATCCCTCAGACATTGAAACAGGTGAGATTTTTATCCCTATTGTACCCAAACTATTGTGTTGTACTCAATTTCCTGCCCATTGTTCATTGAAAGTAAGGGCTAAGAGGAGAAGAGAAAGACAGGGACAGTATGAAAGTGTGAAAAAAAAAGAAAAAGAAAAAGCTCCTCAAAGTAAATAATGTTGTTTGTTTGTCTGTCAATTTGACACCCCTGGACAGAGAGAAACTCAATTGAAGAAATTTCTCCATCAAACTGGCCTATAAGCATGTCTGTCCAGTGATTAACAGTTGACATAGGAGGTCTCAGACCACTGTGGGTGGTGCCATTCCTAGGCAGGCAGGCTAGGCTGTACAAGGTAGCTGACCATGAGTCTGAGAGCAAGCAGCATTCCTCCACGGTCTTGGCTTCAGTTCCTGGCTGCCTTCCAAGTGCCAACATTTGCCCCTTTTTTTGGGGGGGGGACATTTTTCAGACACACAGGATCTCCCTGTAGCCCCTGCTGGCCTGGAACTTAACTCTGCCTGGCACTAAAGACGGTTTTTAGCCACCATGTGGGTGCTGGGAATTGAACCCAGGTCCCCTGTAAGAGCAGTTGGTGCTCTTAACTGCTGAGCCATCTCTCCAGCCCCAACATTTGCCTTTTTAATTCACTCTTTTTTTTACATTTAGTATGTCTTTACTGCTTAACGTATTAACCAGAGGTACACCCTGTGTTCCAATCACAACGTGAAATCATTCCATAACATCTACATGTTCACCCAAATCACGGAGTGTGATCTCCATAACACCCGAAACACTTGCCCTGATAAATCAGGGACTAGAGCTGCTTCCTGCCATTTTCCAAGAATGAAAAGAAACAAACGGAACTCACTAACTTCTTAAAAATCCTCCTACAAATGATTTTATTTTCTTTTAGAATAAAAAAAATAGGGCTGCAGAGATGGCCTAGCGGTTAAGAGCGCCGACCGCTCTTACAGAGGACCCGGGTTCGATCCCCAGCACCCACATGGCGGCCGAGAACCGTCTGAAACTCCAGTTCCAGGGGAATCCGACACCCTCTTCTGACCTCCGCGGCATTGCACGACACGGGTGCACACACTTGCATGCAGACAGTACATTCATACACGTAAAGAAATAAATAAAAATTAAAAAAAAAATATTGCATTCAAGATTACCTGCCAGGCTGGAGAGATAGCCTAGTGGTTAAGAGCACCGACTGCTCTTGCAGAGGACCCAGGTTCAATCCCCAGCATCCACATGGCAGCTAAGAACCGTCTGAAACTCCAATTCCAGGAGAACTCCAGTTCCAGGGGAATCTGAGACCCTCTTCTGACCTCTGCGGCATTGCACGACACGGGTGCACAAACCTACATGTAGACAGTACATTCATACACATACAAAAATAAATAAATAAATAAATAAATAAATAAATAAATAAATAAATAAATAAATAAAAGATTACCTGCCAACTTGCTCTAAAGCAATAAAGAGGAAACATGGAAGCAGGAACCATTTAAAATTGGGATAAACAGCAAAGACACCTGCACGCCATGCTAAGTGCCTTTCTCCAAAAAAAAACGTAACAGAAAGTTAACACTTCTCATTAGCCTTGTCCATTAAAGTAAGCTCTGAGTTCAGTAATTCGCACATGTTCTGTAAACTGAACTGCTTCTCTCCAGTCCTAAGCAGCAGATGGGAAGACAGTCTTCACATCCCAAGCATCAACAAGAAAGATCTTGACTGTGTGTCTGAACCTTACTTGAGGACAAAAATGTTTTCTATTTGCCAGGGGTAATGTCCGAGTAATCCTTCAGCATTCCAGCCAAGTGTTCGTTATGAGTCTTAAACCGTCCCTTTTTCTGTGAAGCGGGCTTTTTCCTTCTTTGAATAGAGGCCACTTTCTTTGGTCCAGATTCCTGCATGCAAGAAATATCCTGGCGCTTCAGATACTTTTCAATTTTCTCCTTGTCCATCGAGTCCACAGTGACACTCCTCCACAGTTTCTGGAATTCTTCATCCACAGAAAACTGACAGCTCTTATCACGGAGGAAAAGTATTTTCTTCTTTTTTTTTTTTTAATTTTTTTTTTACATTTTTTAATTTATTTTTGTATGTGTATGAATGTACTGTCTGCATGTAGGTTTGGGCACCCGTGTCGTGCAATGCCACGGAGGTCAGAAGAGGGTCTCAGATTCCCCTGGAACTGGAGTTCTCCTGGAATTGGAGTTACAGACGGTTTTCAGCTGCCATGTGGGTGCTGGGGATCGAACCAGGGTCCTCTTCAAGAGCAGTCGGTGCTCTTAACCGCTAGGCTATCTCTCCAGCCCCAAGTATTTTCTTCTTATAGGGACAATTTACAAAGAGTATCTGGTCCCCTAAAGCCTTGACAGCTTTCTGGGAATTAGGCAGTCCTCCTTCTCTGTCTTCTAAAAGAATTCCTCCCAATCCTCGCAGGTCATGGTTATCTAAAAGCCTAAGTAGGGCCTTCTTATCTTTCAAGTTGTACTGGGCTTGAAGGCATATTTCCCATCTACTACTTCAATTTTGGGGGTTGTTGACTAAGGCCTCAGTCATCCATTGTTTCTGCTTGAGTCTGATATCTAAATGCTGTGCTTCATCCAAAATTTCTTCTCAAGTTAGAGGATGCGTATTTCCTCGCCGATGCTGTGTTTTCATGTCACAATTTTAGCAAGAACACCAAATTTATATCCAGAACTTCTGAAAACACTGAGAGTGCTTTTAAATGATCCATCGCTATGATGATCCTCCATGCTCTACTTTAGCCTTCTTCTTTGATGATGATGATGATGATGATGATGCTGATAATGATGACTCGGAAGATACTGCATGTTTTTCTACAACAGGAGTGGAAAGAGCTCGTTTTTTGAACAGCTTCAGTTCTCTCAATGGGCTCGGATTCATAATGCTGCGGCTCAGGCTCCTGAGGCGGCGACTCAGCCCCCAGCTCCGCCCACCACTTCCTGGTCTGGCTGCTAGATGCTCAGTTCACTTTTTCAAGATGAATTCTGAGCAAGATGCTGTGACTGGCGCTTCAGTGTGCTAGTTTAGGAGTCTAATTTTAAGACCTGAGTTTAAGGACTCAGCAGGTAAAGGCATTTGCAGCCAAGCCCAACTCCTGAGTTCAATACCCAAGTCCCACATGGCAAAGGAGAGAACCAACTCCCCCAAATTATTCTCTGACCTACACACACACACACACACACACACACACACACATACACACACACACACGCACACGGCAGGGTACATATACTGCGCGCACACGCACACACACACACGGCATGGTACATATACTGCGCACACATACACTGTAATCGGCATGGTACATATACTGCGCACGTGCGCACGCACACACACACACACACACACACACGGCATGGTACATATACTGCTCACACACACACACACACACACACGGCATGGTACATATACTGCGCACACACACTGTAATAAGTAAAATGGAATTTTTTTAACAACCTAGGTTTGCCCACTAACTCTGACTCTTCACCTGTGTGATCTTGGGCAAGACACCTGAGCTCCCTCCTCATCCTCATCCATAAAATATCATTTTTACCTCCTAAGAGAGCTGAAGAGTTGTATGAAGTAAAGCATGTAAAAGCACTTTGCACAGTGCTAGTCATTATCATTTTATTATTGCAATCCAATACTGCAAGGTTAATGGCAGAACTTGGCACGGTCTTTGATTTCCACACTGTGAGAACTCCCTACCCAGTGATCTTCAAAGTACCACTTAGTGAATCTGCCTAGGCTTAAGCTTCCTATTTAGTTCAAGAAATGTTAACTGCTGATTTAATATTCCTGAAAAATTATATAATCTAACTCTAATCATGAGGGAACACCAGTCAAAACCCAGTTTTTGAATGACATTATAAGAAACAACTGGCCTAAATTCTTTTAAAATGTCAAGGTCATGAAAATCAAAGAAAGGCCAGAAACCCACACCAAATATATATAATTCTGGAATGAATAGAGAAAAAGAACATTGCTATTTTTAAAAACAGGGACAATTGGCAAGATGTGAGTAAAGTCTGTAGATTAGATAATACTGTATCGGTGCAAACACCCTGAATGAATATTCTTAGAAAAATAGACAGAAAAGCATCTCAGAGCAATGTGAGCATGACCTATGAAATCTGTGATCAGGCAGCTCAAAAAAATGCAGTTATTCGACCCACCTGGGCTTGGTTTCCAGATACCCAACCCCACCCACATCCACTCCCATAGCTGACCAGAGGATATTGGAATCTAAGGATGTAAAGCCCCCCATCTCAGGAGGCTGTGTGTGTGTGTGTGTGTGTGTGTGTGTGTGTGTCCCTTGGTGCTGTGTGGGGTTTGGGCACAGACTGCTTGCAAATTGTTTTACATGAAGGAATGCTGTACTCATAAATTATCACTTATTGTTAAAAAATGAAAAAAAAACGGAATGCAGAAGTATATGGCAAATGCAGGAACAGTTATGGCAGAATGCATTGATCTGGGATCGGGTGGGGTGGGGTGGTGGAAGGGAAAGGGAAAATATGCCTGAACTGAATTGGAAAATGATGTATGAAATACACAAAGCATCAATAAAAAAAAAAAATAAAAAAAAATGTAATCTCGCCTAGCATGGTGGTGCATGCCTTTAATCCCAGCACTCAGGAGGCAGAGGAAGTCGGATCTGAGTTCAGGGGCAGCTTGGTCTACATAGTGAGGTCCAGGCCAGCTGGGGCTACAGGGAGACCCTAACTCAAAAAAAAAAAGGGAAAGAAGATTGAGCACAGGCCAGAGGAGCAAGCCTGTAAGCAGCGTCCCCCGTGGTTTGTGCTCCAAGTTCCTGCCTTGGCTTTCTTGTGATGGTGATCTGTAAGCCAAATAAACCTTTTCCTCCCCAAGTTGGTTTTGGTCAGTGATTTTTTCACAGCAATAGAAAGTAACTAGTGCAAAGATCGAGGTCAACCTGGACAACAAGTTCCAAAAGCCAACTGTGGCCACGGGAAGACCCTATCTCAAAACAACAACAACAACAAAAACAACAAATCGCAAAAGACCCCCTAAAATCCGAATATAAAACAAACACCCAGGGCTGGAGAGATGGCCTAGCGGTTAAGAGCGCTGACTGCTCTTACAGAAAGACCTGGGTTATGATCCCCACACCACATGGCGCCGGAAACATCTGAAACTCCAATTCCAGGAGAACTCCAGTTCCAGGGGTCCGAGACCCTCTTCTGACCTCCGTGGCATTACACGCACCGGTGCACAGACTTGCATGCAGACAGTACCATTATCAAATAAATAAATAAATAATAATAAATAATAAATAAATATCAAAAAGACCCCCCAAAAACCAAATACCTCCCTAAGCCCCCCAAAACAACCTCTCAAAACAAAAGAACCAGAAAAACCCACTTTTGACCTTAAAGACGTTAATGCTAGGTCCTTATTCTGTTTTTTTTTTGTTGTTTTGTTTTGTTTTTGGTTTTTTGGTCTTTTTGAGACAGGGTCTCCCTATAGCTCCAGCTGTCCTGGAATTCGTTATGTAGATCAGGCTGCCCTTGAACTCACAGAGATCTGCCTGCCTCTGCCTCCCAAGTGCTAGGATTAAAGGCGTGTGCCACCACGCCCAGCCTTAGGTCCTTATTCTTCTACCTGTCTATTTAAGAACTAAAGGGAAGTAAATGTTTATTTCATTTCACACAAACCTTGCCCCTAATTCCCAGGAAATCATAGTACTAATAGTACTTAAGCCTGTTGTGAAATAGAGCAGGAGCCTTGTATATAGTGATTTTTTTTTTTTTTGACAAATGTGTGTGTGTGTGTATGTGAGAGAGAGAGAGAGTGCTTATTTATGGATATTTGGTATTTGAGCCTCTGATTTTGGTTAAATTTCCCGAGTGTGTTCTGAACTCATCAATGTTGAGCCTGGAGAGTTAACATTACCCCTCCACCCCCACCCCTTAATTATGTCTGAAAAATTTATCTTTCTGGGAAAGCTAAATGTCCTGATAAAGAAGAAAAGTCAACTTTGATTTCCTGGGAAGAGGTTGTGGAATTCAATATTTGCTTGTTGAACCTGGACAATGGTAGGCATCTCTATAGGCTGTAGGCTTTGCAAAGGTACCACCTCTCAGGACCACATAATCTAAAGGAGGAGATAATTTTAGTTGTACAGAGTCAACCTAGTGTTCACGGACATGGTGCATAAATATCCCAGTTATTGTATTTGAGTGTATGAGAAATTCTTTAACTAATCAACTAATTAATTAATTAGTTAAAAGAGAATTAATTATTTAAAAAAAGTAGCCAAACCTGGGTCCTCTGGAAGATCAGCCAATGCTTTTAACTGCTGAGCCATCTCTCCAGCCACCTGGAGATGCTACCTGTTCTCCATAGCTGGAACTCTGAGAAAAATCAATCAAGTTTTTTCTATAAAACACAGAGCATTGTTGCCTATAAAGTCGTTTGAGGGCTGTAGAGATGGTTCAGTGCCTAAGATCCTTCCTGCTCTTCCAGAGGATGAGAGAAAGGTGTTTGGGGGGGGACTGAGACTTAAACTTGGGGGGCAGTTCTGTTGGGTATTCACTCAAGGGGCTTGGCATCAGGTCTTGAGTGAATGTGAGAAGAGAGATCTAGAACAGATGCTTCTGGGCTGCTTTCAGTCCCCGGAACCTCTCAACGTGAGGCTCCTGCCTTTCTTGGTCTATATGTAGTAAGCAGAATGATTCAACAGCCATATCTTTGTCACCACCTGGACCCCAACATAAAGTCACATCTCTTCATGTTTTCAAGACAGCATGATAAACCAAAAACACTCTAGGAGGGTAATTATAAGTCGGGTATGGTGGCGCATGCCTTTAATGTCAGCACTGGGGAAGCATAGGCAGGTGGATCTCTGTGACAAGACTAGCCTGGTCTACAGAGAGAGTTCCAGGCCAGCTGGGGTTAAGAGAGACCCAAAAAAAAGAAAGGAAAAACTATTCATGAATTTTGACTTTTCTGTCTGATATTCTAGACCCTTCATAAGACCTAGCTTCACTGCAAAATATTGACGATTGTGAGAATCAAATTAGATGAACCACCATCTAGAATACTGTAAACTGTGAAGTTCTACATAAGTAGCGGATGCTGTTAACATTTTGCCAAATTTGCTTTATCACTTATCTCCTCTTT
>VZQC01006507.1:2713758-2725224 GCA_009823505.1 Rhizomys pruinosus
CTTGCTTGACTCAAGGAGACCCATATTTGCTTTATTGGTTTAGTGGCCTTTGGTAACACTCTCTGGTATTTCAGAGACCATCTGTACACTTGCAAGTGTGGTCTCAATACATCTTTCCCATGTTTACATCAGGTCTTCGACAGTAGGGCCTTATCGCCTCTCTTCTTGCAGGTATCCCAGTTTAGAGGCAAGGAGCCTTTACCTTTTGTGGGGGCTTGGATCCCCTGGCCAACATCTTCTTGGTAGAATAATCCATTGCTGATGTCAGAGCTCCCGTATTAATATATTTTGCTTAAGTGCATAGCTTAAGGAGACTTTAGTATTATATTTGGTTCTGAACATTCATTCTTCCAAGTGTATAAAGGCCACAGAATTGTGTTTACCTTTTAGTAACAATGTGTTTTCCCTTCACAGTCCCAGCTGAAGCTCCCATATAGGATGATGAATAGTTCTTCAGCGAGAGTCCTCTTCACATCACACCCAACCCTTGACTCCTGCTCTTGACAATGCCAAAGTCTAACACTACCATCAGAACCACACAAAGGCCCAGTGATTCATTCATAACTGACGCGCAAGCCTTCACTACTGATTGTCACAAAGAACAATTTGGAGGCTTCAGGAGTCACAGCCTTTCTCCATTTTTCTTTTCTGCTGATGAGTTCTGGAGAATTGGGATAACAGTAAGATATCCGTCATCTTGTTGGGTTTACACCAACTGATGTGACAATCTCAGCCAGTACACCTGGGAGCTGACTTTAATCATGGTCTGTGGGTCTCGGCTTTGAAAAATATTGCTTTGATGTATCATGCTCTACGTTCTCTGAGCCAAATGATCTACAGGAGACTTTCTATGTCTTGTTTATAAACCTGGGGAGAAGAGAAGAGGCAATATAGTGAATTCTTATTTCATTGGCAAAGGTAATCCAAAGATACTTTAATGTTAAAAATTCATGGGCCTTGAAAGAAGATAATTCAAGCTAAACACAGAGAACATTAAAGTAACTGCACATGCAAGCAAAATGTGAGCTAAACTGTGCTACATCTTCTGTATTTCATTCCATGTTTTCTGATAATGTTCATCAAATATTTCCAAGTTTTCTAAGTTTACCAGTAAGATTAGCTGCTTTTCGTAATTAATGGTAATATAAACCTGCAAGTCTTCCAAAAAAATTTATTATTTTTAGTTCTGCAAAAATAAAAGACAGCAGCTTAAAACCATTCCTTGGTGATTACAGCTTGTGATTACATGAGAGACTAAGTTAATGGTGAGTTCAGTCCCGTGGGTCTGCTAAGACAAGGCGATTCTAACTATTTCATTTGCATTTGTTAAGTCCTTAGGCCAGAGGCCTCCAAATAGTTTGCACAATTCCTCAGTCAACAGAAAATGTTAAGCATGATTTCTGCAAACTACATAGTAGACACAGAGCCCCAAACTTGTTTTTGAGTTTGTTTTGTTTTGTTTTTTTGGTCTTTTGAGACAGGGTCTCCCTTTGGACCCAGGTCTCCCTTTGGCCTGGAACTCGCTATGTAGACCAGGCTGGCCTTGAACTCACAGAGATCCACTGCCTCTGCCTCCCAAGTGCTGGGATCCAAACATGTTTTAAGACCTGAAACCCATCAAGTTTACCTCTTGCTCATATAGTAGCATGAAGTAGATGTGCATACAACTTCAGACCCACCTACTTTGCAAGGATGAAGGCTTCTCTCATCGCAGGCTCCAGGGCTGGGCATGTTTTGCATCTAAGCCAATGGAAAGGGAAACATAAAGCTGCATGTGGCTGGCAGAAGCCTACCAGCTTAAAGCGTATTCCGGAAAGGACAGCTTTCAGTAAACAGCGGAGCATGGCACCTGTGCCTCTCAATTTATTCATTCCTTTATGCTGGATTAATTCCTAAAGCATCTAAAAAGTTCTGAAACTTAGAGAACACTCTTTTTTCTTTTTACTTTAAAAAAATTTTTCTTTTGCTTATTTTTATTTCATGTGTATGAATGTTATGTCTGCATGTGTTTAAATGCACCCATGTCATGCAATTCCTGAGGAGGACAGAAGAGGGTGTTAGATCCCCTGGAAATGGAGTTACAGACAGTTGTTAGCTGCCATGTGGGTGCCGGGATTTGAACCCAGGTCTTCTGTGAAAACAACCAGTGCTCTTAACCACTGAGCCATCTCTCCAGCCCCAATAAAATATTTTTTTTAAAGGACCTCCAAGGAGGCAAGCAACAACAGGATCACCTGTCTTTAATCTATAGCCTGTTACTTGCAAGTGTCCAGCTCCGTAAACTGAACCAGGTCTCCTCTCCCCTCTGTTTTCTCCCCTGGGAATTATATCACTCTTATGTCATAAGGTCCAGGTGAGGATTCAAATGTGACTATTTTAGGATGCTTAGCACAGTGCCTGCCATACAGTGCCTGTCAGGTGGTAAGCTTTCTATTAAATGTTAACTGGTGTTACCAGCTTTTACTATACTGGGCAGTTGGAAAACTCTGAATGAGTGAATGAATAACCCCCTAGTGCCCTAAGAACAGAAAATTACATAGGAAATGTGAAATTACTACATTGTCCTCCATTTTGGTACTAGTCTGGGCTGAATTCTGCTATGTTTTGTTTTGTTCTTTATGTTTATGAATTTTTTGCCTACATGTATGTAAATGCACCCATGTTGTACAATGCCTGTGGAGGCCAAAAAAGGAGTTGGATCCCCTGGAGCTGGAGTTATGAACGATTGTTACCTACCATGTGGGTGCTAGGAACCAAATCTGGGTCCTCTGCAAGAGCAGCCAGGATTCTTTTTTATTATTTTTTTTAATTTTTATTTATTTTTGTATGTGTATGAATGTACTATCTGCATGCATGTCTGTGCACCCATGTCATGCAATGCTGCGGAGGTCAGAAGAGGGTCTCAGATTCCCCTGGAACTGGAGTTCTCCTGGAATTGGAGTTACAAAAGGTTCTTAGCCGCCATGTGGGTGCTGGGGATCCAACCCGGGTCCTCTGCAAGAGCAGTTGGTGCTCTTCACCGCTAGGCTATCTCTCCAACCCCGAGCAGCCAGGATTCTTAACTACTGAACCATCCTTCCAGCACCCATATTTGGTGTTTATTCCTATATTTTTTACCATAGATTTTTGTACTTGTCATCTACACTGAGGCAGTAAGTAGTCAGAAAGAAGCAATGCATGCAGTCGAAAACATTATCCTATTTGGTGACCGGCAGCTGACATTGGCAAGAACTTCAAACATAATCAGGAATATACTGTGTGGTTTTGCCAAATAATTGTCTTCTGGAAATGCTATCTTCTGTGGAAATCTGTCTTATAACTTTGGCCTCAAATAACATTAGATTAAATGAATTCCAGGAATCCTGGCCAATCAAAAGACTTGTAGTCTTTCTTCTGGGGATGTATTTAAAATAGCCCTCAGCCAACTACTCTGCAGGAAGACCAGTTGGACAGCAGCCATTTGGAAATATTACAATTATAAGAAATTGAGTTGATTAATCACTTTCCAAATGTTTCTCAAAAAAAACTTCTGTGGTGGAAGGAAGAAAAAAACGTGCTTGTATGACCAATGCCTCTATGTTGCCTTCCCACTGAAATGCAAACCAAAAATCACAAACATATATTTTCTTACATCTTTGGGCCTTTGCCCTTCCCATTCATTGCATCTGCCTGGAACATTTTCCATGGTTCCCACCCCCGTCATCCTGACATAATCCTGCAAATCAGAGTTGTAGAGTGCAGAGGTTACTGGTTAGGTTTGATTCTCACTCTCTCTGTTTCCCAAGCTGAGTGATATAGGGCATGTTATTTAACCTCTCCATGACATAGGTTCATATAGTAATGGTAATTCTATAAATATTGTGGGAGCTTGGGAATATTAAGTAGGTTGGTGTTATTGCTGTGACAAAATACTCTGACCAAAACCAACTTGGAGAGGAAAGGCTTTATTTGGGTCTCAACTCCCGGGTCACAGTTCATCACTGAGAGAGCCCAAGGTAGGAATTCAGGGCAGGAACCTGGAGGCAGGAGCTGACCCACAGGCCATGGAGGAATGCTGCTTACTGGCTTGCTTCCCTAGCCCATGCTTTCTTATACAATGTAAACCCATCTGCCCAGGGGTGGCACCGCCCACAGTGGGCTGGACCCTCCCACATCACTCAACAGTCAAGAAAATACCCCCATAGATATGCATGTCCACAGTCCAGTCCATTGTTAGCCATTCCCCAATTGAGCTCCCTCAACCCAGGTGTGTCATGTTGACACTAAACTTATCCAGCACACTTGGCATATGAAAAAATATATACAATAGTCTAGTTCTGGACATAGTAATTGTCACATAATTGGTGCCGCTATTGTCCTTGTAGTCCTTGTGCTTCAGCAAAGCTAAGCACCTTTCCCTCCATGCTTGGACCATCTCTCCACACATCACATTCAACCACTTTTGCAGTCTGTGTATGACCGCTGCCGTATGAATGGCAAAGATGTCATCTTACCCTGGAGGACATCAGGCCATACAGTCAAGTCATAAATATGGTCAATACACAGAAGACTCGGTTAATATAAGAATGAACTAAGTAGCACCCAAGCTTTTTAAAATTTTTTTAAATTTTTTTATTTTTTTTGGTCTTTTTGAGACAGGGTCTCCCTGTAACCCCAGATGTCCTAGAACTGGCTATGTAGACCAGGATGACCTTGAACTCACAGAGATCCACCTGCTTCTGCCTCCAAAGTGCTGGAATTAAAGGTGTGTGCCACCACGCCTGGCTAATTTTTATTTTTATATTATTTTTATCGAGTGTTTTGCCTGCATGTATTTAAGTGTTGTACAGTGCCTGTCGAGGCATTGGAGAGCATTGGATCCCCTGTAACTGGAGCTAGGAACAGTTGTCAGCAACCATGTGGGTGCTGGGAACTGAATCTTGATCCTCCGGAAGAGCAGCCAGTGCTCTTAACCACTGAGCCATCTCTCCAGCCCTACGACCCAAGCTTCTCAAGCTTCCTGTATAATCGATGTTTTCTCTTCATTGTGTGAGATTATTGAGTGTTGACTCACTGTGAAAGCCAGGCGAGGTAAGGCTTTGAGCTAGCTCATAGCCTGCATGATAATCCAAAACCTGCATAAAATCAGAAAATTCTTATTTGAAGCTGAGGATAGAACTCCATTGATATAATGCTTGGCTAGTATCTATGATACCACATAAAACCAGGATTGGCCGTACATGTCTATAGTCCCAGCCCTTTGGAGGTGGAAGCAGGAGACTCAAGAAGTTCAAGGCTATCTTCAGCTACAAAACAAACTGAAGACCCTATCTCAAATGATGTGGCTTTAGTAAAGTGCAAGAGGATTTCTGTTCCCTAGATCCCATAGAAAAAGCCAGTGGTGTGTATCTATAATTCCAGCACTGGACAAGCAAAGACGGGCTTATCTCCAGAGCTCACTGGACACCGTCTAATCAAACTGGTGAGCTCTGGGCTCAGTGAGACATCCTGTCTGAAAAAAAATACGGTGGAGAGTAATTGAGGAAGACACTTGACATACATCTCTGGCCCCCACATACATGACACACATGAGTTTACACCCATATGAAAATGTACATTCCCATGCCAGGCGTGGTGTCACACACCTTTAATACCAGCACTCAGGAGGCAGAGGCAGGCGGATCTCTGTGAGTTCAAGGCTAGCCTGGTCTACATAGCGAGCTCCAGGCCAGCTGGGACTAAAGGGAGACCTTGTCCCAAAAAGACCAAAAAAAAAAAAAAAAAAGTACATATCCTACACCTACAGAGAGAGAGAGGGAGAGAGAGAAAGATGAAACTTAAAGTTTTCTGGAGTAGTTGTTGAACACTGCCTCTCCCATGGCTGGTGTGAGGTCCGCTCTCAGCTCCTAGGAGAGATCTACGAAAAGTCAGGGTCAACCTGCAAATGGAGAAGGATATCAGCAGGAATGTGATCCCAGGAGACTTGGGGCTGGGCTGGGGGCACAGGCCTGTAATCCCAGCTACTCAGGAGGCAGAGGCAAGAGGATGGAGAGTGTGATGCCAGTTGAACAGCACAGTAAGACTTTATCTCAAAACAAACAAACAAAGCATAAATTAGAGACACTAAAATACCAAGCCCAACAAAGGCCAGGAACTCGTTTTTGTGAAAGTAAGATAGGGGTGATGAGATCATAAGCTTCCTGGCAGTGGGAGAAAACATCCTGTGTGAGTTGGTGTTGGAGGAGGGAGGGCTCCCGCTGCTGGGAAAGCAGCGCAGGAGTTCACCGGAAGCCCCCTCAGTTTCTCCATCCAGTGACCTTGCTTCCTCCTTCAACAGAAAATCAATTGAAAAAAACTGCGAAGTGCTATAAAAATGTAAGAAATTGCCCCACATGGTTGAGGGAGACGCCTCCACCCATGAACTCCCAGAAAGGACTCCCCCGTGGAGGGGCCTCCGTGTCTTCTTCACTGAAGGGCTCCTTCCCACTTATGCTAGTAAATTTTTTTAATTTTTTAAATTTTATTTTTATTTTTCTCTATGTGTATGAATGTACTGTCTGCATGCAGGTCTGTGCACCCGTGTTGTGCAATGCCGCGGAGTTCAGAAGACTGTGTCAGATTCCCCTGGAACTGGAGTTCTCCTGGAATTGGAGTTTCAGAGGGCTCTCAGCCGCCATGTGGGTGCTGGGGATCGAACCCGGGTCCTCTGCAAGAGCAGTCGGCGCTCTTAACTGCTAGGCCATCTCTCCAGCCCCTATGCTAGTAAATTTTTAAGAAATTGAGGGGAGCCAGGTGTGGTGGCCAACAACTTTAATCCCAGCACTTGGGAGGCAGAGAGAGACAGATCTCTGTGAGTTCAAGGCCAACCTGGTCTACATAGCCAGTTCCATGATAGGTGGGGCTCCAGGGATACCCTGTCTCAAAAACACCCAAAAAGAAATTGAGGTGGACAACAGGCTTGAAAGTTTACAATGGGACAAAATTTTGTATTTTTGTATTAAGACTGTGCCTTTTAGCCAGGCATGGTGGTACACGCCTTTAATCCCAGCACTCAGGAGCCAGAGGCAGCTGGATCTCTGTGAGATCAAGGCCATCTTGTTCTACATAGTGAGTTCCAGGATAACTAGGGATACACAGTGAAACCTTGTCTTTAAAAAAATGCCTTGGGGTGGGGGCATCGCTGTACCTTTGAAATATCATATGAGGGGCTGGAGAGATGGCCTAGCGGTTAAGAGCGCCGACCGCTCTTACAGAGGACCCGGGTTTGATCCCCAGCACCCACATGGCAGCCGAGAACCGTCTGAAACTCCAATTCCAGGAGAACTCCAGTTCCAGGGGAATCTGACACCCTCTTCTGACCTCCGCAGCATTGCACAACACGGGTGCACAAACCTGCATGCAGACAGTACATTCATACACATATAGAAATAAAAAAAAATATATCATTTGAAACTATACAGTGTGACTTCTGGCCTATGTTTTCTTATCCTAAGACCAGACATTTAAGATGCAAAGGTGTGCATACCCATAGATCAAAACTACCATCAGTTTGGGTCAGAAAAGCTCCTTTCTGCAGTGAGCAGAGGTGAGTTGCAGAGACTCATATCTGGTCACAGTGCTAACAATGTTCAGTTATAATGACTTCTATATTATCTGCTCCAAGGCTCAGGGAACAACATGGAAGAAAAGGCAGAAAAAAATGCAAAAGACAGAGCAAGGAGTCAAGAAAGGTAGAACAGCCCGGCATGGTGGTGCATGCCTTTAATCCCAGCACTTGGGAGGCAGAAGCAGGTGGATCTCCGAGAGTTCAAGGCCAACCTAGTCTACATAGGGAGTTCCAGGCCAGCTTACAGGAAAACACTGTCAGAAGGAAGGAAGAAAGGAAGGAAGGAAGGAAGGAAGGAAGGAAGGAAGGAAGGAAGGAAGGAAGGAAGGAACTGTCTCCAAAGGCAGAAGCAGGTGGATCTCCGAGAGTTCAAGGCCAACCTAGTCTACATAGGGAGTTCCAGGCCAGCTTACAGGAAAACACTGTCGGAAGGAAGGAAGGGAGGGAGGGAGGGCGGAAGGAAGGAAGGAACTGTCTCCAAAGCATGACATCATCCTTACACACTTGATCTCACAGCAGCTGATAAAACTACCATAGGACCTGCCCAAAATGGGACCATCCACCTTCTGTCCTGGTGGGGACAAATGCCCAGTAAGGCTCCCCATCCTCCCATCCTGAACTTATACAATGATACCCAGGAGGAGGGGCTCGTGGTCCCCTGAGTATCTTTAGGCAGTGAATCATCACTGGGGGAAGCAGAGACATTTTCTTTGGTGGTGTAGTATCTGGTAAGGACCTAATGCTCCAGCAAATACTCCCTCACCCAGAACCCTGTAAGTAACACTAAACTCATTGGGACATCAAAGTAAATAAACAGGGCAGGCAAGATCTTTCAGTGAGTAAAGAAAGGCACGTAGTACCTTGCCTAATGATCAGAACTCTGTCTCCAGGACCCACATGTTGGAAGGACAGAACTGACTCCCACAAACAGTCCTCTGACCTCCACACACATGCCATGCATTGTGTTCCCGTACACACACATAAATAAAAATAAGTAGATAAAAAAAGACATGAAAGTAGAAGAAGGGCTATGTGGAAGGAACAGGTGGGGCTAGAGAGATGGCTCAATGGCTAAGAGCATAGGCTGCTCTTGCAGAGGACCCAGGTTTGATTCCAGTAGCAGAGGATCCAATGCCTTTTTCTGACCTCTGCAGGCATTTCCCAACACATATATGTTGACATACATGCAGCCAATACACTCATACACATAAAATAAAAATAATAAATAAAACTATTAGAAAAATAATAAATTTTTTAAAAAAGAAAGGAGCAGAAGGGGACCAAGAATGAGTAGTGAGGATAAATATGATCAAAATACACTCTATAAGTGTGTAAAAATGCAAAAATGAAACCCGTTATTATGTATAATTAACACAGCCTAGTAAAACGTATATTAAATGTAAAAAGGTGCAAGTGGCTCATCGGTTGGCAGAGCTGCAGCTGGCTGCCTCCAGCTAGCAGTAGGCCAGGTGTGCAAGCCTCTTCCCAAGCTCAGTGCCAACACTTAGGTGACTCAAAACTGACCATGGTAAGAGTTTTGACACCGTGTTGACAATGCTATAAACTGACGTGTCCCGTTTCCTCTCCCATAGCAGCTGTCCTAGTTTGTTTCTGCTGCTGTGACAAACACTATGGCCAGAAGCAACTTGAGAGAGGACAGGTTTTATCCCATCTACTAGTTCTCAAGGGGGGAGTCTCAGGGCCAGAACCCAGTGCCGGGAACTGAGGAACTGAAGCAGAGATCATGGAGCAATACTTACTGGTCCCTGCCTGGCTCGGGGTTTTGTTTTTATTTGTTTGTTTTGATCCTTTTGAGACAGAGTCTCCCTGTAGCTCCAGCTGGTAGCCTAGAACTCACTGTGTAGACCAGGCTTGCCTTGAACTCACAGAGATCCACCTGCTTCTGCCTCCCCAGTGCTGAGATTAAAGATGTGTACCACCACACCAGGCTCAGCTAGTTTTCTTACACAGACCAGGCCCACCTGCCCGGGGATGGCACTGCTTACAATGTGGGCTGGGCTCTCCTATATCAATGAACTATTAAGAAAGTGCCCCCCATGTCCACAGGCGGATCTAATGTAGGCAATTCCTCAAGTGAGGTTCCCTCTGACTCTAGTTTGTGTCAACTGACAAAAACTAACCAGCACAGTCACTTAACCAGCACATTGCTGGCCAGGCTCCAAAGGTCTGAGGATCCCTCCTGCTTCACTCTCTACTCCAAATGTTACCGAAAAGAACCCCTGACCACAGGCACAATGATTACACGGAAAGTGTTGCAACAATAGAATATGAGGATAGAGAAAATAAAATAATAATAAACAAGTGCTCTGGTACAGCAACTGCACATCCTGCCACACAAAGATCTGGCAGTGAAGTGTCTTGAGTTGTTTTTTTTTTAACTGAGAGAAACTGTAATATGCCAGAGAATTTTGACTCAGCCTTATCTGGAGCCTCAAATGAATATACTCAGAAGTTGTATTACAGCTGAAATTCGAACATCTTAATTGCACACTGACAGAACAATCGACTTGTCAGAATAGGTGATTTGGACAGAATAAAAATTTGTTGTGAGCTGTCATTTACCCGAGTGAGTTAATGCAGAGCTGTGTTTCTAAACTTTCACTACATAATGGTCAGATGGATGGTCTTCAGGAACCTATCACTCGTTGTATTTATTCCCTTACAGTTTAAATAGATGATTCCCTTTCTTCTAGAACTCTGAACATTATGCTGTGTGTTCTTAAGGCTAGTACTTGTGATAAGGGAAGAGAGTAATGAATTGTATGTGTAAAGGGTTTAATGTTTCCCAGAGGCCTCACTTTTTTTCTTTTTGGTATTTTTCAGACAGGATCTCCCTGTAGCCCCAGCTGGCCTGGACCTTGCTGTGTAGACCAGGCTAGCCTTGAACTCACAGAGATCTGCCTGCATCTGCTCCCAAGTGCTGGGATTAAAGGCATGGGCCACCAAGCCTGACACTCATTTAATCCTTATAGGGAAGAAAGAGGGAGAACAGGAAAAGATAATGGTGACCCAGGATCAGTTCCTACCGCCCACATGGAGGCTCACAGCCTTCTGTACCTCTAGTCCAAGGGGATACAACGCCCTCTTCCGGCCTCCTAGGACACCAGACACATACATGGTGCACATAAGTAAATTCAGGCAAAACACTCATATGTATAAAATTAAATAGGGGCTGGAGGGATGGCCTAGCGGTTAAGAGCGCCAACCGCTCTTGCAGAGGACCCGGGTTCGATCCCCAGCACCCACATGGCGGCTGAGAACCGTCTGTAACTCCAATTCCAGGAGAACTCCAGTTCCAGGGGAATCTGAGACCCTCTTCTGAACTCCGCGGCATTGCACGACACGGGTGCACAGACCTACATGCAGACAGTACATTCGTACACATACAGAAATAAAAAAATATATATAAATAAATAAATAAAATTAAATAAATAAATAAATAAAATATTTATTTAAAATGATAATAATGAAAATAAGAGAAAGCAATGTTGGGAGAGAAAAACTAAATAATACATTTTTCTCATATGTGAAATCTGTACATATATGAACACAGAAAGGGGGCTATTTGGAGCAGAAGAAAGGGACAAGCAGGAGGTGGGAAGGGAGGGTAGGAAGGGCAGTGAGAGATATGTATGAGCAAACCACAACAATGAACATCTGCAGAAATGTCGTGATGAAGGCCAGCAGGATGGCTCATGAGTGAAGGCACCTGCCCTGTAAGCTCACAACCCGAGTCCGATCCCTGGAGAGCCCACGGTGGAGAGAAAGAGCTCCCTCCCGTAAGCTGTCTTCTGGCCTCCATACATGCACTGTGACACATTCTCTCTCTCTCTCTCTCTCTCTCTCTCTCTCTCTCTCTC
>VZQC01006507.1:2749300-2771458 GCA_009823505.1 Rhizomys pruinosus
AAAAAAATTAGCTGGGCTTGGTGGTGCACACCTTTAATCCTAGCACTTGGGAGGGACAGGCAGGCGGATCTCTGTGAGTTCAAGGCCAGCCTGGTCTACAGAGTGAGTTCCAGGACACCTGGAGCTACAGGTAGACCCTGTCTCGAAAAAGACAATAAATAAATAAATAAATAAATAAATAAATAAATAAATAAATAAATAAATAAATAATTTAAAATTTAAGCACCCAACACAAGGGACTAAAGGCTCGCACCACCATGCCCCGCCAATTTGCTTTTCAGATCCCTTCATCTCTCACCTCCCAGAGCCACCCTCTCTGGCAGGGCCTGGGTGGTGGAAGGACCCCTATGCCCAGAGGACCAGTAGTCAGACTCCCACAGCGGACAGGAGCCTGAGCCCTTCAGCGCACAGGTTGAGGCCACACCCGGGGAGAAGCAGACTCCACGACTCAGTCTGAGGGTTCCGAGCAGCCGCATAGGGTGTGGAACTACAAGCCCCAGGCTCCCCGCGCGGCCACACGTGGTCCCGCGCCCCGCGGCCCGGCGGATAAAGAGCGCGTCTGCGGGCCCCGCGGAGACGGCGCCCCCGGTGCACAGGAGCTGCCCGGCCCTCTAGGGTGAGCGCAGCCCCCTGCCTACGCGGACCGAGGGGGCGGGAAGACCGAGGGGACCCGAGAAGGGAAGGGAGGTAGAAACGCTGGGCAGTGGAGGGACTGAGCGCGACCCTGCCTCCAGGGGCAAGTGTTACTCAGGAATTCTTTGCAGATGGTGCAGCCCGGCCTCTTGGAATCCTGGTCTCTTCATCCTTGTCGGCTAGCCATTGAGCAGGATGGAATTTGGCTTTTGTACCTGATACATCTGTCTCGAGTTTTACGAGAAATCGCTCGTTTCTGCTTTTTTGTCTTGTTCTGTTTTTCCGTGTCTCCATTTCTAGTTCTCTAAATGTTTCTCAAGTCATTCTCCTTGCTCAAGAGCTACATTAAAAACCCCTACCTCCCCTTTAAAACTTTGCCTTTTTGGAAAAGAACTTTGTGCGTCTTGAATTTTGTGTTCTCTTGTTCCTACTTGCTCCTACTGTGCAGACAAGTGTTAAGATTTCCACCATCCTATCTGCCCAGCATTTCAGCCAGAACATTCTAAATTCACTCTAAGCCCTAGGCTGGATGGAGAACGTTGTAATTATTTGCTCTTTTTTGTTGTTTTGTTTTGTTTGTGTCGTGTAGCTGTTGTTAAAGATTTACCAACACTTTCAACTTCTCCTTGAGTCAAGTTCAATAATTTGGTCAGTTCTACAAGTTTATTACATCTAAGTTGTCTAATTCGATCCTTGCATTTTTTTATTTATATATTTTTTATTTGTTTATTATATTTTAAGGGATTCACAATATAAGAGCACAGTTGTTTTCAGATCACATTGACGTTGCTCAGTTTGCCATACAATTAGGTAATTGGCACTAGCATCCACAGATGAGGGATACCATTCGTCATTTGTCTTTCTGGGACTGTGTTACTTCACTCAGCATGATATCTTCTAGCTCCAGCCATTTACCTGCAAAGTTCATGATGTCATCTTTCTTTACTGCTGCATAGAACTCCACTGTGTAGATGTACCACATTTTCTCTATCCACTCGTCAGTTGAGGGGCACTTGGGTTGGTTCCAGCCCCTTGCTATTGTGAAGAGAGCTGCAATAAAGATGTCTGTGCATGTATCTCTGCGGTAAGATGAGTCCTGTGGGTACGTGCCCAGGAGTGGTATGGCTGGATCAGGTGGCAAGTTCATTCCAAGTCTTCCAAGGGTTCTCCACACTGCTTTCCATAGCGGCTGTACCAGTTTACATTCCCGATCCTTGCATTTTTTAACAGGCTCAATTTTTTTTAATTACACTTTATTCTCTGTGTGTACATGTGTGTAAGCATGTGTGTAGGCATATGTGCAGTAGTGTGCATGTAGAAGTCAGACGACAATTAACAGGCTCAATTTCTGTAGCATCCCCTTTTTCAACCTAGATTTGCTTTGGTTTGCTTAGTTGTTGAGACAGGGTCTTCCTTTCAGCCCCAACTAGCCTGGAAGTCCTATATGGACCAGGCTGGCTTTGAATCTACAGAGATCTGCCTGCCTCTGCCTCCTGAAGGCTGGCATTAAGGCGTCCACCACCATGCCCAACCTAATCATTTGCTTTTTTTTAGTTGTTTTTTTTTTTTCGTATGTGTATGAATGTACTGTCTGCATGTAGGTTTGTGCACCCGTGTAATGCAATGCCGGGGAGGTCAGAAGAGGGCATCAGATACCCCTGGAACTGGAGCTAAAGACGGTTCTCAGCTGCCATGTGGGTGCTGGGGATCGAACCCGGGTCGCTCTTAACTGCTAGGCCATCTCTCCAGCCCTAATCATTTGCTTTTAATACAAGTGATGAAGGATTTCAAAACATAACATTCCCAAGTTTACCTTAAAACTTGAATTTTTAAAATAGTGATCATTTACTGTTAAAGGTTATGAATTTTAGGGGATTTTGTTGTTGTTTGGGTGTTTTGGAGACAGGGTCTCCTGGATTCCAACCTGGTCTCAAACTCTGAACTCCTGATCCTCCTGTCTCCAGACTGCTTAGGACAGCGCTACCCTCCCGATTACTCTAGTATGAAGTTGTTGTTTGTTTTTTTTGGCCCAGGTGGGAAGATGTTTTGAGACAGGATCTTAACTATGAAGCCTTGGCTGGCCTCCAACCAACAGAGACCTGCCCACCTCTGTCTCCTTAGTGCCAGGATCAAAGGCCTGCACCACCATGCCCGACCTCATGGGAAATTTTTTTTTAATTTTTATTTATTTTATTATGTGTATGAATGTACTGTCTGCATGTAGGTCTGTGCTCCCGGGTCAATGCCGGTACAATGCCGCAGAGGTCAGAAGAAGGTGTTGGATTCCCCTGGAGCTGGAGTTAAAGACGGTTCTCAGCCGCCATGTGGGTGCTGGGGATCGAACCTGGTTCCTCTGCAAGAGCAGTCGGCGCTCTTAACTGCTAGGCCATCTCTCCAGCCCCAGCTCATGGGAAATTTTTAATGAAAAGTTCAGGGGAAATTTTGAAGTTAAGAAACAATTTTCATCTTGGAGAATTGGAATTATCTGTTTTGTATTTTTTTTTTTAATTTTATATGTGTGAGTGTATATACGTATGTGTACTATGTGCATGCCTGGTGCCTAGAGAGGCCAGAAGATCCCCTGGAACTGGAGTTGGAGTCCATTGTGAGCCTCCATGTGGGTGGGTGCTAGGAACCCAACCCAGGTCCTCTGCAAGAGCAGCCAGTTCCCTTCACTGCTGAGCAATCTCTTCATCCCTGAATTTTCTCATTTTTGTTGTTTTGGTTTTGTCTTTCTGAGACATTGCCTTGTGTAACCCAGTCTGGCCTCCTCACTGTATAGTCATAGATGAGTTTGAACTCCTGACCTTCCTGCCTCTGTCTCTCAAATGCTGGTCCTCCTTGACTCTTGGAGTTTGAAAAGTGGCCTACACTGATGGGACTGAAGTGGGGACCGACGCCAGTGAGCAAAGACAAGCAGGCCTGACAGGGAAGGCAGGTAGCAGCCACAAGAGCGGGTCAGACATGTGGAAACCTGCATAGAAGCAAGCCAGCTCAAACTCATCTATGACTACACAAGATAAAAGTTGGTAAGATTAGAAATGTTGGTAAGATTAGAAATGTTGGTGTTCTGGAAGTTTCACAGCAATTCCCAGCCCCTCATCTTGTTTGCCCTCAACTCCCATATTTTTAGCAACACAAACTGCATTTAAGGGGCAATTAATTTGGTATCTTTCAATTACAGACTTATAAAAATGTCAGTCCATGTGTTGATTACTAAGTATGCAAATAAGTAGCTAAAAGCACAAGAACTCAGAGGTCTCCACAGGCTGAAGAGGCCAGCAGTGTTTGATTTAGGAGGCTTAATGCAGACTCAAGCACTCAACACTTTTTATCATTTTAACCTGCTGGTACCACAATGGGTCCCTTGGACCTGGGGTTGGTGACCACTGGCGTAGATAAGAGGTAGCACGGGATAAGTCATGAGAAGGACAGAAGAGGGGAGGAAGAGTTCCCAGGGAAGAAGATAGCAGAATTGGCTGACTTAGTCCCAGAATAAACAAGAGTACTGAGGGTTGGGGCAGAGGTCCAAGTACAGGTGACTAGGATGGTGGGGCACAGGTGACTAGGGTAGTGGAACACACAGTGACTAGGGTGGTGGAGCACAGGTGACTAGGGTGGTGGAGCACACAGTGACTAGGGTGGTAGAGCACAGGTGAGTAGGGTATTGGAACACACAGTGACTAGGGTAGTGGAGCACACAGTGACTAGGGTGGTGGAGCACACAGTGACTAGGGTGGTGGAGCACACAGTGACTAGGGTGGTGGAGCACACAGTGACTAGGGTGGTGGAGCACACAGTGACTAGGGTGGTGGAGCACACAGTGACTAGGGTGGTGGAGCACAGGTGACTAGGGTAGTGGAACACACAGTGACTAGGGTGGTGGAGCACACAGTGACTAGGGTGGTGGAGCACACAGTGACTAGGGTGGTGGAGCACACAGTGACTAGGGTGGTGGAGCACACAGTGACTAGGGTGGTGGAGCACAGGTGAGTAGGGTAGTGGAACACACAGTGACTAGGGTGGTAGAGCATAGGTGACTAGGGTGGTGGAGCACAGGTGACTAGGGTAGTGGAACACACAGTGACTAGGGTAGTGGAACACACAGTGACTAGGGTGGTGGAGCATAGGTGACTAGGGTAGTGGAACACACAGTGACTAGGGTGGTGGAGCACACAGTGACTAGGGTGGTGGAGCACACAGTGACTAGGGTGGTGGAGCACACAGTGACTAGGGTGGTGGAGCACACAGTGACTAGGGTGGTGGAGCACACAGTGACTAGGGTGGTGGAGCACACGGTGACTAGGGTAGTGGAACACACAGTGACTAGGGTGGTGGAGCACAGGTGACTAGGGTAATGGAACACACAGTGACTAGAGTGGTGGAGCATAGGTGACTAGGGTAGTGGAACACACAGTGACTAGGGTAGTGGAACACACAGTGACTAGGGTGGTGGAGCACAGGTGACTAGGGTAATGGAACACACAGTGACTAGGGTGGTGGAGCATAGGTGACTAGGGTAGTGGAACACACAGTGACTAGGGTGGTGAAGCACACAGTGACTAGAGTAGTGGAGCACACAGTGACTAGGGTGGTGGAGCATAGGTGACGAGGGTAGTGGAACACACAGTGACTAGGGTGGTGAAGCACACAGTGACTAGAGTAGTGGAGCACACAGTGACTAGGGTGGTGGAGCACTGACTGCCCTCCCGTTCTCACTACACATAACTTCATGGAGATCACAGATCATGTGCTGACGTGGCACTGGCTGCTACTGTCTCCATTACAGGAGATGAAGGAAGCAGAGAGAAGTAACTTGTGGTGCCGGGATGCAGAGCCATGGAGTCTGACTCCTCTCTACTAGAGAGAAGAGGAAGAGAGTGTTCAGAGCTCAAGATGATAGGTTCACTGGTGTTCTGTTTTGAGACAGGGTTTCAGTGGCCTAGAACTCACTTTGTAGATCAGGCTTGCCTCCAGTTCACAGATACCCTTCTGCCTCTCCTCTGCCTCTGCCTCCTAAGAGCTACAGTGAAAGGCATGAGTCATATCACCATCCCCAGCAATTTGGGGTATCTTGAGTTAAGATGCCTGTGAAAGTGCTTCCACAGACCAGGCCTATACACTGAAGGAGGATCTGCCTCCTTCCTGAATCCAGGCTCTTTTCCAGAATGCACATTTCCTGTGTTGGGTCTTCAACACAGGACAGGTTCACTCTGCCAGATGGAGGGATCCATCAGCCCCAAATGGAGTGAGGTTGGCTGTTTCAGCAGTGAGCACCCACCTGGGTAGTCACCATTAAGGTACAATCTGAACACCCCATTCAGCCACCTACCTAGCCATCCATGCATGAATTGAAAACCAAGTGTTGACTGGGGTTATATGTCAGCTGGTAGAGCATTTGCCTAGCAGGCACAAAGCCCTGGGTCCCATCCCCTGCACTGCAAAAAACAAAATAACATACATTTTACAGCTAGGAGTTGGGTGTAGTGGCACATACCTATAGTCCCAGCACATGGAGATGGAGACAGGAGGATCAGGAGTTCAAGACTATCCTCATCTACATAGCAAATTGGAGGCCAGCCTGGGTTTCATAAGACTCTGCCTCACAAAGCTAAAAAAAAAAAGACTCTGCCTCAAAAAACAAAAGCAGGGGCCAGAGAGATAATTCGCTGGTTAAGAGCACTTCCAAAAAAAAAAAAAAAAGAGCACTTCCAGAGGTCCCGGGTTCAATTCCCAGCACCTACAGGGTGGCTAACCAGGGTCTATAACTCCAGTCCTGGGGAGGGATCCAACACCCTCTTCTGGCCTCTGTGGGCATTGCATGCATGGGTACACTTACATGCAGGCAAAATACTGATACACATAAAGGCTCATCATCTTATTGCCTAGCCTAACAACTTGAGTTTGCTCCCTAGAACACACATGATAGAAGGAGATCATTTGACGCCCCCCAAAATTGTCTTTTGAGTTGACCATGAAATGCTGTGACATGTGTATGCCGTCCATAAGCCTACACACATCCACACACAATAAATAAATAAGGTTGTTTGCTTGCTTGTTTGTTTGTTTTGGTCTTTTTGAGACAGGGTCTCCCTGTAGCCCCAGCTGGCCTAGAACTTGCTCTGTAGACCAGGCTGGCCTTGAACTCACAGAGATCCACCTGCCTCTGCCTCCTGAGGCACCACACACGGCTAAATAAGTGTTTTTAAAAGAGAAACAAGGGGGGGCTGGAGAGATGGCCTAGAGGTTGAGAGCGCGGACTGCTCTTGCAAAGGACCCGGGTTTGATCCCCAGCACCCACATGGCGGCCAAGAACCGTCTTTAACTCCAGTTCCAGGGGAATCCAACACCCTCTTCTGACCTCCGTGCTATTGCACAAGATGGGTGCACAAACTTACATGCAGACAGTACATTCATACACATACAAAATAAATAAAAATGTAAAAAATAAATAAATAAATAAATAAATAAATAAATAAATAAAAGAGAAACAAGGGGCTAGAGAGATGGCTCAGTGGTTGAGAGCACTAACTGCTCTTGCAAAGGACCCGGGTTCAATTCCCATCACCCACATGGTGGCTAAGAACAGTCTTTAACTCTAGTTCCAGAGGAATCTGACACCTTCTTCTGACCTCTACAGCATTGCACAGCATGGGTGCATCTACCTACATGCAGACAGTACACTCATACAAATAAATAAATAAACAAATACATACACACATACATACATACATACATACATACAAAAAAGAGAGAGAAACTGGTAAAATCAATCAAATTCAGGATATCAAAGGATAACTAAAGTTAGTTGGAAGATAGTAATATAGTTCACTCAAACCTTTGTGTGCTGGTTTTAGGTGGGATTCTAACTTAAGATGTAAAGAGAGAAAAGAGGTCTGCTGTTATTTACCCCTGCTCTTGAAGTTTGAGAGTCCCCCAGTTATCCGTGTAGCTAAAATGGGAGCTTTCCAGATAGTATTTTCCCAGGTCTACCCTCTCCTTGTCTTAAAATTTTCTCCCTAATTAGGCTCTAAAGCTTTACATTCTTTCACTTTTTTTAAATTTTTTTATTAATTTTATTTATTTCCGTATGTGTATGAATGTACTGTCTGCATGCAAGTTTGTGCACCCGTGTCGTGCAATGCCGCGGAGGTCAGAAGAGGGCATCGTATTCCCCTGGAACTGGAGTTCTCCTGGAATTGGAGTTACAGACAGTTCTCAGCCGCCATGTGGGTGCTGGGGATCGAACCCGGGTCCTCTATAAGAGCAATAGGCGCTCTTAACCGCTAGGCCATCTCTCCAGCCCCCATATTCTTTCACTTTTTTATATTTGTAAGCATATTTTACAGTTCTGAGCTAGGAATGGACTTTGCCTGGGAGTTTGATCATTAATTGACAGTCCTTGAAGGAGGAGAGTAATGACACTGTGTATTTTCCAGACAATCCAGCAGCTCAATGGCCTCTCCAAAGAAGAAACTCCAGGGTCTTGTTGCTGCCACCATCACGCCAATGACTGAGAACGGGTAACTATCACTGGGGGCCAAAGAGGGACCTGTTCTCATTAAGCTCAAAAGGGCAGACATTCTCTCTAACAGTCGCTTGGGCTCTGTACCTCAAGCATTCTCACCAAATAGCAGCTTCTGCACTGACCCTGACCTCCCAAGTCAGAAAAGGGATGTCTGTCATGGTAAAGAAAAGGAAGAGGAGCTGGGTGTGGTGCCGCATGCCTTTAATCCCAGCACTTGCGAGGTAGAGGCAGGTGGAGCTCAGAGTTCCAGCCTGATCTACACAGTGAGTTCCAGGCCAGCAGGAGTTACAGGGAGACCCTGTCTCAAAAAGACCAAAAAAAAAAAAAAAGGATGAGGAAGAAGGAGGAAATTCTCTCAGTGTCTGGAGATCCACAAAGCCAATTCTCCTAGGTTTCACCATACCCCTGGGTTTCCCATATAGGGCCAGTATAATTAGATGAGAATCCTTTTTTAGTATGATTAGAAATCAAGCACTGGGGCTGGAGAGACGGCCTAGTGGTTAAGAGCACCGACTGCTCTTGTAGAGGACCCGGGTTCGATTCCCAGCACCCACATGGTGGCTAAGAACCATCTTTAACTCTAGTTCCAGGGGAATCCGACACCCTCTTCTGACCTCTACGGCATTGTACGACACGGGTACACCAACCTACATGCAGACAGTACACTCGTACGCATAAAAAAATCAAGGCCAGCCTGGTCTACAGAATGAGTTCCAGGCCAACTGAGGCTACATGGAGACCCTGTCTCAAAAAGACCAATAATAATAATAATAATAATTAATAATAATAATAACAATAATAATAAAGAAATCAAGCACTATCCTAGTCTCTCTAGGGATTTTGTGACTAGACATGTATTTGCATAATCAGGGGATGACAGTGTGGCTCATTGGTAGAGTCTGTGCTTGAGTTTGATCTGGGTACCCACCACAAAAATGTGCGGGAGAGTGCTAGCGAGATGGCTTAGGTGGTAAAGTGCTTGCCGCCTAGCGTGAGGACCTCCCTAATGCCAGTGTAAAACCAGACATGGTGCTGCATGCCTGTAATCCCAGCACTGGGGAGGCAGAGATAGAAAGATCCCTGGGGCTTGCTGGCCAGCCACTCTAGCTAAGTCAGTGAGCTCCAAGTTCAGTGGGAGACCCGACTCAAAAAAAAAAAAAAAATGAAGAGCATTTGAGAAAGTCATGAAGTCAGCCTCTGACCTCCACACACATGTGTAACCACATACATGTCCATACACATAAACATATACATACATACTCACTACACACACACACACACACAAACACACAGAGAAAGCAGGCTACTCATAAACATTATGAAAATGTCCTGCCCAATGGAAAAGGAGAAGGTATCTGATTGCTGGAGTAATCATTTCTCAAGCTGGTATTTTTGACCTCCAGACAAATGCTGTGCCAGTCGCTTTGCTGATACGATCAGATAATGGTCATGCACAGCAGGTGACCATGCACTATATATAGACCATGCACTATGTATAGACCATGAACTACATATAGACCATGCACTATATATAGACCCCCTACTTAAATACTGACACACAGGGAGCAGACACTTCCTGGGTCTGAGTGTTTTTGATCCAGCAGAGGTGAATTCTGGCTTCTTTAAGCTTCTTTCTCCTATAAAACAATCATGATCACCTACAGCACAGAATGGTGAACATTAAATGAGATAATCCTTATGACAGTGTCAGTGTGCATTCAACAATAGGTTTGAACTGCTACTAAGGCAAGAGACAAGAACATGAGGAAAGTGAACTAATTAATATTCCTTCTTTTTAAAAATTTTTTATGCCAGGCGTGGTGATGCACACCTTTGATCCTAGCACTTGGGAAGCAGAGTCAGGTGGATCTCTGTGAGTTCAGGCCAGCCTGGTCTACAGAGTGAGATCCAGGCCAACTGGGGCTACAGGGAGACCCTGTCTCAAAAAGACCAAACGAAGGTTTTTTTTATTTATTTTTTATTTTTATATATATGAGTGTATTGCCTCCATTACATACATGCATGCTCATCAGGTGACCATGCACTATATATAGATCCCCTACTTGAACATACATGCAGGCAATACACTACATACATGCAGGCAATACACTCATATACATAAAAATAAATGTTGTGTAATACACTCATGTTGTGCAATGCCCATAGAAGTCAGAAGAAGGTGTCATGTCCCCTGGAACTGGAGTTACAGATGCAACTAAGATGTAAGCTTACAGGTATAACTGTATAGATGTAAGCTGCCCTGTAGGTGCTGAGAACTGAAACGGGTCCTCTGTAAGAGCAGTCAGTGCTCTTAACCACTGGGCCAACTCTCCAGCTCCTAATATTCCTTCTTAAAAGGTGTGTCTTTCGGCTTTAATCCTAGCACTTGGGAGTCAGAGGCAGGCAGATCTTTGTGAGTTCAAGGCCAGCCTGGTCTACAGAGTGAGTTTCAGGACAGCTGGGGCTACAGGAAGACCCTGTCTTAAAAAGACCAAAAAAAAAGGTGTGTCTTCTTGGTGTTCTGTTCTGAATCTGTAAGCTTTCAGTATTGTTATTCAACGTGACCATATCACAGTCCCCTAGGTCACTGCAGCCCAAGACTTCTAAGATTCATGAAAAACTCCCGTCCTTCCTGGATCTAACTCGATGAAGTGTCATTTAGATTATTCGGCTGGCTAAGTATCTTCTTTTCTGTTACTTCTTCCTTTCCACAAGTTCTGTGAAAGACTGAACTCAGCTGTTTATGCCTCAGCTAAGTGTTCTGTAGATAAGCAGAAGACATGTGACTGCATGAATAGGCAGGATTCACTTCCTGTTGCAGAGGGAGATCCTGTCTGTAATCTAAAAACATTCCATCTGGTCCCTGCTACTTTAACCTTTGAATAAGACCTCTTAGCCTGAAAGTGGCTTCTCCAAACAGCCTTGCTTGCTCAGTTGGGACACACTGAGGGTCAGTGTGTTCTCCCCTATTCAGCGCTTTTCTGGAAGCACAGGCCCAGTATATTAACTAACAAGGTTTGAAGCTGGGTGGAGTAGTGCATACCTGTAAACTCAACACTTGGGAGGAGGCAAACGGATTATTAGTTCAAGGCCATCTGTAGCTACGTAGTGAGTTTAGGGCTAGCCTGAGCTACATAAAACCTGTAAAACTTGTTTCTTCTCCTCTTCCTCCTCCTTTTCCTCCTCTTCCTCCTCCTCTTCCTCCTTCTTCTTCTTCTTCTTCTTCTTCTTCTTCTTCTTCTTCTTCTTCTTCTTCTTCTTCTTTTTTTTAAGGGAGTTGTCCTCAGAGCTAGAGAGATGGCTCAGTGGTTAAGAGGCCTGGCTACTCCTGCAGAGGACCCAGGTTTCGTTCCCACCATCTACATGATAGCTAACAAGTTTCTAACTCCAGTTCCAGGGATTCCAGTGCCCTCTTCTGGCCTCCACAGGCATTGCACACATGTAGTACACTTACAAACATACAGGTGAAACACTCATACACATAATAAAATAAAAATAAACAAAAAAGAGCTATCTTTCATGCTCTGTAAAGAGAGAATTCAACCACACTATCTACAGTCTTGACCATGAGTGTCTAAAATTCTGACTCAAGGGTCTACAGTCTCTGCTGATGAATCATTAGTAATTTTATGAGTTTCACCAGTTACTAAAACTATAAAATTCCTACCACACCAATCCATTTGCCACCCTGTAACCCAGCAAGAGTCCTAGTATGTAACCTGACCATAGCCCACTCCTCTTCAGGACTCTGTTAACTCTCTTCTCTCAAAGCCTTGCTTCCTACTCTGTGGTTCATGGACCAGTACCATATGAGAACTTAGTAGGAATGAATGCCAGCCTTGGGCCCTGTCCATACCACTGGATCAGAAAACCTGCATCTTGACACTGGCCCTTTAAAGCCAGAGATGAACCAATCTAAAGATGAAAGCCAGACTCCCAGAGATAGCATAGGAAGGCCTGTACAATCTACTCTGGGAGTTCAAGGCCAGCCTGATCTACATAGCGAGTTCCAGGAGGCTAGGGTTATAGGAAGACTTTGTCTCAAAAAAAAAAAAAAAAGACTCCCCCACTCCCCGAGGCAGGCGGATCTTTGTGAGTTCAAGGCCAGCCTGGTCTACAGAGTGAGTTCCAGGACAGCTGGGGCTACAGGGAGACCCTGTCTCAAAAAGACAAAAAAAAAAAAAAAGACATAGAATGGCCAGGCATGGTGGTACACACATTTAGTTCCAACACTTGGGAGGCAGAGGCAGATCTCTTTTGAGATTGAAGCCAGCCTGGTCTAGATGGTGACTTCCAGGCCAGTTGGGGCTACAGGGAGACCCCACCTCAGAGACAACAACAACAACAACAAAAGACATAAAGGGGCTGGAAAGATGGCCTAGCACTGGCTGCTCTTGCAGAGGACCTGGGTTTGGTCCCCAGCACCCACATGGTGACTAAAAACCATCTGTAACTCCAGTTCCAGGGGATCCAGTCGCCTTTTCTGACCTCTGTGGGCATTGCACAACATGGGTACACTCATACACAGAAAATAAAAATAATAAAAATAATTTTTTAAAAGACATAAAATGCAACCCTGACTAGCACCCTAATGTGAGTAAACTTGTCAGATGAGGGCCGGCTCACGTAGCTCAGCCTTATGAAGTGCGGCAGGGAAGAGTTGAGGACAGGTAGAATTCCCTCCCCACTCGACCAAAAGAAAACATACAAAGTTCACTGAAGAAGCAGAAGAAGCTTGAGTTTTTCATTCCTGCCTACATCTGCCTGAGACAGACAGTGTGTGAGAGAGGGACCAGCAGGCTTGTACCAGTTACTCTGCCAAGCTCTGCTCTTAATATCTCCCCACCCTCTCTCTTGGGATTTACCAGTCCCTCTTCTGTCCTTCATTTTCAACTCAGCCATAGCTTTCTTTTTTTTTGGGGGGGGGGTCTTTTTGAGACAGGGTCTCCCTGTAGCCTCCCAGCTGTCCTGGAACTTGCTCTGTGGACCAGGCTAGCCTTGAACTCACAGAGATCCGCCTGCCTCTGCCTCCCAACTGCTAGGATTAAAGGTGTGTGCCACCATGCCCGGCAGCCATAGCTTTCATAGTTTACTTAACTACACACAAAATCTCCTTTGCTCAGTCAACATAAGTGAAATTATAAAACACCATGCAGGTGGTTTGAGGGGCTGTAAAATAAAGTATCCACATCAACACCCCTTTCAACTTGCTTTTTGCTGAGCACAGACCGGGGTAGTGAATATCTGTGCCATGATGTAGGGACCCGAGCCACAGGAGACAGTCCTCCCTGCTATGGCCTTAAAACTACACTGAAGCACCTCTTTTCCCGAGTGCAGGCCCAGCCGCCAGAGTGTCTCACACTGTGAGCAGTGATCGCCTCTGCAGTCTTTGCTTTTAGACTTTCTCTTTCATCTCAAAGTCTGCTGTTTTCTTCTACTCTCTCATTATTCCTGTTCCTTTGACCAAAATGCCCTTTGATGTGTTTTCTAGATACATCATTTTTTTTCTGTTGTTTTATTTTGTTGTTTAAGAAATAGAGTAAGTAAAGATGAAAAGAATGTTAATAAGGCTAAAATCAAATTAGGAGTCTCTAGTCCTACTGCACAAAAGTATAAATGGCAGCCAACTTGTACTTTGTGTTCTTGGCACACAAACACAGTTCTGCAACAGTAAACTCAGACTTGCCACACAGTTTTCCTTTGGATTTTAACTCTCCTTCATCCTTCCCACCTTCACTTCATTTAGTGATGAGCCACTTACTGCAGTTTTTTAATTCATTTATCAACTTTTTAGTATTCTTTTTATTTTATGTGTATGAATGTATTGCCTGCATGTGTATAAGTACACCCATGTCATGCAATGCCTGAGGAGGTCAGATGAGGGTTGGATTCCCCTGGAACTGGTTATTAGCTGCCATGTGGGTGCTGGGTGCTGGGTACTGAACCGAGGTCCTCTGCAAGAACAGAGTCAGTGCTCTTAACTGCTGAGCCATCTCTCTAGCCCAACCCACCCCCAATTTATCAGTTTTTAAATCATTATGATTTTAAGGGGAAATTACCTTTTTTTTTTTTTAATGTGTATGAGTGTGCTGTCTGCATGTAGGTTGGTGCACCCATGCAGTGCCACAGAGGTCAGAAGAGGGTATTGGATTCCCCTGGAACTGGAGTTAAAGATGGTTCTTAGCCGCCATGTGGGTGCTGGGAATCAAACCCAGGTTCTCTGCAAGAGCAGTCAGCCCTCTTAACCGCTGAACCATCTCTCCAACCCTGGAAAGTGCTATTTTTTCCATAAGTATCAGATCTTCACAAGGTCAGTGTACTTCAGACTGAAAGTGAAGGGGATCTTTTTTTTTTTTTGGTCTTTTTGAGACGGGGTCTTCCTGTAGCTCCAGCAGCCCTAGAACTCTCTATGTAGACCAGGCTAGCCTTGAACTCACAGAGATCTCTTGCCTCTACCTCCCAGGTGCTGGGATTAAAGGCATGTGCCACCACACCTGGCTGATTTTTAATAATTATTAATTTAAGGGGCTCATATGCCTGGAAATTGGTTGAATCATGAAAAAGGACTGAATATGCATTCTTTACTATTTTCCTGTGTCTTTTAGAGAAATCAACTTTTCTGTAATTGGTCCATATGTGGACTTCCTGGTGAGAGAACAGGGGATAAAGAACGTCTTTGGTAAGTCTATCCAAGATTTTTCTGCATGTGTCTAGATTGGGCTGTGGCAGAAGCTTTCAGCTGGTAGCTGACCAGATAGTCACAGAGGCAGCACAAGTCATGCTGGATCCTGGCTAGACTAACTAAAGTTAGATTCACTGATGTTAGGCCTAGGGATTTGTCAAGAGATTATCTCATTTGGCCGTGTGCCAACAGAAAAGGGTTTTGTTTTGTTTTGTTTTGTTTTTTTTAATCCCCACTTAGGATAAAATACTCTTCAGATCATTCAGCTAAGAAGTGGTAGAGGGGCTGGAGAGATGGCTCAGCAGTTAAGAGCACCGACTGCTCTTGCAGAGGACCTGGGTTTGATCCCCAGCACCCACATGGCGGCTGAGAACCGTCTTTAACTCTATTTCCAGGGGAATCCAACGCCCTCTTCTGACCTCCACAGCATTGCATGACACGGGTGCACCAACCTACATGCAAACAGTACACTCATACACAAACAAATAATAAATAAATAAGAGATTTACATTTCTTAAAAAAAAAAAGCGGTAGAACAACTAATGCCTCTTAAGTAGCAGCTTAGCTCCCTTGAGAATGAGGTTTGTGGACTGAAGAGATGGCTTGCGTGCATAAGAGCACTTGCTGTTTTCGTAGAAGACCCAAGCTTGCTCCAAGAACCCATTGCAGCTGGCTCACAACATCTATAACTTCAGCTGTAGAAACATGGAGGAAAAAAAGAGAGCTGTGGGAGGTGGCTCTGTCGGTAAAGTGCGTAATGCAACGGCACGAGGCCGACAGTTCAGTGTCAGTGGGCAGCACCCATGTAAAATCCAGGTGCAGTAGCATGCACCTAAAATCCCAGTGCTGCTGACGTAGAGACAGGAGGCTCCTTGGCGTAGTTCGCCAGCCAGCTGGTCCAGCCAACTGATGATCTCTTGGTTCAGTAAGAGGTCCTGTCTCAAAAATTAAAGCATGTGCAGCCGGGCATGGTGGCGCACGCCTTTGCTTAGCGCTTGGGAGGCAGAGGCAGGCGGATCTTTGTGAGTTCAAGTCCAGCCTGGTCTACAAAGTGAGTTCCAGGACAGCTGGGGCTACAGGGAGACCCTGTCTCAAAAAGACCAAAATAAATAAATAAATAAATAAAGTTTTGGGTTTTTTTTTTATTAATTTTATTTATTTCTGTATGTGTATGAATGTACTGTCTGCGTGCAAGTTTGTGCACCCGTGTCGTGCAATGCCGCAGAGGTCAGAAGAGGGTATCGGATTCCCCTGGAACTGGAGTTCTCCTGGAATTGGAGTTTCAGACGATTCTTGGCCACCATGTGGGTGCTGGGGATTGAACCCGGGTCCTCTGCAAGAGCAGTCGGGGTTTTTTTTTTTTAAGCACTTGCTTCTTGCAGAGGACCAGGTTCAGTTCCCAGCACTCACAGGGTGGCCAACAACCAATTCTAACTCTGTCTCCAGGGGATCTGACATGACACCCCCTTCTGTCCTTCACATATGTTGCACAACACCAGTGCACCTACAGATACATCAAGGCAAAGCACTCATACACATAAAATAAAAGTACGTTTTTTATAGGTGGATAATGTGGTACCCACTTTCAATCCCACTACTCCGAAGGCAGAGACAGGTGGATCTCTGTGGGATTGCGGTCAGCCTGGTCTACATAGTGAATTCCAGGCCAGCTGGAGCTCCAGGAAGACCCTGTCTCAAAAAAACAAAACGACAAAAAAATTTTAGCCAGACTTATTTTTTTAACATTTTTTTATTTTACTTATTTATGTGTATGAATGTACTGTCTGCATGTAGGTTTGTGCACCCATGTCGTGCAATGCCACGGAGGTCAGAAGAGGGTGTCGGATTCCCCTGGAACTGGAGTTCTCCTGGAATTGGAGTTATAAACGGTTCTCAGCCACCATGTGGGTGCTGGGGATCGAACCCAGGTCCTCTACAAGAGCAGTCGGTGCTCTTAACCGCTAGGCCATCTCTCCAGCCCCAGCCAGACTTATTTTATTAGGTTGAAAAACATGGGAAGCTTCATGGATTCTCAGTGTCCATGTTTAATCTCTGTATTATTCCAATTTTCTTTTTTTTTAAATTTATTTTGTATGTGTATGAACATACTGTCTGCGTCCAGGTTTGTGCACCCGTGTAGTGCAATGCCACAGAGGTCAGAAGAGGGTGTCAGATTCCCCTGGAACTGAGTTAAAGATGGTTCTCAGCTGCCATGTGGGTTCTGGGGATTGAACCCGGGTCCTCTGCAAGAGCAGTCAGTGCTCTTAACCATCTCTCCAGTCCTATTCCAATTTTCTTACATGTGCTGCTGAGAAAAACACATACTCTGAACACTCTACGTGTAAGGGCTGTACTTACCCGAGGTTCGGGGCTGCCCTTCGTACGGCGTCTGGGCTCTCCGTTCTCTGGATGAGTCTTCATTCTACATTTTGGCTTTGCAGGCATCATGCCCAACATCAATACACGTTAATACGTGTGTGAAAAGTAACCTGGCCACATGTCATAACCAAGACCTGATTACAGAAGCATTCAGTGTATTGCCACAGATCCAGGCCACAGCAGGGAAGGCATGTTCCTATTCCTCAGAGAGCTACAAGTCTCCTATGCCCACAAGGAAGAAGCAGGACCATCATGAGAAGCAGGCAGACCTGGGGAATCTCCAGCCTCTATGAATGAAAAGACTTCTTCCTCCTCTCCTTTGCCTCCCAGCTTCTCTCCCTTTCCAACCCAATGCTTAGAGATTCAAAGTGTCACCTGTGTTTTTGTGATCACTAGGGGGTGATTGTAAAGAAGGCTACCAGGGGCCAGACATAGTGGCATATGACCAGCCTGGGCTACAAAGTAAATTCCAGGATAGCCTGGGCTGTAGAATGAGGCTCTATCTTGGTTGGGTTTTTTTGTTTGTTTGTTTGTTGGGTTTTGTTTGTTTGTTTGGAGGTTTTGTTTTGTTTAGTTTTGCTTTTTGATCCCCAGCTGGCCTGGAACTTGCTATGTAGACCAAGTTGGGTTCAATCTCACAGAGATCTCCCTGCCATTGTCTTCCAACTGATAGAATTAAAGGGGGGCACCATCATGCCCCAAATGAGGCTCTACCTCAAAAGATGGGGCTGGGCAGGGGAGGGAGTAGAAAAGCGAAGAAAAGTGAAAGGGTAGAGCATGTTGGTGCACACCTTTAATCCCAGCACTCGGGAGGCAGAGGCAGTCAGAACTCTGTGAGTTCAAGGCCAGCTTGGTCTAGACCCTATCTCAAAAAAGATTTTAAAAAGATTAAAAAAAAACTTCTCTCCTGGCTCCATCCTCTGCCAGTTCTGTGCCCCAGTTCTCCAGCAGGGGTTCCCAGACCCTTCCCTTCCAGACTTAGGGGTGGAAGAGCAAAAGACACTGGGAGGCCCCACTGACTGACTCTTTATTTGGAACAGTGAATGGCACCACTGGAGAAGGGCTGTCCCTGAGCGTCTCTGAGCGTCGCCAGGTTGCAGAGGAGTGGGTGACACAAGGGAGGAACAAGTGAGTGGCTGTGCTGAGAACAAACACAATCCATGGGCAAGAGCTGCGCTGAGCAAGGCTCTTCCCACTTTCCGGTCATCTGGCGGGAAGGTGAGCAGGGCCCTGGGCCTCCTGACTTCGCGAAGAAGCTCCCTTCCCTTCTCCGTGGAAGGGCAGCCCAAGCACAGGGCAGCCCGAGCACAGGGCAGCCGGAGCCCAGGGCAGCCCGAGCCCAGGGCAGCCCGAGCCCAGGGCAGCCCGAGCCCAGGGCAGCCCGAGCACAGGGCACACCTGCTCCTGTTCAGAAAGCAGCTCTCACCCAGCTGCAGACCAGTCTCCTCAGGGTGACCCGTGCTTGGGCTGGAAGAGGACAAAGGGAAGAGGAAGGTAACCTACGGAGCGGCTGCTCTTCTACTGAGCAGCTCACGCTCCCTTTCTGGAGAAAGTGGCCAGGGGTCATGTCAGCCATTGCTTCCGTTCAGGTCTCTGTGTGCAAGGCTCAGGTCTCTGGTGCTTTCTTTTGTGTTGGTAGGGGACTTTCTCTATCCTCTAAACTTCCCGGCTGTGATGTATTGTTAGATGCAGTTCATGCCCTGGAGAGACAAACGGGACGCTGTGATTTCCAGAAGCACGTCCCTTTCATCATACTCCATCACAGTCTGTCGCAGTGTCGTATGCTGCCCTCTGCTGGGCACCAGAGGTCTGAGGCAAAGTTGCTTTCCTTTTAACATGGAGTCAGACTCTGAAACCCAACACTACCCCTTCTTTATTTTATTACTGTAATTTGGGGAGGACGGTCTGGAACTCACTATGTAGACCAGGCTGGCCTTGAACTCACAGAGATCTTCCTGCCTGTGCTGGGAGTAAGGGTGTGCACCACCAACACCCAGCTTATTATGATTATTTTTTATCTTTTTTTCCATGTATAATGTTCTACCTGCACATATGTAAGTGTACCACATGCAGTGCCCACAGAGGTCAGGAGAGGTGTCAGATCCCCTGGAACTGGAGTTGCAGTTGTTAGCCACCACGTGGGTGCTGGGAACTGAACTTGAGTCCTCTATAAAAGAGCAGCCAGTGCTCCTAACCACTGAGCCATTTCTTCACCTCCTGCCCCTTCTGATTAGTGTGTAAACTGAAACAAAGGAGGATTGGTGTTACTTAGGTGCTGACAAAAGTTTGGAGGTAAATAGAAACAGCTGAAAAGGTCCCCCTCCCATACCACTAAGAGTGGAGGCCGCGAGCAGGGAAAAGAAGTGGACATGTGTGGAAGTTTCTTTATCCTCGGTGCTGGGAACCCAGCACAGCTTACCAGAATGGTTTCTTTTTTTGGTATCTTTTTACCTTTTTTTTTAAGGTTTTAAGCTAGGTTTATTACAGTTAAAGTTGTTTTATGTCCTAAACAACTTCAGAAAGAAAATTACCTTTTACGATCTGTTTTTTTATTGTTATTAAACTTTTTCCATACATCATACATCATTTCTCAATCGAATCTAGAGTCGCTTCCCTTTCCATGCCCCCCCATCCCACCCAAGTCCCTGCACTCTGCCATACATGTCCTGTATCTTTTTCTGAGTCTTTCCAGAGTTTTTTTTCAGTTCTTTTGTTGTTGTTCTCTCCAACTTGTACTACTACAGTATATATACATAGTTATATGTATACATAAATACATACATACATACACATATCACTTGAATTGGAGGATATTTTTTTCCTAAAAGATGTCATGTTTTCCTTAAGGAAGCACTCGAAGATTCCTCCTTGGCAATCCCAAACAACCATCAATCCTGCACTTTTGCTCCACATTGGGGTCTTTCCCTCCGATGGTCCCCCAAACAAAGTCTTGAAACCCCTGTACTGGCCTCCATGATACAGCCCAGGTAGTCCAACAATGGCAGTCTATATTCTGACAAGGCTGACATCCCCTTAGCTGTTTAGTCCACAAGCTGGGTATCAGTAGTTGCCATCTGGCCTTGAAGGTTTGAAGGATTCTTTTTTTTTTTTTCTATGTGTAGGAATGTAGTGTCTGCATGTAGGTTTGTGCACCCGTGTCATGTGGAGGTCAGAAGAGGGTGTCGGATTCCCCTGGAACTGGAGTTCTCCTGGAATTGGAGTTATAGATGGTTCTCAGCCACCATGTGGGTGCTGGGGATTGAACCCGGGTCCTCTGCAAGAGAAGTCGGAGCTCTTAACCGCTAGGCTATCTCTCCATCCCCGGGTGTGGAGGATTCTTGAAGAGACATGAGTCTTCAGTCCATACTGGAAAGTTAAAAAGCTGTGTCTCATGTCTTTGAGGAGTGCCAAAAGCGGTGGCAGCCACAGAGTAGATGCACTTCCCAGTAAGAATTGAAGACAGGCCAAACAACAGTATTCTTTCTTTTTTCTTTTTGTCTCTTTACTAAGATCTCAAGTTTTATGTCGGCAGTACAGTTTCTCTAGTCTTACTGATTATTTAGATCTGGTTGTACTTTCCTTTTGGATGCTTAAGGCCACACAGTTAGCCCAGATTAACCAAGGTTTTTGTTTTTTCAAGAACAGTTGAGGATCTGGTCCTCAGGGGTCTCACAGGGTTTTTTTTTGGGGGGGGGGGGGGGGGCCCCTTGCCCCTTTTAGCTTTTCATTTACCAGTTCTATCCACTTGAGGACAAAAATCAAGTCTTGGTAGACCAGGCTTCATTTTCTGAAGCTTGAGCAGACTTTACTCTTTATAGACTGGACACTGACTGAAGTCCCATTAGTGGCTCTCCAAGACCTCCTTGGACAGAAAGACGGGTGACCCACATTTGCAGGACATTTCAAGAGATGTCCTCATGCATAATCCCCTAAAACTTGGTTGACCTCTGAGGGCAAGGAACAATGTTATCCCATAGGTCCCTTGGCCAAATTGGTATGGGTATTAAGTATGGTCATTAAGCACCCAGAAAGGCTAAGTTGCACCAGCCTATTACATTGCACCTATATTAAAATTGTATCCTTTGGAAACAAATTATATGTTATTTCCGTATCATGTTTCTTGATTTACATCTTTCCATTTTAATCCCATATTACTCTAAAAGATGCACACATACTCTCCATCATATGCCAAAAATCCAAGGTCTGAAAATAAATGTTAGGTCAGCTCTGTAACCTGTTTAGGTATTCACAATGCAAGAGCACAGTTGTCTTTAGATCATGGGGAATATAACATTAATGTTGCTCAGTTTGTCTTACAGCTAGGTACTTGGTACTAGCATCCACAGATGAGGGATACCATTCATCTTTTGTTTTTCTGGGATTGTGTTACTCCACTTAGCATAAAATCTTCTAGTTCCATCCATTTACTTGCAAATTTCATGATGTCATCTTTCTTTACTACTGCATAGAACTCCATTGTGCAGATGTACCACATTTTCTCTATCCACTCATTGGTTGAGGGGCACTTGGGTTGGTTCTAGCTCTTTGCTATTGTGAAGAGAGCTGCAATAAACATGGCTGTACATGTATCTCTGTAGTAGGAAGAGTCTGATGGATATATTCCCAGAAGTGGTATGGCTGGGTCAGGTGGTAGCCTCATTTTGACTGTTTTAAGGGTTCTCCATACTGCTTTCCATAGTGGATGTACAAGTTTGCATTCCCACCAGCAGTGGATGAGTGTTCCCCTTTCCCCACACCCTCTCCAGCATTTAGTATCATTTGTTTTCTTGATCTTTGGCAGCCTTATTAGGGTGAGATGATATCTTAAAGTGGTTTTATTTTGCATTTCCTTAATTATTCGTGATCTTCAACACTTTTTAAGATGTTTCTCAGCCATCTATATTTCCTCTCTTGTGAAGTCTCTGCTCAGCTCTTT
>VZQC01006507.1:2778086-2860427 GCA_009823505.1 Rhizomys pruinosus
AAGTATTTCATGTGGTTTTACAAATTTTTATATGAGCAGTATTTCCAAAAATGAACAAAGGAAAATAAATTACATGATAATTTTATCTGAAATATGTTATCATATGCTGAACTACATCCAGGGAAAGTAGAACACATACACAGTTCTCTCTCCGGCTGCTGGGCGCCATCCACATGACGCAGTTCTGCGTCATCCGCATGTGTGCGGCTGCAGCTCACTTTGGGTGACCGAGAGAATCCCACTTTCTTTTCTTAATATTTTATTATTATTTTTATTTTATATGCATGAGTGTGTTGCCCACATGTGTGTTAGTGCACCTGTGTCACGTGTTGCCCACAGAGGTCAAAAGAAGGTGACAGATCCCCTGGAGGTAGAGGTACAGACAGTTGTTAGCCCACCATGAGGGTGCTGGGAAACGAACCCAGGTCCTCTGCAAGAGCAGCCAGTGCTCTTCACCATGGAAGCCATCTCTCCAGCCCCAGGAGAATTCCCACTTTCTCATTAAGGCAAAGGGCAAACTCGGGGGATGAGAGATGGCCTATTGGTTAAGAGCCACCGACTGCTCTTCAGAGGACGGGTTCGGATCCCCAGCACCCCATGGCGGTGAGAACCGTCTTTGTCTCCAGTCCGGGGAATCCAATGCCATTTTCTGACCTCGTGGCATTGCAGACACGGGTGAACAAACCTACATTGCGACAGTACATTCAACCACATCAAAAAATAAATAAAAATTAAAAAAAAATAAATAAAATTTAAAGCAAAGGGCACCTTCTGCTCTGCCTGCGATCAGTTCTAAAAGGGAAGCTACCAAAACTCTTCTTGAGTTTTTTATAAGGTAAGCAAAACCATTCTTACAACTCTTAGAACTTTTTTTTTTTTTTTTTTTGAGGACAGTTTGTCTTCCTGTAGCCCCAAACTGTCCTGGAATTCACTTTTGAGGACAGGCTGGCCTTAAACTCCCAGAGATCCCACTCGCCTCTGCCTCTGAGTGCTTGGGATTCAGCGTTGTGTGCCACCACACCCGTGCGCACCAGTTTTTTAGTGGTATTATAGTATGGTAGAAAAACAACGAACTTCTTTTGGCCTTTCTACTCCAGATGATGTGAGTTGTGGAGACAGAGTGGCATTATCAGAAATGGTAAGAGCAGAGGGGAACTTCCAGCTTCTGGAAGGATGGCTTCATTTCATTGGATGATTCTCTTTTTTTTTTTTTCTTTTTTTTTTTTTTTTTTTTTTTGTATGTGTAAATGTGTACTTGTCTGCATTTAGGTTTGTTGCACCAGTGTCGTGCAAATGCCGTGGAGGTCAGAGAGGGTGTCGGATTCCCCGGTGGAACTGAGTTAAAGTCATTTCTCAGCCGCCAGGGGTGCTGGGATTGAACCCTGGTCTTCGCCGGACACAGGGCAGTGCTCTTAAACCGCTAGGCCCAATCTCTCCAGCCCCGGATGATTCTCTTTTATATCAAGGAAATCCACCGTTTTATCCTCATTCACACAGAACTCTTCCCCCTGTTCTTTTAGATGTTCTGATTTGTTTCCTGAGGGAGGTGGCTGCCGCGGCCCCTGAGCTGCCATTTTACTACTATCACATTCCTTCCCTGACAGGGGTAAAGAGAAGTTGTTTCTTTTGTATTTTTTTATTTTATTTATTTTTTATTTATTATTTATTTATTTATTTTTATTATTTATTTTATTTATTTTTTCGTTTGTGTACTGAATTTACTGTCTGCCTGTAGGGGGGGGTTTTTTTTTTTTTTTTTTTTTGTGTGCCACCCGGGTCGTGCAATCCCGCGGAGGTCAGAAGAGGGTTGTCAGATTCACCGGACCTGGAGTTCTCCTTGATTGGAGTTACAGATTTTCTCCGCCGCCCCCTGTGTGTGTTGGGGATCGAACCCGGGTCCTCTGCACAAAGAGCAGTCGGTGCTCTAACCGCCTAGCTATCTCTCCAGCCCTATTTAATTTTTTATGTGTACCGATGTACTGTCTGCATGTAGTTCTCTGCACCCGTGTCGTTGCAATGCTGACGGAGGTCAGAGAGGGTGTCAGATCCTCTGGAACTGGAGTTTCCTGGAATCTGGAGTTACAGATGGTTCTCAGCGCCATGTGGGTGCTGGGGATCGAACCCGGGATCCTTGCAAGAGCAGTCCAGTGCTCTTAACCGCTAGGCCATCTCTCCAGCCCCTATATTTTGTTTTTTTTAATTTTTTTTAATTTTTTTTTAATTTTTTTTATTTTTATTTATTTCTGTATGTGTATGAATGTTACTGTCTGCATGCCAGTCTGAGCACTCATGTCGTTTGCAATGCCGCTGAGGTCCGAAGAGGGTCTCGTATTCCCCTGGAATGATAGTTTCCTGGAATTGGCTTCAGACGCGTTCTCAGCCGCCATGTGGGGCTGGGGATCGGAAACCCCGGGTCCTCTGTAAGAGCAGTCGGCGCTATTTAACTGCTTAGGCCATCTCTCCAGCCTTATTTTGTATTATTTATTACTATCACATTCCTTCCCTGACAGGGGTAAAGAGTAAGTATTGTTTCTATTTTGTATTTTTGACTGTTTTGCTAGCATGTAAGTGCACCTGTGTGTGCAGTGCCCGTGGAGGTCAAAAGAGGGAATCAGATCCCCTGGAACTGCTGTTACAGATGATTGTTAGTAGTCATGTAGGTCCTCTGGAAGAGCGGCCAGTGCTCGTAACTGCTGAGCCATCTCTCCAGCCTCCAAGTATTTCTTTTTTTGATACTTCCTCCAGTTCATACCCTACCCTATTCCACTAAAAAAAATCTGCACTTATTACCTTCCTGCCCAGCTAACACACGCCACTAAAGAGGCCATTACAATTGCTCCAAAGTGAGTTCTTTTAACATGCCATCTGTTATCAACCATTCACATCATTTCATATGGAAGTTCTTAAACATTAAAGTGGTGGGTGGTGGATGCATGCATGCCTTTACTCCCAGCATCAGGAAGCCGAGGCAAGTGGTTTTCTGTGTGTTCAAGGCCACTGGTCTACATAGTCAGTTCTAGACCAGCGGGGCTAAACAGGGGAGACCCTGTCTCCAAAACCAACATAAAACAAAACAAAAAAAGAAGTGTTGGTATAACGATGTGATAGCACGTGCTTGGTAGCACGTCTGTAATTCCAGCACTCTGAAGCTAGCAGATCTAGCATTCAAGGTTATCCTCTGCTACATAGTGAGCTCAAATCCAGCCTGGGATATTGACAGGCTAAGGCAGAAGGAATTCCCATGAGTTTGAGGCTAGCATAAAATAAACCCTATTTGGGGCTGGAGAGATGTTCTAGCGGTTGAGGCGCCAACTGCTCTTGCAGAGGACCCCAGGTTCGATCCCCCAGTACCCAACCTGGTGGCTGAGAACCGTCTTTAACTCCAGTTCAGGGAAATCCGACACCCTCTTCTGACCTCCACGGCGTTGCACAAACGGGTGCACCAAAAAACCTACATGCAGGCAATACATTCATTACACATAAAAAATTAATTAATTAATTATTAAAAAATCAAAACACTATTCAAGGGGAAAAAAGAAAGAACGAGTTGAACTCTAGACACATACCTACTTTTAGAATACTGGGGATTAGGGGCTGGAGAGATGGCCTAGCGGTTAAAGAGCGCCGACCGCTTTAACAGAGGAACCCGGGTTCGATCCCAGCACCAACATGGCGGTCGAGAAGACGTCTGAAACTCCTAGTCCAGGAGAACTCCAGCTCCAGGGGAATCCGAGACCCCTTCTTTGACCTCCGCGGCATTGCACGACAGGTGCACCAACCTACCTACATGCATGTGGACATTACACTCATACACAGAATAAAATAAATAAAACTTTAAAAAAAAAAATTAAATCAAAAAAAAAAAGCATACTGGGGTTATTTTAAACACAGGGGTGTCAACTCATACTAGGTAAGTGCTTACAAACTAAGTTATAGCCCTGGCTCAAAAACATTGTCTCTGGCCTTCTGTTCGGTACTAGAGTTGAAGCTAGGTGGCCCTTGCACATGCACCGTCCCAGGAACATCAATGTATTTAGAGACCATGAAGCTCTCAACCCTATTTTGGGTTTTGTGAAAATCTTATATGTATTTTTGGTTAGGTCTTGATTGAGTGTTGTCCTGGTGTTGGTGATCAGTTCTTCTAAGAAACTGGGGACTGAACTATAACTTCTAATGCTCTAATCACCGTGTTTACTCCTTTGCAGTCACGTTCTCCATCCAGAGGACTGTCATAAAAGTCCAGCCAGAGTTAATTACCTCACTAGAACAGAAGATGGGTGAGGATGTAGATTAGTTTAAGGTAGAGTGCTCACCTAATCTGTCCAAAGCACTGAGGTTTGACCTCCAGCACCACCATGCGAGTCTATATACAGCCACTGGTGAAGTGGAAGAGGAAGATCATAATTAAGGTTCCTAGGCAGCTCTTAGGGAGGCTATCTAGGTTACATTGTGACCCTAGTGTCAAAGAGTAAAAGAAGGGGCTTTAAGAGAAGAAGTCTCATTTGTACAGAGACACTGGCTGCTGTCTTTTAAACGGACTGGGTTCATGTTCTCAGCAAGCATGGTAGCTAACAACGTCTATAATCCATTTCTAGAGATTTATGGCCTCCTCTGGCCTCTGCAGCATTGCAACAACAAGTGCGTCACTTAAATACATGAAAGTCAAAACACTCACACATAAAAATAATTTTTTTTTAAGCCGTGGCTGGTGGGGCACGGGCCTTTAGCCTAGCACTGGAGCGAGGCAGGCGGATCTTTGTGAGTTCAGGGCCAGGCCCTGTCTACAGAGTGAGTTCCAGGACAGCTGGAGGCTACAGGGAGACCCTGTCTCAAAAAGACCAATAAATAATAAATAAATAAAATTTAAATAAAAATAAGGGGCTGGAGAGATGGCTCAGTGGTTAAGAGCACTGACTGCTATTGCAGAGGACCCGGGTTCGATTCCCAGCACCCACATGGCAGCTAAGAGCCATCTTCAATGCCAGGCATGGTGGCACATGCCTTTAATCCCAGCGCTCTGGAGACAGAGGCAGGCAGATCTTTGTGATTTCAAGGCCAGCCTGGTCTACAGAGCGACCTCCAGGCCAGCTGGGACTAAAGGGAGACCCTGTCTCAAAAATACCAACAAAATAAATAAATAAATAATAAAAATAAAAATAAAACAACAACAAAAGCCCCACAAGTTGCTCCTATCACTCAGGAAATTCCAAAGGTCTCAGAAACTCACCATCAGGAACCAGGGTCAAAGACCAAATATTGGGACAAAAGAGTCTCTTAACATCTTTTTCTACAAGGATCTCTGTCTCAGGAACCCGGGGCAGAGAACAAATATGTCTACGATATCGCTAATACACATCTTCTGACCCTAAGGAGTGGGAGGTTAGGGTTATACTTTGAGAAGCACGTAGAGCTAGTGGACAAAGGAAGCAGTGCTGCCTGAGTCAGCTCCACTAAAGCAGCCACGGCGGCTTCGTGTGGGGTGCGTAAGATGTTTTGATGGTTATAGTGTCTGGCGGGGTTTTTTGTTTGTTTTTGTTGTTGTTGTTTTGTTGTTTGTTTTTTGTCTTTTTGAGACAGGGTCTCCCTGCAGCCCCACCTGTCCTGGAACTCACTATGTAGACCAGGCTGGCCTTAAACTCACAGAGATCCGCCTGCTTCTGCCTCCGGAGTGCTGGAATTAAAGGCATGTGCCACCATGCCCAGTTTGGTGTTTTTAAGACAGTGTGCTGCTATATAGCCCAAGCTGGCTTCAGATTCTCTATATAGCCCAGGTTGGACTCAAAATCCTCTTGCCTCAGCCTTCTGAATGCTGGGATTATAAGCAGGTGCCACCACATCAACTCGAGATGATATCTGATGGTTTTTGTTGCTATGAGGATTAATGAGGCATTTGTTGTTTTGAGCAGTTCGTGCTGAGGAGCTGTTGGACGGGATTCAGGATAAGATCCCCACTTTTCAAGGGCTGAAATTCAGTGACACCGATCTTTTAGACTTCGGCCAGTGTGTTGCTCAGAATCACCAGCGACAGTTTGCTTTGCTATTTGGGGTGGATGAGGTAAGTTACCCCTGGCATTTTCCAGTAGGGCAGTTTCCCTTCAAAGCAGTTCATGCGGCTGTTTACAATATAGCATCTCTTCTTCTCAAAGAACTGAATCTTTGTCTCTTTCTCCTCAGCAACTGTTGAGTGGTCTGGTGATGGGAGCAACTGGTGCAGTGGGCAGGTGAGCATGACTGTCTTTCCCAGTGATTACTAAGGAAGGTACTCATCCCTTTCCCAGCGATTACTAACCCCCAGGAAGGTACTCGTCCCCGGAATGGTTCTAGGTCTTGCATGTACATCCTTAGTAACAGAAATTACCTTTTGCTGGGTGTAGTGGCACACACCTTTAATCCCAGCACTTGTGAGTCAGAGGCAGGCAGATCTCTGTGAGTTTAAGGCCAGCCTGGTCTACAGAGTGAGCTCCAGGCCAGCTGGGACTGAAGGGAGACCCTGTATAAAAAAAAAAGTCAAGAATAATAAATAAAATTCAGCCTTTGCAATGCTATAAAAAAAAAAGAGAGAGAAATTACCTTTCATTCCCACACCCATCCATCCAAAGGAACTGGAATAAGGCTCTGTTGTGTTAGAAAGTCAGTCATGGGTGGACCTCCATTGTTGACCTAGTTCAAAAGCCATGACTTCTGTCTTCTTCATCTCCTTCCTTTCCACCTCTGCTGAGATGTACAGCTTGCTCATTCAGGCTTTTTCTCTCAAAGGCCAAAGAAATTATCCTTGCGCTTCAGAAGGAAGGAAGAACAAGTAGAAGGGGGTGGTCATGGAAACATTGCAAGACAAAGTCAAAGAGCCAAGAAGACAGAACTAAAAGCAGACTTACTAACTGGCCAGGGCCCCAGCAGAGCAGTCACCAAAGAAACCGGGGTTTTGTATGTCATTTTATAGTAAAAACTAGCAAGCATCTACAGTTAACTACCAAACATTATATAATTGGTTAATTCTGTCTATAAGAGAAATATGAGGGGCTGGAGAGATGATTCAGCAGTTCAGAGCACTGACTGCTCTTGCAGAGGACTCAGGTTTGATTCCCAGCACCCACATGGTGGCTAAGAACCATCTTTAAGCCGGGCATGGTGGAGTACGCCTTTAATCCTAGCACTTGGGAGGCAGAGGCAGGCAGATCTCTGTGAGTTCAAGGTCAGACTGGCCTACAGAGTAAGTTCCAGGATAGCTGGGACTATAGGGAGACCCTGTCTCAAAAAAAAAAAAAAAAAAAAAAGAAAAAAGAAAAAGAAAAGAGAGTCTGGATAGGCTAAGTAGAACTCAGGGGAGAAGCTGTCCCTGAGAGTAATTTGGCACAATGGGAGCAAGCAGGAATGACAGAAGGTGTGAACTCTAGGGTAGTTGGGGAGCCAAAGGAGAAGGGGGTATAATGGTGATTAATACTGACTGAAAAATTATGTATGAAACACATAAANAAGTATTTCATGTGGTTTTACATTTTTATATGAGGCAGTATTTCCAAAATGAACAACGGAAAATAAATTACATGATAATTTTATCTGAAATATGTTATCATATGCTGAACTACATCCAGGGAAAGTAGAACACATACACAGTTCTCTCTCCGGCTGCTGGGCGCCATCCACATGACGCAGTTCTGCGTCATCCGCATGTGTGCGGCTGCAGCTCACTTTGGGTGACCGAGAGAATCCCACTTTCTTTTCTTAATATTTTATTATTATTTTTATTTTATATGCATGAGTGTGTTGCCCACATGTGTGTTAGTGCACCTGTGTCACGTGTTGCCCACAGAGGTCAAAAGAAGGTGACAGATCCCCTGGAGTTAGAGGTCCAGACAGTTGTTAGCCCACCATGAGGGTGCTGGGAAACGAACCCAGGTCCTCTGCACAGAGCAGCCAGTGCTCTTCACCATGGAAGCCATCTCTCCAGCCCCAGGAGAATTCCCACTTTCTCATTAAGGCAAAGGGCAAACTCGGGGGATGAGAGATGGCCTATTGGTTAAGAGCCACCGACTGCTCTTCAGAGGACGGGTTCGGATCCCCAGCACCCCATGGCGGTGAGAACCGTCTTTGTCTCCAGTCCGGGGAATCCAATGCCATTTTCTGACCTCGTGGCATTGCAGACACGGGTGAACAAACCTACATTGCGACAGTACATTCAACCACATCAAAAAATAAATAAAAATTAAAAAAAAATAAATAAAATTTAAAGCAAAGGGCACCTTCTGCTCTGCCTGCGATCAGTTCTAAAAGGGAAGCTACCAAAACTCTTCTTGAGTTTTTTATAAGGTAAGCAAAACCATTCTTACAACTCTTAGAACTTTTTTTTTTTTTTTTTTTGAGGACAGTTTGTCTTCCTGTAGCCCCAAACTGTCCTGGAATTCACTTTTGAGGACAGGCTGGCCTTAAACTCCCAGAGATCCCACTCGCCTCTGCCTCTGAGTGCTTGGGATTCAGCGTTGTGTGCCACCACACCCGTGCGCACCAGTTTTTTAGTGGTATTATAGTATGGTAGAAAAACAACGAACTTCTTTTGGCCTTTCTACTCCAGATGATGTGAGTTGTGGAGACAGAGTGGCATTATCAGAAATGGTAAGAGCAGAGGGGAACTTCCAGCTTCTGGAAGGATGGCTTCATTTCATTGGATGATTCTCTTTTTTTTTTTTTCTTTTTTTTTTTTTTTTTTTTTTTGTATGTGTAAATGTGTACTTGTCTGCATTTAGGTTTGTTGCACCAGTGTCGTGCAAATGCCGTGGAGGTCAGAGAGGGTGTCGGATTCCCCGGTGGAACTGAGTTAAAGTCATTTCTCAGCCGCCAGGGGTGCTGGGATTGAACCCTGGTCTTCGCCGGACACAGGGCAGTGCTCTTAAACCGCTAGGCCCAATCTCTCCAGCCCCGGATGATTCTCTTTTATATCAAGGAAATCCACCGTTTTATCCTCATTCACACAGAACTCTTCCCCCTGTTCTTTTAGATGTTCTGATTTGTTTCCTGAGGGAGGTGGCTGCCGCGGCCCCTGAGCTGCCATTTTACTACTATCACATTCCTTCCCTGACAGGGGTAAAGAGTAAGTATTGTTTCTTTTGTATTTTTTTATTTTATTTATTTTTTATTTATTATTTATTTATTTATTTTTATTATTTATTTTATTTATTTTTTCGTTTGTGTACTGAATTTACTGTCTGCCTGTAGGGGGGGGTTTTTTTTTTTTTTTTTTTTTGTGTGCCACCCGGGTCGTGCAATCCCGCGGAGGTCAGAAGAGGGTTGTCAGATTCACCGGACCTGGAGTTCTCCTTGATTGGAGTTACAGATTTTCTCCGCCGCCCCCTGTGTGTGTTGGGGATCGAACCCGGGTCCTCTGCACAAAGAGCAGTCGGTGCTCTAACCGCCTAGCTATCTCTCCAGCCCTATTTAATTTTTTATGTGTACCGATGTACTGTCTGCATGTAGTTCTCTGCACCCGTGTCGTTGCAATGCTGACGGAGGTCAGAGAGGGTGTCAGATCCTCTGGAACTGGAGTTTCCTGGAATCTGGAGTTACAGATGGTTCTCAGCGCCATGTGGGTGCTGGGGATCGAACCCGGGATCCTTGCAAGAGCAGTCCAGTGCTCTTAACCGCTAGGCCATCTCTCCAGCCCCTATATTTTGTTTTTTTTAATTTTTTTTAATTTTTTTTTAATTTTTTTTATTTTTATTTATTTCTGTATGTGTATGAATGTTACTGTCTGCATGCCAGTCTGAGCACTCATGTCGTTTGCAATGCCGCTGAGGTCCGAAGAGGGTCTCGTATTCCCCTGGAATGATAGTTTCCTGGAATTGGCTTCAGACGCGTTCTCAGCCGCCATGTGGGGCTGGGGATCGGAAACCCCGGGTCCTCTGTAAGAGCAGTCGGCGCTATTTAACTGCTTAGGCCATCTCTCCAGCCTTATTTTGTATTATTTATTACTATCACATTCCTTCCCTGACAGGGGTAAAGAGTAAGTATTGTTTCTATTTTGTATTTTTGACTGTTTTGCTAGCAGTAAGTGCACCTGTGTGTGCAGTGCCCGTGGAGGTCAAAAGAGGGAATCAGATCCCCTGGAACTGCTGTTACAGATGATTGTTAGTAGTCATGTAGGTCCTCTGGAAGAGCGGCCAGTGCTCGTAACTGCTGAGCCATCTCTCCAGCCTCCAAGTATTTCTTTTTTTGATACTTCCTCCAGTTCATACCCTACCCTATTCCACTAAAAAAAATCTGCACTTATTACCTTCCTGCCCAGCTAACACACGCCACTAAAGAGGCCATTACAATTGCTCCAAAGTGAGTTCTTTTAACATGCCATCTGTTATCAACCATTCACATCATTTCATATGGAAGTTCTTAAACATTAAAGTGGTGGGTGGTGGATGCATGCATGCCTTTACTCCCAGCATCAGGAAGCCGAGGCAAGTGGTTTTCTGTGTGTTCAAGGCCACTGGTCTACATAGTCAGTTCTAGACCAGCGGGGCTAAACAGGGGAGACCCTGTCTCCAAAACCAACATAAAACAAAACAAAAAAAGAAGTGTTGGTATAACGATGTGATAGCACGTGCTTGGTAGCACGTCGTTAATTCCAGCACTCTGAAGCTAGCAGATCTAGCATTCAAGGTTATCCTCTGCTACATAGTGAGCTCAAATCCAGCCTGGGATATTGACAGGCTAAGGCAGAAGGATTCCCATGAGTTTGAGGCTAGCATAAAATAAACCCTATCTTGGGGCTGGAGAGATGTTCTAGCGGTTGAGGCGCCAACTGCTCTTGCAGAGGACCCCAGGTTCGATCCCCCAGTACCCAACCTGGTGGCTGAGAACCGTCTTTAACTCCAGTTCAGGGAAATCCGACACCCTCTTCTGACCTCCACGGCGTTGCACAAACGGGTGCACCAAAAAACCTACATGCAGGCAATACATTCATTACACATAAAAAATTAATTAATTAATTATTAAAAAATCAAAACACTATTCAAGGGGAAAAAAGAAAGAACGAGTTGAACTCTAGACACATACCTACTTTTAGAATACTGGGGATTAGGGGCTGGAGAGATGGCCTAGCGGTTAAAGAGCGCCGACCGCTTTAACAGAGGAACCCGGGTTCGATCCCAGCACCAACATGGCGGTCGAGAAGACGTCTGAAACTCCTAGTCCAGGAGAACTCCAGCTCCAGGGGAATCCGAGACCCCTTCTTTGACCTCCGCGGCATTGCACGACAGGTGCACCAACCTACCTACATGCATGTGGACATTACACTCATACACAGAATAAAATAAATAAAACTTTAAAAAAAAAAATTAAATCAAAAAAAAAAAGCATACTGGGTTATTTAAACCAGGGGTGTCACTCATACTAGGTAAGTGCTCTACAACTAAGTTATAGCCCTGGCTAAAAACATTGTCTTGTTTGTGGTACTAGAGATTGAAGCTAGGGCCTTGCACATGCACCCGTCCCAGGAGCATCACATGTATTTAGACAGCCAGAAGCTCCTGAACCCTATTTTGGGTTTTGTGAAAACTTGTATGTATTTTTTGGTATTATTGTCTTTGTTGAGTGTGTCCTTGGTGATTGGTGATCAGTTCTTCTAAGAAACTGGGGAATTGGAACTATAAATTCTAATGCTCTAATCACATGTTTCTCCTGCAGTCAGTCTCCCATCCAGAGACTGTCCAAAAGTCCAGCCAGAGTTAATTACCTCACTAGAACAGAAGATGGGTGAGGATGTAGATTAGTTTAAGGTAGAGTGCTCACCTAATCTGTCCAAAGCACTGAGGTTTGACCTCCAGCACCACATGCGAGTCTATAATACCAGCACCTGTGAAGTGGAAGCAGGAAGATCATAAATTCAAGGTCCTCAGCAGCTATCTAGGGAGGCTATCTAGGTTACATGTGACCCTGTGTCAAAGAAGTAAAAGAAGGGGCTTGAGAGCAGAGTCTCATTTGTTCTAAGAGCACTGGCTTGCTATCTTTCTAAAGGACATGGGTTCAGTTCTCACAAGCCATGGTAGCTAATCAACGTCTATAATCCATTTCTAGAGATACTTATGCTCCTCTGCCTCTGCAGGCATTGCACAACAATGCTACACTTAATACATTGAGTCAAAACACTCACACATAAAAATAAAATTTTCTTTTGCCTGGCGATGGTGGGCACGGGCCTTTTAGACCTAGCATGGAGCAGAGGCAGGCGGATCTTTGTGAGTTCAGAGGCCAGGCTGGTCTACAGAGTGAGTCCAGGACAGCTGGGCTACAAAAAAAAGAAACGCTCAAAAAGAAATAAATAATAAATAAATAAAATTTAAATAAAAATAAAGGGACTGGACGAGATGGCTCCGGGTTAAGAGCACTGACTGCTATTGCGCAGGACCCGGGTTCGATTCCCGCCCCCAATGGCAGCTAAGGAGCCATTTCAATTTTTTGCCAGGTGCATTGGTGGGCACCATGCCTTAATCCAGCGCTCTGGAGACAGAGGCGGCAGATCTTTGTGATTTCAAGGCCCCCCTGGTCTACAGAGCGACTCCAGGCAGCTGGGGACTAAAGGGAGGACCTGTCTCAAAACCCACCATATACCAACACAATAAATAAATAAATAATAAATAAAACAAAATAAAAATAAAACACCAACAACAAAAGCACAACAGTTGACTCCTATCACTCAGGAAATTCCAAAGGTTTCAGAAACTCACCATCAGGAACCAGGGTCAAAGACCAAATATTGGGACAAAAGAGTCTCTTAACATCTTTTTCTACAAGGATCTCTGTCTCAGGAACCCGGGGCAGAGAACAAATATGTCTACGATATCGCTAATACACATCTTCTGACCCTAAGGAGTGGGAGGTTAGGGTTATACTTTGAGAAGCACGTAGAGCTAGTGGACAAAGGAAGCAGTGCTGCCGAGTCAGCTCCACTAAAGCAGCCACGGCGGCTCGGTGGGTTGCGTAAGTGTTTGTTTTGGGTTATAGTGTCGGGGGGGTTTTTTGTTGTTTTTGTTGTTGTTGTTTTGTTGTTTGTTCTTCTTGTCTTTTTGAGAAAGGGTATCCCTGCAGCACCCACCTGTCTGGAACTCACTATGTAGACCGGTGGCCTTATAACTCACCTGAGATCGCCTGCTTCTGCCTTTTTTTTTTTTTTCCCCCGGAGTCTGAAATTAAAGGCATGTGCCACATGCCAGTTTGGTGTTTTTAAGACAGTGTGCTGCTATATAAGCCCAATGCTGGCTTCAGATTCTCTATATAGCCCCAGGGTTGGACTTCACATTCCTCTGGGCCTCAGGCCTCTGAAGTGGGTTACTACAGCAGGTGCCACCACATTCAACTCGAGATGATATTGATGGTTTTTGTTGCTATGAGGATTAATGCGGCATTGTTGTTTTGAGCAGTTCGTGCTGGGAGCTGTTGGACGGGATTCAGGACTAAGATCCCCACTTTTAAGGGCTGACATTCAGTGACCCGATCTTTTAGACTTCGGCCAGTGTGTTGCTCAGAATCACCAGCGACCAGGTTTGCTTTTGCTATTTGGGGTGGATTGAGGTAAGTTACCCCTGCTATATTTTCCAGTAGGGCAGTTTCCCTTCAAAGCAGTTCATGCGGCTGTTTACAATATAGCATCTCTTCTTCTCAAAGAACTGAATCTTTGTCTCTTTCTCCTCAGCAACTGTTGAGTGGTCTGGTGATGGGAGCAACCGGTGCAGTGGGCAGGTGAGCATGACTGTCTTTCCCAGTGATTACTAAGGAAGGTACTCATCCCTTTCCCAGCGATTACTAACCCCCAGGAAGGTACTCGTCCCCGGAATGGTTCTAGGTCTTGCATGTACATCCTTAGTACACAGAAATTACCTTTTGCTGGTGTGTAGTGGCACACACCTTTAATCCCAGCACTTGTGAGTCAGAGGCAGGCAGATGCTCTGTGAGTTTAGGCCAGCCTGGTCTACAGAGTGAGCTCCAGGCCAGCTGGACTGAAGGGAGACCCTGTATAAAAAAAAAAGTCAGAATATTAAATTAAAAAAAAATATAAAAAAAAAAAGAGAGAGAACTTCCTTCTCTTCCACACCCATCCATCCAAAGGAACTGGAATAAGGCTCTGTTGTGTTAGAAAGTCAGTCATGGGTGGACCTCCATTGTTGACCTAGTTCAAAAGCCATGACTTCTGTCTTCTTCATCTCCTTCCTTTCCACCTCTGCTGAGATGTACAGCTTGCTCATTCAGGCTTTTTCTCTCAAAGGCCAAAGAAATTATCCTTGCGCTTCAGAAGGAAGGAAGAACAAGTAGAAGGGGGTGGTCATGGAAACATTGCAAGACAAAGTCAAAGAGCCAAGAAGACAGAACTAAAAGCAGACTTACTAACTGGCCAGGGCCCCAGCAGAGCAGTCACCAAAGAAACCGGGGTTTTGTATGTCATTTTATAGTAAAAACTAGCAAGCATCTACAGTTAACTACCAAACATTATATAATTGGTTAATTCTGTCTATAAGAGAAATATGAGGGGCTGGCTGGAGAGATGATTCCAGGCATGTTCAGAGCACGCTGCTCTTGCAGATGACTCCAGGTTTGTTCCCAGCACCCATCACTGGTGGCTAAGAACACTCTTTAAGCGGGATGGTGGCGTTACGGCCTTTAATCCTAGGCACTTGGGAGGCAGGCGAGGCAGGGCAGATCTTGTGAGTTCCAGGTCACGACTGGCCTACGAGGAGTAAGTCCCGTAAGCTGGACTATAGGGAGACCCTTTGTCGCAAAAAAAAAAAAAAAAAAAAGAGAAATATGAAATGGATTTTATTTACTTTTATTTTTATGTGTCTGACTGTATTGCTTGCATGTGTGTAAGTGCACCACATGTGTGAAGTGCCGATGGAGACAAAAAAACAAAAAAAAAAGGGTGTCGGATCCCCTGGAACCTGAGTTACAGATAGCTGTTAGCTGCCATATGGGTGCTGGGAACTGAACCCAGGTCCTATGCAAGAACAGCTGGTGCTCTTAACCGCTAAGTCATCTTTCCAGCCCTGAAAAGGGATTTTTAGAAAAGAAAAGAGAGTAAAATGTTATAGGGGAAATAGGCAGGAAGTCCCAACCTTAGCTGAAGAACTACCACTGCTGGGTGAGGGCGAGTTGGTCTTCTTTAAGGGAATAATGTTAGACAGGCTGACCAGGATCCAGTGGATGAACTCACACCAACGGACATCTGGATAACAAACTTGACTAGATAGGCCTTAGCATATGTGGCAGAATGCATGAAACCCAGCGGGCAGGCTATGAGGTGCAGGTAGGGAGGGGGTCTAAACATGATTAATATGTATTGTATGAAATCCACAAAAATTCAATAAAAATATACATATTGAAAAAAACATTTATAGGAACGGTATCGACAACTCCACCTCAAACTGTATTTACATCTGGTGCCATCTAGTGGGTTATAGTTGGTAGTCTTTCTTTTTATTTTAATAACCTTGAGCAAAAGAGTGTTTAGCCTACTGCATTAGAGCATTCAAGGAAGGGTGAATGGGGAGGGGGTTCACTCTCTGGAGCATGTAGGAAAGGCAGCAATTGCTGTGGTACATAGCTTACTCACTAGATTTTAGAGGCTCATGCAACAGAATAGCACATTTCTGTGCTCCCAGCACTTGAGAGGTGGAGGCTCAAGGGTCAGGAGTTCAAGGTCAGGGCTAGAAAGACAGTTCAGAGCACTGCCTGTTCTTGCAGAGATGCTGTTTGTTCCCAACACCCACATGGCAGCTAACAATGATCTATAACTCCAGTTCCAGGGGACATAAGACTATATTGTGACCTCTGCAAGCATTGCATGACACTGGTATACTAACATATATGCAAGCAAAACATACACATAAAATAAATATACTTTTTTTGGGGGCTGGAGAGATGGCCTAGCGGTTAAGAGCACCGACTGCTCTTACAGAGGACCCGGGTTCGATCCCCAGCACCCACATGGCGGCCGAGAGCCGTCTGAAACTCCAATTCCAGGAGAACTCCAGCTCCAGGGGAATCCGAGACCCTCTTCTGACCTCCGCGGCGTTGCACGACACGGGTGCACAGACTTGCATGCAGGCAGTACATTCATGGTGTTATGGGGTTGGTTTTGTTGGTGTTGATCGTACGTGGGTTTCACCTTGTTATACTCACTCACAAGTTCTTTCCAAGGGTTTGTACATGCCACGACAGTCTTTCCAAAGTAAGTCTGGCTGTTTCTAATAACAGAGTATTTCACCATATGTCGACTCAACTAACAGTCTACTCGAGGTATAGCTGCATACAGGTATAGTTACCCACCTATTATAGCTACAGACTCGCCTACTACTAAGCCGTCACTCCCAGCACTTTGTGTATTCGATAGGTTGCTACACATTTCCTAGCCGAACCACTCACGTTCACGACTCCTAGGAGTACCAAACACTGTGCCATCACAGTCTCATTTACCTCCCCAAGGCAACTGACTTCAGTTGGCTTTACGAGATAACGACTATAACATTGCGTGCATGAAGGATATGCACTATAGATTACCAAGTGGCCTTCTTCAAGAGTGTATAGTGAGAGAGAGAAACAGAGGTTCGTAGATAGAAACTTATCACATGAGTACGTACACCAAAGACAGAAACTAGGCTTTCCCTGTGTGGAGGGAAAACTTTTAACTCCAGTAGAAGAGGAAAATAGAATTATTCCAAGAGTAAGACAGGCCTGTATTTTGTATGCAAGACAACTTTCATCCCTTATCTTGTGTTGAAAACACTTGTATGGCACACCCCCCCAGCAGCATATAACACAAGGGCTACCTAATTCTGCTCAGTTCTCTATCCAACTGGTTTAACTTATGATAGGTCTTATGTGAGCACGTCAATCTCACTCAAGTAAAACATACGGTTCCTTAGCTATACAGGCAACAACACTTTATACTTCGCGTTTTCTCTCGAGCGCTCCCTCCTCTCGGTACGCCAGGCTCTCTCCTTCCTTCAGCCCGAACTCCAACGCATATGTTGCACTTCTCTACTCGAGAGCGTTTACTGAGAGAGGCGCAGCAGATGGCAGAACCGCCATCACTCAATTTCCCTACGAATGTCCCCTCTACTTCTATCTCTACCCTTGACCTGCGCCCACGGAAGCCAGCGTTGGCGGTGGCTCAACAGCAAATCTGGAGCCTTCGGTGGATCATCTGGGCCATGAATCCTTCTCCGTATATTCATTAAGAGCCTGGATGAACGTGGATAACACGGAGAAGAGGGTTCAAAGGAAGTGAGGGATCGCACAGGCTGGGCGGCCACGACGAACTTGTTAGCTGGTAGCGTTAGAGGACGTAAGCGCAAGACCTTGCAAAGTAGACACTAGGGTGCTCACAAGCAGTAAATATCGACCAGGTGTATTGCATGAACAATTCCAACATCCTCCTGCTAAAGTCTGGGCCTTGCCTTGTGCTTAGGATCTGTCCACCACACGCTGGGTGACACCAAGTAATCTATTTTAGGGGAATGTGTGGCTGCTTCATAGGAGTCATAAGCTGGCTGGCTGTACGCTCGCGGGCGCACTCACTCAAGCACGGAGAGCGACGAAAGCGCTCTAAGTATTCGTTAACACTACTCTTTTAAAGTTTGTCTTGGTTTCCTATACCTGAGTCTGACAAGCCTGTTGTTGGACCAGACCTCACTCTAAGGCAAAGGGGCAACTGAGTCTCTCTGATTGAGGCCACTCTTCCGTGTTAGCTGAAGGCACCTTTTGTCCTTGGGCTCGGTGGAGCCTAGACTCCAAAGTATACTGAGCTTCGAGCCTTTATTCGAGGTGGCATACGACCGAACGAGACAGCCCTAAGAGTCTGTAACGTATGAGGGTGTGGACTTTTCTCCCTCTTATGTCTGAGTCAAAAACGCGCAATAATCCGCTGAGACATTGCATGTGTAAACTGCTTAAGCAGGCCACTCTTGAACATCTGTCTGTTTCTCATCAAGGCAGGTAAGAGTCCTCTCCAGTTGGATTCTGAGTGATCGACCTAGCCCTCTGTACATAGTTGCACTCAACCTCGTGTTGACCATTAACGGGTGCGCTCGAGACACCAGGTATGTCATCACAGAGAACACTGGCACACTCCTCGGAGATCTCAGTCTCAGCTCTTCCACTGCCCCTCTGCAGGTGGGCGCTTATCGTCTCCACAACACGGGAGTCCTGGGAAGAATCATGCAAGAGAATGAGTTGATGCCTGAATCTGTCTCCTAGTGCTATGGAATTAAAGGTGGTGGTGGTTTCACTAGCTTTAACCCCAGCACTTGGGAGGCAGAGGCTAGGTAGATCTCTGTGAATTTCAAGGAAACAGCCGTGTCAAAGTAGCTCCAGGCCAGCTGGGACTAAAAGGGAGACCGGTGTCTCAAAAAAGACCCCCCCAAAAAAATCTAGGGGTTAAAATCTCCTAATGGGAAGCTGCCTCTTTTGGGGACGAGGTCCTTGCAGTGGCCCTGTGGATGTCTTCTGGGGATCTCTATGACCCAGACTCCTGGACCCAGGTTGTGCAACTGGCCTGGTGGAGGGAAGTACAAGATAACTGCGCCCCCCCCCAGTTCCTTCCTATCATCATGGCTATTAGTGGGTGTCTAGGCCCTTCCCACCAACCTACCCCAGTCAAAGATAAACAACAAATTCCATCCCCCAGGAACTCTAATAAAAAGTGCCCCAAGAACTGAGGGTCTTCTGAGGACTCTGATAAAGACTGCTCCAAGAAGTGCTCAGTCTTGCCCCTAGCTGCCTTGGGAAAGGCTATAGAAAACATAAAATGGCTGGCAGAATTGGCTCAAGTGGGTTAAGAAGCACCGACTTGCGCCGGGCGTGGTGGCGCACGCCTTTAATCCTGCACTTGGGAGGCCAGAGGCAGGTGGATCTTTGTGAGTTCAGAACCAGCCTGGTCCTCAGAGTGAGTTCCAGGACAGTTGGCGGCTACAGGAGACTGTCTCAAAAAGAGCAAAAAAAAAAAAAAAAAAAAAGAGCACCGACTGCCCTTACAGAGGACCAGGGTTTGCATTCCAGCACCCAGGTGGCAGCTAAGGACTGTCCTTAACTCCGTTCCAGGGGAATCCAACACCTCTTCTGACCTCTCACGCATTTGCATGACACAGGTGAACACTAACCTACATGCAGACAGTAACAACAACTCATCACACATAAAATAAAATAAAAAGAATTTGTAATACAAGATCACTTTTCTTAAAAAAAAAAAAAAAAAAAGAAAACATAGAAAAACAGATCCATCTTGTCCTAAGCCTAATTCCTTGCCCCTGCCCCAGCTCTATCTTCTACTGCTTGATGAGAAGCCAGAGGTAGAGCCTTCCCCGTCTGAACAGAACAACTTTGCCAGACCCAGGACGTTCAAAACTTTAATTGTCAGGCTTTCCCCATCAATGTTGCTCCTACACGCAGCAGACCTCTGACTCGGTATCCCCACCAGGCAGGTGACTTAAAGGAACTCAGACAGGCTGTAAGGGAAGACAGCATCCAGGCCCCTAGGACAAAGTCCATCCTCCACAGCTTTCATGACACCCACCCTAACACCCCCAGGACGGGCATTTCCTGCTTCTCCCCCCTCCCCCCCCCGTTCTTCAACGGGAGGCTCATTCTGCTGAAATGAACGCCTCCAACAGGTTTGAAGGAACCAAGCCAAGCCCAATGTCACCTGAGGACATGATGAACTCTGGCCAAGGCAACTTTGCCGCAGGGCCACAGGGGCCCAGCAGGCTATTCTGATCAGGTCTGCCTCTGCACCCTACAAGCCTGGGATAGAATTACACCACCCACTGAATCCCAGAGCAGGGCTTCTTACCCTTCTACTCTGTAGTCCAGTGTTCCTGGAACTCGCTCTGCTATGACCAGCTGGCCTTGAACTCACAGATCCATCTGCCTCAGCCTCCAAAGTCGCCTAGGACAAAGGCGTGTGCGCACCATTCAAGTTCGCCCAGCTTCCCTTCTATGTTTAAGACAGAAGCCTGAGGAACCCTTATCTGAATTCATCTTAGGAACCAAAGGCAGCCTAGAACGTAAAATCCTCAATCGTACACCTCGGGAAATGCTTCTCGAGAGCACTGTCTGGGAAGGCATGACCTCTGAGTGCTGACAAGCCTCCCTCGGCTTAAAGGAGGAACATTATAACCGATGGATGAATTGTAGCTGCCCAAGACATAGTCACAGCTGCTCATAAGGCCGCTCCTCACCACGCTTCATAGCAGCTGATACAACAAATGAGAGGTTTTAAGTGTAGTGAAAAGGAAGGGTGAGTGCCCTAAGGCAGATATCCTCCTCTTCTAAGGAACCACCCCACCCCCTCCCCAACACCATCTGCCCTCAGTGCTGCAAAGGCTACCACTGGAAATGAGCCTTCTGTTCAAATACGATAAAGAGGAACCATTAGAGCCTTAAACTTAGAGCAATCCACCAGGCCCAGAAATAAGAGGAAAGCATATCAATACTTGTCCTTTGGGACGCACCCATTCTGGAGGGTTTCACCAACGCCTTAACAATGAAAATCAGTGGGAAACCCTTCAAATGCCTCATAGACACAGGGGCGGACAGAACCGTCTTCAAACAGCAAGAGATCCCCCAGACTGGCCCTTACTCCCAGGCCCAGGCTGTTGGGTATAGGAGGACCCTCATAGTCTTACATCACCAAAAATAAATAATTTGGGAAAACACTGGATGGAAAACATGGGTGGAATTCACCTTGCAGAAACTGGATAACACCTATCTGTTTGGGCAAGACCTCTTGGAGGCTCGGGATGTGGTCACTGCCAGTCCCCTGAGGGTGGCCACATCCAGGCAGATGAATTAGCCAAGGAAAAATGCCTCCACTACCATAGAAAAAGGCACCTCCAATCCTGAGGGTCATTTTACACTACTCCGCACACTAGACTGGATATCAAACACGATGCTGGTTGGGTTGAAGCAGTGGACCTTACCGAGGGGAAAAACTACTAGCCCTTTCAAAACCCCTCCTTCTAGTAAAATAACAGCTCACATTGGGACATATCCATCTGTCTTGAAGTTCCTGGAACACCCTGGTGTTTGTCATAAAAAAGGCCACAGGGGACGGCGTCTCTTTACAAGATCTACAAGCCATTAATAAAACTATGCATATAAGGGGATCCTGGCAAAGGAGACTCCCTATTGTCTCTGCCATACCAGACAATACCCCCCTATTAGCTATTAATATTAAGGATTGCTTCTTCTCAAACCCCTCCACCCCAAAGACTGTAAACACTTTGCCTTCTCTGCCCCTACCATTAATAATTCAGGACTGGCAGCCCATTATGAATGGACTGTCCTACCACAAGGAATGGCTAATAGCCCAACGCTCTGCCAAGGGAGGCTGCTTGCTGCTGCTCTTAAACCTCAACATAACAGCCTTCACGTCTTCCATTGCGTGTCCGAATCTTGCAATGGGATAATTTCCTTTTTAATTTTATTTATTTATTTTATGTTTCTATTATTGTTTTTGTCTTTTCGAGCAGGGTCTCCTGTGCCCAGCTCGGCCTGGAACTCGCTCTGTAGGACCAGGCTGGCCTTGAAACTCACAAAGAACCCGCCTTCCTCTGCCTCCCAAAGTGTAGGATTAAAGGCGTGTGCCTTTTTTTTTTTTTTTTTTTTTTTTATTTATTTATTGTATTTATTATTATTATGTATTATTTTTGTCTTTTTCGAGACAGGGTCTCCCTGTAGCCAAGCTGTATGGGAACTCACTCTGTAGACGCAGGGTGAGCTTGAACTCACAAAGATCAGCCGCCTTGCCTCCTGCCTCTCCGAGTGGCTAGGATTTAAAGGCTGCGCCGCCGCTCCCTGGCTTTCTATTTTTTTATGTATAATGTGTTGTCTGCATGTGGGTTTGATGTACCCAGTTGTGCAATGCCACAGAGGTCAGAAGAGGTGTACGGATTCCCCTGGAACTGGAAAGTTAAAAGAATGGTTCTCTAGCCCATATGGGTGCTGGGAAGAACCCAATTCCTCTGCCACGAAGCATCAGTGCTCTAAAGTCCGCTAGGGAAAAATTTCATCTCTCCAGCGTGGGATAATTTCTTGACTGACCTGACAGTCCTGAGGGACCAGCTGGTACCCTCCTTAGCAGCCCTTGGGTTCAGTATAGCCCTCTCTAAAGTTCAAATGATTCCCCCTTTTGTTAACTGGGCACCAAAATTTCCCTCATGTGAATTAAGGCCCCAAAACTCCTTCTTCCTCCCCTTCCTTTCTTCCCTAAGCTTCCTCCAAAAGTTTCCTAGGAAACCTTAACTGGCTTTGCCCTTGGCTTCTCTTGGCAACTACAATCCTCCACCCCCTCTTGATCTCTGAGAGGAGACAAAGCATACTGCCTCTAAGTGAAAGCTCCAGCTGAAGTCCTCTGAGGCCTAGGCTTAGGTAGATCAGGCCTCCAGGGCATGGCTTCTAGCACGCCTTGTTCACCCTCCTCTCCCGTTCAAGTTGCCTCATTTTTAACACATTCCACCCTCACAGGAGCTCTTCACCAAACTGCTGGAGTCCTAGAATGGTTACACAAGCCAGCGGGGTAAGCTCTCCGCTTATTAACTGAAATGGATTCCCTGGCAGTCATGATAAAAAGTGGGAGAGATGGTTCATCACAGACTTCAGGAAATCCAGTGGCTGATGCGCAATCACACTCGCATAGCCAGCAGCCTAATGGGATTCCCAGGGCAAATAGACAACCATTATCCTAATGACAAATGGATCTCCAGCCTCCCACTGTTAACCTGGCCCCTCCTCCCCTCTTCCTAGAGGCCAACAGTGAACAGGCAACTTCAATTTTCACAGAAGGGGAGGAAGCCACAGCCATAATTTATGACACCCCCAAAATCTTAATTCACCCCTTCCTGACGACTCCTCACAATACAAAGAACTCTACACTGTCTACCTCACCCTCAAGAAAACCAATAAACCTCTCAACCTTTTTCTCATATAGTATTTACGTTGTTAGCCTACTACCTTGGCTCTCCAGTGCTTTTTCCGATTAGACGGCAACCCTCTCTCCCCTCTCCTCCATTACCTGTCTCATCCCTCCTAGCAAAAAAAGGGGGTCGCCCCTCTCTTCTACGACATATCCTCACGCACACGAACTTCTCTGCAGGAGCCTCCCTCTGCCGGTGGACTCCCTTACGGCCGACCACGTTGCCTTCCACTGGGTCTATGTCCTATCCTGTCTCTGAGGAGAAGAGAATTCCATATCCAGCCACACACAGCAATTTAGAGGTCTCCAAGCCAGCTTCCCCCGGGTCCCTTTACTGCCCAGAGATTCAGTGTGTCTTAAAACCATGTTCCTCTTGCTCCTCTTTAATTAAAACACCCACATTACATGCTCCAGGAATCAATCCCAAAGGATTAAATGGCAATGCCTTATGGCAAACGGATGTCACCCACATTGCCTCCTTTGGTTCAATCCCAAGCCCTGCAGATGTGAGCCGGGAATGGTGGTCCATGGGTAGCAAGGCCTGTCTCAGAACATGGCTAGAGAGATGGCTTAGCAGCTAAAGGCATTTGCTACTCAAGAGCTGAATTCGATTTCTGGAACCCACATTAAAATCCTGAACTGTCCACACAAAGTTGTCCTCTGACCGGTCTCCATAGGATATGCTGTAGGCTTGTGTGCATGCACCTTTCCAAGCCAGTGTCCGCCCCTTTGCATCACCAAATTCCTGCTTGCTGGGTGTTTCTCATTCTCAGCACAGAAAAGATCTGTTCTGACTTTGGCTCATCCTCTGCCCTTCAGGTTCTGAAGTCATACTTCCTCGTATTCTTTGCTGATTCAAGTGTGACTTCCTCAAGGAGGAAGGTTGGGCAGTGGCTATAATTCTAGCACTGGAGAGGCTCAGGCAGAAGGTTGCATATAGTTCCAGGGCTAGCTTTGGGCTATATGTATCTCGAAGACTTATCTCACAAAAGAAAACATATGGAAAAACAAAACAACAATAAAACTAAGGGATAGCAATTAGCTATTTTCCCAGAAATCTATGACCACCACAAAACTTTGAAGGCAGTAAATTAGAAGATCCATTTTGGGAAGAAGTAAGAGAACTCATTTCCACGTGGGACTTATCTTGAAGATTAGACACACAGGTGACAGGTCCGTCTTAAACCAGAAACAGTAACAGAAGAGACATAAAGAGGTGGCTGGGTGACTTTTGTGCCTGCTGAAGAGAGGACAAAGGATCCCTCAGGAAGAAAGAAGGCTGACTTATATGAGGGGAAGACCAAGTTTACCTGGTAATTGAGGGCTGACGAGAAATCTTTCTGTTCAAAAGCCTCCAGCATCTGGTTTGTCTTTTTTTCCCCAGGTAAGTTATAGGTCGCTGGCAAGAAAAAGAGAAATTTACAAGCTGTGCAATAACTCATGGGTAAAGACCAGCCCTTCATAACTGTTGAGGTAGGTTAAAAGGCAAAGAATAAAGCCGGGCTGTGGTGGCTCACGCTTTATCCTGCACTCAGGGAGACCCCAGGTCTCAAAGAAGACCAGAAAAAAAAAAAAAAGCAAAGAGAGGGGCTGGAAGATATGGCGCAGTGGTAGAAGTGCTTCCCCTAGCCTGACTTGTGCAAGGGCCCTAGGTTCAATCCCTATGCCTCCTCACCGCCTAAAAAGTTCGAGGCCAGCCTGGGCTCCACATAGTGGGGAGTGACCTGAGTCTTAAACAGGCAATAACATTTAGGAGGTAGGTAGGCTAGGACTATCGGCGATTCCAGGCCATCCTTTAGTTTAACACAGTGATTTTGAGGCTAACCTGGGCTAACATGAGACCTTGTCTGGAAGAAAAAATGAAACACAAACAAAAATGAAATGCCTGGACCCCCTAACCAGTTTCTTTTTAGGGCCACATCTATAGGGATCTCTTCAGTTCTGTTTTCCAGCAACACGAAGCAGGTCAACAGAGAAAGGCAGAGAACACCAGAGGGTGTACAGAAAAGGTAAGAAAAACAGAAACAGGAAGTAGAAGCTGGCAGTGCATGTAGCAGGGGGGCTGGGAGCCAACGGCTGCCCAGGGCACACACAGCTCGGTGCTGGAGAACTGGGACCAAATGCAGGCTGTCAATGCTAACGTGCATGGTTGAACATGCCTCTAATCCCAGATTCCCAGGACTCAGGGAGGCAGAGGCAAGGAAGACAGAGCCATGTGTTTGAGGGCACCTTGGGTTGCATAGTGAGCACCAGACACATGGTAAGGTAGAGGCAGGAGGATCAGGAGTTCAAGGCCTCATCTCTCCAGATATATGATGAGTTTGAGGATTAGCCTGGGCTATCCCAGTAGCCATGTCTCAAAAACAAAAAGCCCTGTGTATGGTGATGCAGCCTTTAGTCCACAGCACTGGGAATCAAGCATTGGGAGGCAGGGTGCAATTCTCTGTGAGGTCCTTCAGGCCCTGGGCTGCAAAAAAAATAAGTGAGCCCCTGTCTCCAAAACAAAGAAAAAGCAACAATAGCAACAATAGCAACAAAACATAATACCCCTCCCTCAAACAATCCCCCCAAACAACGAAAAGTAAACAACAACAACAAACAACAAAAAAGAGATATCCAAATTAGCTCTACTGGTGTAGCATGGTAGTATAGTATGTGTTCAGCATGCATGTGGTCCTGGGTTTGATCAACAAAAATCAAAGGTTCCAAGGACAATTACAGAAAAACAAAATCAAGGGCAAATGTACTTATTAGAAGACATGTATATCATTGGAATGCTCCTTTACTGACAGATACTTTTTCTACATTGAGGAAATGTACTCTTGAGGTAAGTTATAATTCACACCCCAGAAGTTTACCTGTTTTTGGTTTGCCAGTATAAACCTTTTACTGTGCCTGCAGGCATATTCGAATTAGTAAGGTTAGCAAAGCAGCGGAAGCACTCATTGAGCTGCCCGTCTTCTGTAGAGTAGGCACTAGGCTGCAGGATCACAGCTTCCTGGAGGTGACTAACTCAATTTCCAGGCCAGTCAGTGATGTCCTGAGGTGGCAATCTGGGGAAATCAGGATTAGCCCTAGAAGTGAGGAAGTGGAGAAAGGCCATCTGGAGAGGAAAAAACGAGAAGAAAGCCGGAGAGGCACAGACGATTGAGGCGAGCCAGAGGGAGAGCTGCCTTGCCATTGGCTGCTTCGAGCAGTTTCTGGCTTTTACACTCTCTAGGGTCTGTCTGGCTTCATTTATCTCTGTTGGGTTTTATGTCATTTGTCAGAATTGTCAAAATAACTTCGCTTTTTTTTTCTTTCTTGAGATAGGGTCTTACTACATAGGATAACCTTAAACTCACCAGCTATCTTCCTGCTTCAGCCCCAGAATGCTGAGTTTATGGGCAAATATATACATGGTGCCAGGACTGAATTTGTTTTCTTGAGGCGGGTCTTTTTTTTTTGTTTTTTTTTTTTTTAAGGTCTTTTCAAGACAGGAGCCCTCCCTCTAGCTCCCAGCGTCCTGGAACACACACTCTTGTAGACCAGGCTGGCCTTGAACTCACAAGATCCTTCCAAGTGCTGGGATTAACAAGGCGTGTGCCACCAATAGCCTGGTGGAGGCAGGTCTTTTTTTTTGGGGTGGTGTGGTGTCTTTTTGAGACAGGGTCCCTGTTGCCCAGCTGTCCTAGAACTCACTCTGTAGACCAGGCTGTCCTCGAACTCACAAAGATCTGCCTGCCTCTACCTCCTGAGTGCTAGGATTAAAGGTGTGTGCAACCACACCCGGCGAGGCAGGGTCTTTTGTAGTCCATGCTGGCCTTAAACTTTCTTGTAGCTAAAGGATGACCTATAACTCTTTTTAAAAAATAAAACAGTATATTTTATGTTTTTTTTTTTTTTTTTTTTTTAAAAAAAAAAAATCGTTTTTTTATTAATTTTATTTATTTCTGATATGTCGTNTGAACTTCTTTTTTTTTATCTTGAGATAGGGTCTTACTACATAGGATAACCTTAAACTCACCAGCTATCTTCCTGCTTCAGCCCCAGAATGCTGAGTTTATGGGCAAATATATACATGTGGCCAGGACTGATTATTTGTTTTCTTGAGGCAGGGTTCTTTTTTTTTGTTTGTTTTTTTTTTTGGTCTTTTCAAGACAGGAGCCTCCCTCTAGCTCCCAGCTGTCCTGGAAATCACCTGTAGACCAGGCTGGCCTTGAACTCACAAAGATCCTTCCAAGTGCTGGGATTAAAGGCGAAGATCGCCACCAAAGCCTTGGCAGAGCAGAGGTCTTTTGTGTGTGTGTGTGTGTCTTTTTTGAGACAGGCGTCCCTAGCCCCAGCTGTCCTAGAACTCACTCTGTAGACCAGGCCTGTCTCGAACTCACCAAAGATCTGCCTGCCTCTAAACCTCCTGAGTGCTAGGATTATAAGGTGTGTGCAACCACACCCGGCGAGGCAGGGTCTTTTGTAGTCCATGCTGGCCTTAAACTTTATTGTAGCTAAGGATGAACCTAAACTCTTTTAAAAATTTAAAAAGTTATATTTTATTTTTATGTGTTTTTTAGATTTTTTTTTTAATATTTATCTGATATGTGTTGAGTAGCTCCGTGCAGCACACTGCCTGCGTTGACGCGCCGAGAGGTCACAGAGGTCTCGTGATTCCCTGGAGCTGGAGTTCTCGCTAATTGATCAGTAAGGTTCTCGCCAGCATGCTGGTGTTGGGTTGACCCGGGAATCCAAGCAGTCGTCTAATGCAGGCACCCACCTTATTTTGTTCATTGTAGTTTTGCAATATTGTACAGGTAATCAGGGCACAATAGGTGCCTGAACTGTAAGATCATGTTGTCTGGGGTTTGGAAATCTCGAAAGCACTGCCCAACTGTTTCAGGCCTGTGGAACTCCTGACCCTTGATGCCTCCACCTCTCAAGTGCTGGAGACAGAAATGCCTGCTATACTGTTTGCATGAGCCTCTAAAATCTAGTGAGTAACGCTATGTACCACAGCAAGTTGACGCCTTTTCCTACATGCTCCAGATGGATGAACCCCCTCCCCATTCGACCTCTTCCCTTGAATGCTCTAATCGTCAGTAGCTAAAACACTCCTTCTGCCTCATGTTATTAAAACTAAAAAAAGTACTACAACTATAACCCCACTATGATGGCAACCAGATGATAAAACAGTTTTGAGGTGGAATTTGTCTGATACCGTGTTCCTAATAATGTTTTTTATTTAGTGACTTATTGTATTGAATTTTTTGTGCGATTTCAAACATACTGAATTCAATTCAGTTTAATGCCCTCTCCCTACCTGCACCTCATAGCCTGCCCGCTGGTTTCATAGCATTTCTGCACACAATCTGCTAAAGGCCTTATATCTAGGTCAAGTTTGATTATCACAGATGTCCTTGGTTTTGTAAGTTCCATCCACTAGGTAATCCTGGTCAGCATTGGTCTAACATTATTGCCCTTAAAGCAGACCTAAACTCGGCCCTCGGCACCCAGCAGTGGTAGTTCTCAGCTAAGGGTTGAGGACATTCGCTGCCTACTTCCCCCTATAACATTTATAACTCTTTCCTTTTCTAAAAAACCCTTTTTCAGGGCTGGAACAGTGACTAGCGGTTAAGGCAACCAGCTGTTCTTCTATAGTCGACCTGTGGGATTCAGTTTCCCAGCACCAGTATGGGGCAGCTAGCAGCATCTTGTACACTCAGGTCCCAGGGGATCCGCTATCCTTTGTTTTTTGTTATTTTTATTTGCTCCATCGGGCCTGTCAACAGTGAGTGCACCTTACGACCATGCAAGCAATTACAAGTCAATGACACATAACATAACATAATAGAGTAAATAAAATCCATTTATATGTTCTCTTTTTTTTATTTTTTTTTTTTTTGTGGACGAGGCGCTCCCTATAGCTCCCAGCATCCTGGAACTTACTCTGGTTAGGGGCCGTCTGACCTTGACATCTCAACAGAAGATCTGCCTGCCTCTGCCTCCAAGTAGCTAGGATTAAAGGCGTACTTTCCCACCATGCGCCGCTGGCTTAAAGGATGGTTTCAATTAGAGCCATGCCGACTGTGGGTTGCTGGGAATTCAAACCCTGAGATTCCTCTGACAAAGAGCAGGCAGTGCTCTTAACTGCTGAAATCATTTCTCCAGCGCCCTCATCATTTCTCTTATATAGACAGAAATTAATCACCAAATTATATAATGGCTTGTGGTAGTTACACGTGTAGATGCTTGCTAGTTTTTACTATAAAATGACATACAAAACCCCGGTTTCTTTGGTGACTGCTCTGCTGGGGCCCTGGCCAGTTAGTAAGTCTGCTTTTAGTTCTGTCTTCTTGGACGCTCTTTGTACTTTGTCTTGCAATGTTTCACCGACATGACCACCCCCTTTCTTACTTTGGTTCTCCAATTCTTGAATTCGCTCTATAAGATATTATGTTCCTTGGATGCTCCTTTGGAGAAAAAGCCTGATCATGTGTAGTGCACAGTAATACCCAGAACTCTTTAAAGTGCCTATTATTTCCACACAATCTAAATTAATATTGGAGACATAACCATATGCAATTATGAATCTCACTCCTCTCCCCTTCTTTAGTGAGGGTTGCCAAGTTGGAATTTTTAAATTCTAAATCATGGTGCCGAGTGATGATGTAAACAGCTCTGAGTACTATTTCTTAAGCAGATTTTGAAAGGGAATGAATTTAGAAAACAAAAAAAAAAAAATGGCTTTTTTTTTTTTTTTTTTTTTTTTTAATTTTTGTTTATTATTACTTTTTAATAAAATTTCCTGGAAGAGAAGCCCTACTGGTGTTCTGATTATATGACAAGCTACTGATTCCCCAGTACCCTTGAAAACATCCTAAGACATGACACCCTCGAGGATACTTAGGTCACTTTTCCTGTTAGGAAGTCATGATTATTGGAGAGGCAAGACCTTAACTGGAATCTGTAACTGTTTATTTTACTTTTTAAGTACTAGTTCTTGGCACCTTTTTTTTTTCTTTTATGGTGATTAGAGGATGCTTAGAAATGGATACTTCTGTCAGCATAGGGTTTACAAGTTGGCAGTTCTACTCAACGATTGCCTTCTCTGTAATCTATGCTCCATTTTTCAGCCGGAGGTTTACGTGCCACCTTTCTTTCTGCCTCATGAAAATTCTGTCTGCCTAACCTGCCAGGCCAGTCTATCCTCAACGATTACTTCAAATCTTCAACCCCCTTTTTTAAAATAAGATAAAAAAAAAAGAAAGTCATGTTTTGTGGAGGTATCCATTGTAGTGAGGGCGGTGGGGGCAGGAGCACATGGGCGGAAGGCCACAGGGACACATGGGCGGAAGGCCACAGGGACACATGGGCGGAAGGCCACAGGGACCAGTGTCTCAGAGCTCTTGCTTTTTGTCAGAAACTTAGTGACAAATGACAGAAATCCATTCAAATGCTCCTGTGTAAAAAAAAAAAAAAAGGAAGTTATTTTGAAATTCTGACAAATGACATAAAACCCAACAGAGATAAATAAGCCAGACAGACCCTAGAGAGTGTAAAAGCCAGAAACTGCTCGAAGCAGCCAAGGCAAGGCAGCCTCCCTCTGGCTCGCCTCAATCGTCTGTGCCTCTCCGGCTTTCTTCTCTTTTTCTCTCTCCAGATGGCCTTTCTCCACTTCCTCACTTCTAGGGCCGCCTCAATCGTCTGTGCCTCTCCGGCTTTCTTCTCTTTTTCTCTCTCCAGATGGCCTTTCTCCACTTCCTCACTTCTAGGGCTAATCCTGATTCCCCCAGATTGCCACCTCAGGACATCACTGACTGGCCTGGAAATTGAGTTAGTCACCTCCAGGAAGCTGTGATCCTGCAGCCTAGTGCCTACTCTACAGAAGACGGGCAGCTCAATGAGTGCTTCCGCTGCTTTGCTAACCTTACTAATTCGAATATGCCTGCAGGCACAGTAAAAGGTTTATACTGGCAAACCAAAAACAGGTAAACTTCTGGGGTGTGAATTATAACTTACCTCAAGAGTACATTTCCTCAATGTAGAAAAAGTATCTGTCAGTTAAGGGAGCATTCGCAATGATATGCATGTCTTTAATAAGTACTATTGCCTTTGATTTTGTTTTTTCTGTAATTGTCCTTGGAACCTTTGATTTTTTGTTGATCAAACCCAGGACCACATGCATGCTGAACACATACTATACTACCATGCTACACCAGTAGCCTAATTTGGATATTCTTTTTTTGTTGTTTGTTTTGTTTTGTTTGTTTACTTTTCTGTTGTTTGGGGGGATTGTTTGAGGGAGGGGTATTATGTTTTGTTGCTATTGTTGCTTTGTTCTTTGTTTTGGAGACAGGGCTCACTATGCAGCCCAGGCTGAAACTCACAGAGATTCACCTGCCTCCAATGCTTGGATCTCCAGTGCTTGGACTAAAGGCATGCATCACCATACACAGGGCTTTTGTTTTTGAGACATGGCTACTTGGTAGCCCAGGCTAATCCTCAAACTCATCATATATCTGGAGATGGCCTTGAACTCCTGATCCTCCTGCCTCTACCTTCCATGTGTCTGGTGCTCACTATGTAACCCAAGGTACCCTCAAACACATGGCTGTCTTCCTGCCTCAGCCTCCTGAGTCCTGGGAAATCCTGGGATTAGAGGCATGTGTCACATGCACCCCTAGCATTGACAGCCTGCATTTGGTCCCAGTTCTCCAGCACCGAGCTGTGTGTGCCCTGGGCAGCCGTTGGCTCCCAGCCCCCCTGCTACATGCACTGCCAGCTTCTACTTCCTGTTTCTAACTGTTTTCTTCCTTTTCTGTACACCCTCTGGTGTTCTCTGCCTTTCTCTATTGACCTGCTTCGTGTTGCTGGAAAACAGAACTGAAGAGATCCCTATAGATGTGGCCCTAAAAAGAAACTTGTAGGGGGTCAGTGCATTTTTCATTTTTGTTTGTTTTCATTTTTTTCTTCCAGACAAGGTCTCATGTAGCCCAGGTTAGACTCAAACTCACTGTGTAACTAAGGATGGCCTGGAATTCCCGATAGTCCTGCCTATACCTCCTAAATGTATTTGCCTGTTTAAGGACTCGGTCTCACTATGGAGCCCAGGCTGGCCTCGAACTTTTTAGGCGGTGAGGAGGCATAGGGATTGAACCTAGGGCCTTGCATATCATATGCTAGGGAAGCACTCTACCACTGAGCCATATCTCCAGCCCCTCTCTTTGCCTTTTTTTTTTTTTTTGGTCTTTTGCAGACGGGGTCTCCCTGAGTGCTAGGATTAAAGGCGTGAGCCACCACACCCGGCTTATCTTTGCCTTTTTAACTATCAAACAGGTATGAAGGGCTGGATCTTTCCCATTGAGTTATTAAGCTTGTAATATTTCCTCTTTTCTTGCCAGCACCTATAACTACCTGGGGAAAAAGACAAACCAGATGCTGGAGGCTTTTGAACAGAAAGATTTCTCGTCAGCCCTCAATTACCAGGTAAACTTGGTCTTCCCCTCATATAAGTCAGCCTTCTTTCTTCCTGAGGGATCCTTTGTCCTCTCTTCAGCAGGCACAAAAGTCACCCAGCCACCTCTTTATGTCTCTTCTGTTACTGTTTCTGGTTTAAGACGGACCTGTCACCTGTGTGTCTAATCTTCAAGATAAGTCCCACGTGGAAATGAGTTCTCTTACTTCTTCCCAAAATGGATCTTCTAATTTACTGCCTTCAAAGTTTTGTGGTGGTCATAGATTTCTGGGAAAATAGCTAATTGCTATCCCTTAGTTTTATTGTTGTTTTGTTTTTCCATATTGTTTTCTTTTGTGGATAAGGTCTCATACTATAGCCCAAGCTAGCCTGGAACTTATGGCAACCTTCTGGCCTGAGCCTCTCCAGTGCTAGAATTATAGGCCACCATGCCCAACTGTCTCCTTGAGGAAGTCACACTTGAATCAGCAAAGAATACGAGGAAGTATGACTTCAGAACCTGAAGGGCAGAGGATGAGCCAAAGTCAGAACAGATCTTTTCTGTGCTGAGAATGAGAAACACCCAGCAAGCAGGAATTTGGTGATGCAAAGGGGCGGACACTGGCTTGGAAAGGTGCATGCACACAAGCTACAGCATACTTATGGAGGTCAGAGGACAACTTTGTGTGGACAGTTCAGGATTTTAATGTGGGTTCCAGAAATCGAATTCAGCTCTTGAGTAGCAAATGCCTTTAGCTGCTAAGCCATCTCTCTAGCCCTGTTCTGAGACAGGCCTTGCTACCCATGGACCACCATTCCTGGCTCACATCTGCAGGGCTTGGGATTGAACCAAAGGAGGCAATGTGGGTGACATTAGTTTGCCATAAGACGTTGGCCTTTAATCCTCTGGAATTGGATCCTAGAGCCTGTAATTCGGGTGTTTTAATTAAAGAGGAGCAAGAGGAACATGTTTTAAGGACACACTGAATTTGGGCAGTAGGGACCCCGGGGAAGCGGGCTTGGAGACCTCTAAAGTTGGTGTGGGTGGTGGAATGGAATTCTTTCTCCTCAGAGACAGATAGGACATAGACCCCAGTGGAGGCAACATGGTCGGCTAGGGAGTCACCGCAGAGGGAGGTCCTGGCAGAAGTTCGTGTGCGTGGATATGTCGTATGAAGAGAGGGCGGACCCCTTTTTGTAGGAGGGATGAGACAGTAATGAGGAGAGGGGAGAGAGGGTTGCCGTCTAATCGGAAAAAGCACTGGAGAGCCAAGGTAGTAGGTTAACAATATAAATACTATCTGAGAAAAGGTTGAGAGGTTTATTCGTTTCTTTGAGGGTGAGGTAGACAGCGTAGAGTTCTTTGTATTGTGAGGAGTCGTCAGGAAGGGGTGAATTAAGATTTTGGGGGTGTCATAAATTATGGCTGTGGCTTCCTCCCCTTCTGTGAAAATTGAAGTTGCCTGTTCACTGTTGGCCTCTAGGAAGATGGGAGGAGGGGCCAGGTTAACAGTGGGAGGCTGGAGATCCATTTGTCATTAGGATAATGGTTGTCTGTTGGCCCTGGGAATCCCATTAGGCTGCTGGCTATGCGAGTGTGATTGCGCATCAGCCACTGGATTTCCTGAAGTCTGTGATGAACCATCTCTCCCACTTTTTATCATGACTGCCAGGGAATCCATTTCAGTTAACGGGCGGGAGCTCCCCCTACTGGCGTGTGTAACCATTCTAGGACTCCTGCAGGTTGGCGGAGAGCTCCTATGAGGGTGAGGAGTGTGTTAAAAATGAGCAACTGAACGGGGAGAGAGGGTGAAAAGCGTGCTGAAGCCATGCCCTGGAGGGCCTGATCTACCTAAGCCAGGGCCTCAGAGGCTTCAGCTGTGAGCTTTCACTTAGAGGCAGGTGCTTTGTCTCCTCTCAGGAGATCAAAGAGGGGGTTGGAGGATTGTAGTTGCCAAGAGAAGCCAAGGGCAAAGCCAGGTAAGGTTTCCTAGGAAGCTTTGGAGGGAAGCTAGGGTAAGAAGAAGGGGAGGAGAGAATGGGTTTGAGGGGCCTTAATTCCATGAGGGAAATTTTGGTGCCCAGTTAACAAAAGGGGGAATCATTTGAACTTTAGAGGGGGCTGTATTGAACCCGAGGGCTGTGGAGGGTACCAGCCGGTCCCTCAGGACTGTCAGGTCAGTCAAGAAATTATCCCACGCTGGAGAGATGGCCTAGCGGTTAAGAGCACTGATTGCTCTTGCAGAGGACCCGGGTTCTATCCCCAGCACCCACATGGCAGCTGAGAACCATCTTTAACTCCAGTTCCAGGGGAATCCTACACCCTCTTCTGACCTCTGTGGCATTGCACAACATGGGTACACAAACCCACATGCAGACAATACATTCATACATATAAAAAATAGAGCCAGGCGTGGCGGCGCACGTCTTTAATCCTAGCACTCGGGAGGCAGAGGCAGGCGGATCTTTGTGAGNTTGCCCTGGGAATCCCATTTAGGCTGCTGCTATGCGAGCTGTGATTGCGATTACCTGGTTTCCTGAACGTCTGTGATGAACCATCCTCTTCCTTTTTATCAAGTGCTGGCCAGGGAATCCATTTCAGTTAATAAGGCGGAGAGCTACCCCCTGGCTGTGTGTAACCATTCTAGGACTCCAGAGTTGCAAGAGCTCCTGTGAGGGTGAATGTGTTAAACACTGAACAATGATCGGGGAGAGAGGTCGAATAAGCGTGCTGAAGCATGCTAGGCTGTCTATAGGCTCATGGCTCGTAGAGCTATTGCTTGGCAGTCTTCTCCTCAGGAGGATCAATAGAGGGTTGGGGGATTGTAGTTGCCAAGAATAGCAAGGCCAATGCCAGTTAATTTTGAAGCTTTGGAGGCGAACTAGGTAATCGATTAAAGAGGAGGAGAGAACGTCTATTGGCCAATTCCCTGTAGGAAATTTTGGTGCCAGTTAACAAGCAAGGGGAGAGTATTATGAATTACCAAGTCTGTATTGAACCCGAGGGCTAGTGCGATGCGGTACCATGCCGTCCCTCAGGACTGTAGGTCAGTCAAGAATATCCACGCGAGAGATGGGATAAGAGGTCTAGCATGGATGCTTTGTAAGCCGTTCTATCCCCAGCCCCACATGGCAGCTGAGAACCATGCTTTAAGCTCCAAGTTCCATGGGAGATACAGCCACTCCTTCTGACCTCAATACTCGCGCATTGCATGACAAGGACACAATTACTACATGAGACAATACAACTCATAATGCATAAATAAAAAAATAGAGTCCATGGTGGCGGCCGGCACGTCTTTAATCCTAGCATCGGGAGAGGCAGGCGATCTTGTGATGTTCAAGCATCCTGGTCTCAGAGTGAGTTCCAGGGACAGCTGGGGCCTACAGGGAGACCTTTGTCTCGAAAAGACAAAAATAAAAATAATAATAAAAAATAAAATAGATAAATAGCCGGTGTGGTGGCACACGCCTTTAATCTCGTGACACTTTGAGGGCAGAGGAAGGACGGGTCTTTGTGAGTTCAAGCCAGGCCTGGTCTACAGAGCGAGTTCCAGGCAGCTGGGGCTACAGGGAGCACCTAGTCTCGAAAGACAAAAAAAATAAAATAAAATAAATAAAATTAAAAAGAAATTATCCCATGCCAAGATGTCGTACATGCAATGGAAGACGTGAAGGCCTTGTTCTATGTGAGGTTTAAGGGCAGCAGAAGCAGCCTCTTGGCAGATCGTTGGGCTATTAGCCATTCCTTGTGGTAGGACAGTCCATTCATAATGGGCTGCCAGTCCTGAATTATTAATGGTAGGGACAGAGAAGGCAAAGCGTTTACAATCTTCTTTTAGGTGGGGTGCTATGGAGAAGAAACAAACCTTAATATCAATTCCTAATGGTGGGTATTGGCTGGTATGGCGGATGCAAGAGGGAGGCCCCTTTGTGGGGATCCCCATATATGCATAGTTTTATTAATGGCTTGTAGATCTTGTAAAGAGACGCCGTCCCCTGTGGCCTTTTTTATGACAAACACCAGGGTGTTCCAGGAACTTCAAGACAGATGGATATGTCCCAATGTGAGCTGTTATTTTACTAGATTTTGAAAGGCTATTAGTTTTTCCCCTGGTAAGGGTCACTGCTCAACCCAGACCAGATCGTTTGATATCCAGTCTAGGTGGGGAGTAGTGTAAATGATCCTCAGGATTGGGGGTGCCTTTTCCTAGGGTAGTGGAGACCTTTTTCCCTGGCTAATTCAGCTGCCTGGATGTGGCCACCCTCAGGGGACTGGCAGTGACCACATCCCGAGCCTCCAAGAGGTCTTGCCCTAACAGACTGGTATTAGTCAGTGCTGCCAATGGGTGAATTCCACCCATGTTTCCATCAGTGTTTTCCCAAATATATGTATTTTTGGTGATGTAAGACTATGAGGGTCCTCCTATACCCAACAGCCTGGGCCTGGGAGTAAGGGCCAGTCTGGGGGATCTCTTGCTGTTTGAAGACGGTTCTGTCCGCCCCTGTGTCTATGAGGCATGTGAAGGGTTTTCCCCTGATCTTTATTGTTAAGGCGGGGTGGGAACCCTCCAGAATGGGTGCGTCCCAAAGGACAAGTATTGATATGCTTTCCTCTTATTTCTGGGCCTGGGGATTGCCTCTTAAGTTTAAAGGCTCTAATGGTTTGCCCTCTTTATCGTATTTGAACAGAAGGCTCATTTCCAGTGGTAGCCTTTGCAGCACTGAGGGCAGATGGTGTTGGGGAGGGGGTGGGGTGGTTCCTTAGAAGAGGAGGATATCTGCCTTAGGGCACTCACCCTTCCTTTTCACTACACTTAAAACCTCTCATTTGTTGTATCAGCTGCTATGAAGGTTTGGGTTAGGGAGGCGGCCTTATGAGCAGCCATGCCTATGTCTTGGGCAGCTACAATTCATCCATCGGTTATAATGTTCCTCCTTTAAGCCAAGGGAGGCTTGTCAGCACTCAGAGGTCATGCCTTCCCAGACAGTGCTCTCGAGAAGCATTTCCCGAGGTGTACGATTGAGGATTTTACGTTCTAGGCTGCCTTTGGTTCCTAAGATGAATTCAGATAAGGGTTCCTCAGGCTTCTGTCTTAAACATAGAAGGGAAGCTGGGCGAGGTGGCGCACGCCTTTGATCCTAGCACTTGGGAGGCAGAGGCAGATGGATCTTTGTGAGTTCAAGGCCAGCCTGGTCTACAGAGCAAGTTCCAGGACAGCTGGGACTACAGAGAGAAGGGAAGAGCCCTCCTGGGGGTGTTGGGTGGGGTGGATTCGATCCCAGGCTTGTAGGGTGCAGAGGCAGACCTGATCAGAATAGCCTGCTGGGCCCCTGTGGCCCTGCGGCAAAGTTGCCTTGGCCAGAGTTCATCATGTCCTCAGGTGACATTGGGCTTGGCTTGGTTCCTTCAAACCTGTTGGAGGCGTTCATTTCAGCAGAGAGCCTCCCGTTGAAGAAACGGGGGGGGGGGGNTGGTGTTATGGGGTTGGTTTTGTTGGTGTTGATCGTACGTGGGTTTCACCTTGTTATACTCACTCACAAGTTCTTTCCAAGGGTTTGTACATGCCACGACAGTCTTTCCAAAGTAAGTCTGGCTGTTTCTAATAACAGAGTATTTCACCATATGTCGACTCAACTAACAGTCTACTCGAGGTATAGCTGCATACAGGTATAGTTACCCACCTATTATAGCTACAGACTCGCCTACTACTAAGCCGTCACTCCCAGCACTTTGTGTATTCGATAGGTTGCTACACATTTCCTAGCCGAACCACTCACGTTCACGACTCCTAGGAGTACCAAACACTGTGCCATCACAGTCTCATTTACCTCCCCAAGGCAACTGACTTCAGTTGGCTTTACGAGATAACGACTATAACATTGCGTGCATGAAGGATATGCACTATAGATTACCAAGTGGCCTTCTTCAAGAGTGTATAGTGAGAGAGAGAAACAGAGGTTCGTAGATAGAAACTTATCACATGAGTACGTACACCAAAGACAGAAACTAGGCTTTCCCTGTGTGGAGGGAAAACTTTTAACTCCAGTAGAAGAGGAAAATAGAATTATTCCAAGAGTAAGACAGGCCTGTATTTTGTATGCAAGACAACTTTCATCCCTTATCTTGTGTTGAAAACACTTGTATGGCACACCCCCCCAGCAGCATATAACACAAGGGCTACCTAATTCTGCTCAGTTCTCTATCCAACTGGTTTAACTTATGATAGGTCTTATGTGAGCACGTCAATCTCACTCAAGTAAAACATACGGTTCCTTAGCTATACAGGCAACAACACTTTATACTTCGCGTTTTCTCTCGAGCGCTCCCTCCTCTCGGTACGCCAGGCTCTCTCCTTCCTTCAGCCCGAACTCCAACGCATATGTTGCACTTCTCTACTCGAGAGCGTTTACTGAGAGAGGCGCAGCAGATGGCAGAACCGCCATCACTCAATTTCCCTACGAATGTCCCCTCTACTTCTATCTCTACCCTTGACCTGCGCCCACGGAAGCCAGCGTTGGCGGTGGCTCAACAGCAAATCTGGAGCCTTCGGTGGATCATCTGGGCCATGAATCCTTCTCCGTATATTCATTAAGAGCCTGGATGAACGTGGATAACACGGAGAAGAGGGTTCAAAGGAAGTGAGGGATCGCACAGGCTGGGCGGCCACGACGAACTTGTTAGCTGGTAGCGTTAGAGGACGTAAGCGCAAGACCTTGCAAAGTAGACACTAGGGTGCTCACAAGCAGTAAATATCGACCAGGTGTATTGCATGAACAATTCCAACATCCTCCTGCTAAAGTCTGGGCCTTGCCTTGTGCTTAGGATCTGTCCACCACACGCTGGGTGACACCAAGTAATCTATTTTAGGGGAATGTGTGGCTGCTTCATAGGAGTCATAAGCTGGCTGGCTGTACGCTCGCGGGCGCACTCACTCAAGCACGGAGAGCGACGAAAGCGCTCTAAGTATTCGTTAACACTACTCTTTTAAAGTTTGTCTTGGTTTCCTATACCTGAGTCTGACAAGCCTGTTGTTGGACCAGACCTCACTCTAAGGCAAAGGGGCAACTGAGTCTCTCTGATTGAGGCCACTCTTCCGTGTTAGCTGAAGGCACCTTTTGTCCTTGGGCTCGGTGGAGCCTAGACTCCAAAGTATACTGAGCTTCGAGCCTTTATTCGAGGTGGCATACGACCGAACGAGACAGCCCTAAGAGTCTGTAACGTATGAGGGTGTGGACTTTTCTCCCTCTTATGTCTGAGTCAAAAACGCGCAATAATCCGCTGAGACATTGCATGTGTAAACTGCTTAAGCAGGCCACTCTTGAACATCTGTCTGTTTCTCATCAAGGCAGGTAAGAGTCCTCTCCAGTTGGATTCTGAGTGATCGACCTAGCCCTCTGTACATAGTTGCACTCAACCTCGTGTTGACCATTAACGGGTGCGCTCGAGACACCAGGTATGTCATCACAGAGAACACTGGCACACTCCTCGGAGATCTCAGTCTCAGCTCTTCCACTGCCCCTCTGCAGGTGGGCGCTTATCGTCTCCACAACACGGGAGTCCTGGGAAGAATCATGCAAGAGAATGAGTTGATGCCTGAATCTGTCTCCTAGTGCTATGGAATTAAAGGTGGTGGTGGTTTCACTAGCTTTAACCCCAGCACTTGGGAGGCAGAGGCTAGGTAGATCTCTGTGAATTTCAAGGAAACAGCCGTGTCAAAGTAGCTCCAGGCCAGCTGGGACTAAAAGGGAGACCGGTGTCTCAAAAAAGACCCCCCCAAAAAAATCTAGGGGTTAAAATCTCCTAATGGGAAGCTGCCTCTTTTGGGGACGAGGTCCTTGCAGTGGCCCTGTGGATGTCTTCTGGGGATCTCTATGACCCAGACTCCTGGACCCAGGTTGTGCAACTGGCCTGGTGGAGGGAAGTACAAGATAACTGCGCCCCCCCCCAGTTCCTTCCTATCATCATGGCTATTAGTGGGTGTCTAGGCCCTTCCCACCAACCTACCCCAGTCAAAGATAAACAACAAATTCCATCCCCCAGGAACTCTAATAAAAAGTGCCCCAAGAACTGAGGGTCTTCTGAGGACTCTGATAAAGACTGCTCCAAGAAGTGCTCAGTCTTGCCCCTAGCTGCCTTGGGAAAGGCTATAGAAAACATAAAATGGCTGGCAGAATTGGCTCAAGTGGGTTAAGAAGCACCGACTTGCGCCGGGGTGGTGGCCACGCCTTTAATCCTAGCATTGGGAGGCCAGGACGGCGTGGGGTGGGTCTTTGTGAGTTCAGGACCAGCCTGTCTCAGAGCGAGTTCCAGGACAGGTGGCGGCTACAAGGAGACGTCTCGAAAAAGACAAAAAAAAAAAAAAAAAAAAAGAGCACCGACTGCCCTTACAGAGGACCAGGGTTTGCATTCCAGCACCCAGGTGGCAGCTAAGGACTGTCCTTAACTCCGTTCCAGGGGAATCCAACACCTCTTCTGACCTCTCACGCATTTGCATGACACAGGTGAACACTAACCTACATGCAGACAGTAACAACAACTCATCACACATAAAATAAAATAAAAAGAATTTGTAATACAAGATCACTTTTCTTAAAAAAAAAAAAAAAAAAAGAAAACATAGAAAAACAGATCCATCTTGTCCTAAGCCTAATTCCTTGCCCCTGCCCCAGCTCTATCTTCTACTGCTTGATGAGAAGCCAGAGGTAGAGCCTTCCCCGTCTGAACAGAACAACTTTGCCAGACCCAGGACGTTCAAAACTTTAATTGTCAGGCTTTCCCCATCAATGTTGCTCCTACACGCAGCAGACCTCTGACTCGGTATCCCCACCAGGCAGGTGACTTAAAGGAACTCAGACAGGCTGTAAGGGAAGACAGCATCCAGGCCCCTAGGACAAAGTCCATCCTCCACAGCTTTCATGACACCCACCCTAACACCCCCAGGACTGGACGGGCATTTGCCTGCTTCTCCCCCCTTTGCCCTGGGAATCCCATTTAGGCTGCTGCTATGCGGAGGTGTGATTGCATTCAGCCTGGATTTCCTGAACGTCTGTGATGAACCATCCTCTTCTTTTTATCAATCGACTGCCTGGGAATCCATTTCAGTTAACGGGCGGAGAGCTACCCCCTATGGCTTGTGTAACCATTCTAGGACTCCAAGTATGGTGAGAGCTGTGAGGATGGTGGTTAAATTTCACTGAACAACGAATTCGGGGACGAGAGGTCGAATAAGCGTGCTGAAGCATGCTGAGGCCTGATCTATCGGTCATAGGCTGTGAAGTTATTGCTTTGCACTTTCTCCTAGGAGGATCAATAGAGGGGGTTGGGGGATTTGTAGTTGCCAGATAGCAGGCAATGCCATAGATTTTGAAGCTTTGGAGGGAACTAGCGGTATTACGTATTATAAGAGGGAGGAGAGAATGGCGTTGATTGGCATTCCCTGTAGGGAATTTTGGTGCCCAGTAACAAGCAAAGGGAAGATATATGATTTACCATGTGGCTGTATTGACACCCGAGGGCTAGTGCGAGGGTCCAGCGTCCTCATGACTGTAGGTCAGTCAAAATTATCCCACGCGAGAGATGGTCTAGAGGCAGCCTGGATTGCTTTGTAAGACCCGTTCTGATCCCCAGCCACATGCAGCTGAGAACCATCTTTTAGATCCAAGTTCTCAGTGGGAGATATCTAGCACACCCTCTTCTGACCTCAATACTCGGCATTGCATCAAGCAAACGTACATGAGCAAACATCAAGCATAAAATAAAAAATAATAGATCGTGGCGGCGCACGCTCTTTAAGTCCTAGCATCGGAGCGAGCAGGCGATCACTTTTGTGAGTGTTCAAGCTCACCCTGGTCTCAGAGTGAGTTCCGGGACACTGGGGCGTACAGGGAGACCCTTTTTGTCCTCGAAAAGACAAAAATAATAATAATAATAAAATAATAAAATAGATAAATAGCCGGTGTGGTGGCACACGCCTTAATCTCAGTGACACTTGAGGCAGAGGAAGGACGGGTCTTTGTGAGTTCAGCCAGCCCTGTCTACGAGCGAGTTCCAGGCAGCTGGGCTACAGGGAGGACACCTAGTCTCGAAAGATCAAAAAAATAAAAATAAAATAAATAAATATAAATAAAATTTAAAAAGAAAATTAATCCATGCAAGATGTCGTACCATGCAATGGAAGACGTGAAGGCCTTGTCTCTAGTGTGAGGTTTAAGGGCAGCAACAACAGCCTCTCTGGAGATGTTGGGCTATTAGCCATTCCTTGTGGTTAGGACAGTCCATTCATAGATGGGCTGCCAGTCCTGAATTATTTAATGGTAGACAAAGGCAAAGGATTTACAATCTTTTTAGGTGGGGGTACATGGAAGAAACAATACCTTATTAATTCCTATGGGGGATAATGGGCTGGTATGCTGATTGCACAGAGGAGGCCCTCTGTGGGGATTCCCATAGTGTATTGCATAGTTTTATTAACTGGCTTGTAGAGTCTTGTAAATGAGAGACCGCGTCCCCTGTGGCCTTTTATGACAAAACACCAGGGTGTTCCAGCGAACTTCAAGGCAGATGATATTTCAATGTGAGCTGTTTTAATAATTATGCTTTAGCAGCATTAACTCCCGTGAACACTACGGCGTCACATCATAATCTACGCCGGCTGATCGCTCCATCATGCGTACAGCAGGTCACTTGTATACCCAGACTGCCATCGCATAGTGTTGACGGTAGCCATATCAGACTCTTAGGATTTGGGGGTGAGCCTCTTCTTAGGGAGGATGATCCGTTCAGGATTAGTCCTTGTTCTCTAGGTAGTGAGACCTCCCTGGCGTATTCCTGCCTGGATGGGCCACCCATCACGCGGCGACTGCGCAAGTCTACTCACTTATCCCGAGCGTCTACAAGAAGTGGTCATTGCCCTCGGAATACAGCCTTAGGGCTTCATGTTGTTGCTAGTCTGAATGGGCTGAATTTCAGACCCATGTTCCAATCAGGTGTCTTCCCAAAAGTGTAATTTTTAGTTATGTAAGATCTATGAGGGCTACTCCCCTATCACCCATGACCTAGGTCTGGGGATTAAGGGCCAGTCTGGGGGATGGTCTGTTTGAGCGGTTTGCCGCCCCTGTTCTATACCGAGTTAATGGTTCCTAAGTTAGTTCCGATGGGCACACTCTGCGTTATCACTGTGGGTCCCACTGAAGGGTTTTCCTGACTTATCGACTAAGGCGTGGTCAGAATGTGTCGCTTCCCAAACGGCTAGTATCATCTTCCTCTTACGCGGGGCCCTGCGGGGATTGCCTCCTTCTATACACATGATGGATTAAAGGCTCTAATGGGTCTTGCCTCTCTATCGTATTGAACAGAAGGCTCATTTCCCAGTGGTAGCTTGCAGCACTGAGGGCAGATAGGTTTGGGGAGGGCGGTGGGGTGTCCTTAGAATGAGGGAGGATATCCTGCCTTAGGGCACTCACCCTCCTTTAACTACACTTTAAAATCCTCTCCATTTGTTTGATTCAGCTGCTATGAAAGGCTTAGGTGGGAGGCGGCTTATGAGAGGCAGACACCCCTCCTCCACCCCTCTGCCTACTTGTCTGCGCAGCTCAGCTAATTCATCATCCGGTATACTGTCTTTCCTTGATAGGGCCAAGAGTAGGCTTGTCAGACGCTCAGAGTCAGAGTTCTTCCAGACAGGCTGCCTCTCGTCGAGAAGTATTTCCCGAGGTTGGTATCGACTTGAGATTTTACAGTTCTAAGGCTGCCTTTGGTTCTACTCAAGAATGAAAAAAATTCAAGATAAGGGTTTGCCTCAGGCTTCTGTCTAAACATAGAAGAAGGCTGGGCGAGGTGGCACGCCCTTTTGATCCTCGACATCGGGCGAGGCCCAATAGCAGAAGGAACTCTATGTGAGTCTCACAGGCCAGCCTTGGTCTACAGCAGCGAAGTTCTCAGCACAGCCTGAGGACTGAGCAGAGAAGGAGAGCCCTCCTGGGGTGGGTTGCCGTGGTTCGGGGAGGCCTTGGATTCCCCAAGCTATGTTTCAAGGGTCGCAAACCGGCTAGGCAAGACGCCTGATCAGATTAAGCCTCTGCTGGCCGCCTTGCGGCCCACGCGAGCAGAAGTTGCTTGGCCAGATGTTGCATACATGTTCCTCTTTTCACAACTGGTGACATTGGCTATGCTTGGTTCTCCTTCATTCCGATGGCGTGCTGCTTCCATTTTCAGCAGAGATCTACGTGAGAATCGGGGGGGTCCGGAAGAAGCTGAGGGGAGCGTGTCCTGATACATAGATGACAAGCCGTGTGTCTGGACGTCTGTAGGGTTGCCTGTGTCATTAAAGCGCTGAGTGGAGACAGGTTATGGACGTTTTGTCCTAGGGCTGGACTGCTGTCTCTCCTTACAGCCTTGCTGAGTCCTTATTCTCACATCGCTGGTGGGACACGAGTCAGAGGTTAGCTGCTGAGTAGGAGACAACATTGATCGGGAAAGCCTGGAACACATGTCAATTACAGGTTTGAACGTCCTGGGTCTGGCAAAGTTGTCTGTTCAGACTGGGGAAGGCTCTACCTCTGGCTTCTCGATCAAGCAGTAAAGAATAGAGCTGGGGAGGGGCAAGGAATTAGCGCTTAGGACAGAATTGAGATCTGTTTTATCATGTTTTCTTTAGTTTTTCTTTTTTTGAAGATAATGACTCTTTTATTAATTTCTTTTTAAGTGTTTTATTTTATGTGTATTGCAGCAATGTACCTGTCGTTGCCATGTAGGCTTAGATTCACCCTGTGTCCAGAAATTGCTCGCAAGACTCGGCTCAAGCATGATGGTGTTGGAGTCCCCTGCCGTAACTGGAGTAAGAGTTACAGTCCTTAGCCTCCAACCTGGGGTGCCTGGTCATCAAACCGCTGGTCCTCTGTAAGGGGCAGTCGGTGGCTTTTTTTTTTTTTTTTTTTGCTCTTTTCTTGAGGAACAGGTCTCCCTGTAGCCCCAACTGCCTGGAACTACTCTGTAGACCAGCGCTGCTTGAACTCACAAAGATACCGACCTGTGCTCTTGCCTCCCAAGTGCTAGGAATTATGAAAGGCGGGTCGCCACAACGCCCGGCAGGCAGTCCGGCTGCTCTTATAAATCCCACTGAGCTCATCTCCTCCACCCATTTTTATTAGTCTTTCTATAGCGTTTTCCCAAGGCAGCTAGGGCAAGACTGAGCACTTCTTGGAGCAGTCTTTATCAAGCCTCAGAGGACCCTCGGTTCTTGGGGCATTTTTATAGAGTCACCTGGGGATGGATTTGTTGTTATATCTTTGTTGGGTAGGTTGGTGGGAAGGGCTAGACACCCACTAATAGCCATGATGATAGGAAGGAACTGGGGGGGGGGCGGGGGCTGGTCATTTCTTGGTACTTCCCTCCACCAGGCCAGTTGCACAACCTGGGTCCAGGAGTCGGGTCATAGAGATGCCCCAGAAGACATCCACAGGGCCACTGCAAGGACCTCGTCCCCAAAAGAGGCAGCTTCCCATTAGGAGATTTAAAACCCCTAATTTTTTTTGGGGGGGTTTTTTTTTTTTGAGACAGGATCGTCCTTTTAGCCCTGGTCCTGGAGCTCACTATTTAGACCAGGCTGGCCTTGAAATTCACGAGAGATCTACCTGCCTCTGCCTCCAAGTGCTGGGGTTAAAGGCGTGTAACCACCACACCTTTAATCCTAGCACTCAGGAGACAGATTCAGGCAGATCTCTGTGAGTTCCAGGCCAGCTGGGGCTATAGGGAGACCAAGAGTCCGGCTGAACCACCCTAGTGGCAACTACTGGTCGATGAGTTACCGGTTTGTTTGAAATTAAAGAGAAATTAAGATAGAAGGATTTTGCCAACACCCAAGCCAGCTGTCAGGGTCCCACCAAAGGACAAAGGGGCCTTCAGCAATCTGAATGAGTAGCCTTGGTCAGACAAGCCTCAGTTCCCCTTTGACCTAGAGACCTCTCAGAGATGGCGTGAACCAAATTAAAAGATTAGAAAAGCCTCCCTTGAGAATGGGAGGACCATGAGCACAGCCACCCAATGTCCAATGTCCCCGATCCCAAGGAAGGGGAGGGTTCACCTTATTCCTGCCTGTCTTCTGAAGGTCTGGTCTTCTCAAGCCCCACATGTTGGGCGCCAGCTGTGGACTTCCTCTGCCCTCTCTGGTTACCAGGCCCTTAATGAGGGAGCATGCCCGGCCATTGTGTGGCCTGGCGCAGGTGGGAACAGGGAGGGACTAGCTATGGCTTCAGCAGTGGCCAGAAACCCGATAAATCAAAGAGAGATCTGGGAGTCGGCGCCAGAGGGCCAGAAAACTCATTTGTTGCAGGAGTTTTAGAGTCTTAAATACTAGTTCTGGTGGGCTAGTAACAAGGATGGGGGTGCAACAAAAGGGAAGTCTGTGTTCGCTTTTACAATGGCCAGTTTCATACTACTTGTTTCCCAAGATTAAGCTTTTATGGCAATGACCAGTTTGTTCCTGAGATAAGGCGTGTGTGCCTCTGGAGTGATGGCTTAGGAATTTACACCTCATACAAGTGCTGGAGAGTTGTTGGAAAGGGGATACACTCATCCACTGCTCGGTGGGAATGTAAACCTGGTAGCAGCCACTATTGGAAAGCAGTGTGGAGAACCCTTGGGAAACTTGGAATGAAATTGCCACGACCCACCATACCACTCTAGCATGTACCCTCAAGACACAACCCACCGCAGAGATACATGCACACGCCATGTTTATTTCATTGCTTTCTTCACAATAGCAAGACTGGAACCAACCCAAATGCCCTCAACTGATGAGTGGAGAAGAGAAATGTGATGTACATTCTACAATGAGAGTCTTATGCACAGTAAGAGAAAGATGGACAATCATGAGCTTGCAAGAAAATCGCTGAAGCTAGATTGGCATCTTTGAGTGAGTGTCCTGCTCATTTAAGACGGGTTCACAAGCTCAGGAGTAATAAGTGTTCTCATGACAATACTGTATCTGTGTCTGTGTTTTTTGCCCACGAAATACCGCAGCCCATCGTATTTTGTTTTTTTGTTAGAAAGTACGTGAAACTTGGTTCCATATAAATTAGTACATGATGGACCAGGGAAATGTCTCAATGCGGTAAAAATCTTTCCTCTCAGTGGGTAAAAATCACAAGCTTGATGACCAGAATTCAATCTTCAAACCTGGATCCCCACATTCCTTGGTTGAAGAAAAGCAGAATGTCAAAATGTGCCTGCCCCAGACAAGCATGGCGCCTGCCCACACTCAAGACACCATACAGACAGACAACACCACACAGCATCACACCACACACACACACATACCCAAACCACACATACAGCACCACAGCCACACATCACACGAAAATAAATAAAATAAAACAATCTTAGCCAAGCGTGGTGGCGCATGCCTTTAATTCCTAGCACTTCAGGAGGACAGAGGCACAGATCTTGATGAGTTGTGGAAGGCAAGCCTGTCTACATCGATGAGATTCCGGAAAAAAAAAAGAAGTAAAAACAAGTAAAAAAAAATAAAGACCAGCAATGATTAAGTTAAAAACATAAATATTAATTCAAAAATATTTTAACTAATATGAGAAGATGGAAGTTTGTTATAGTCAATTCACTCCAAATCTTCAAATTTTGGGGACCCACCAGAATTATACAATGCTAGAATGCTATGATCTATAATGATTTCTTTTTTCTTTTTTTTTTTTTTGGTCTTTTTCTTGAGACAGGGTCTCCTTGGAGATCCTGCTGTCCGGAGCTCCCGTGTAGAACCATGCGGACTTGAACTCACAAAGATCCCTGCCTTGCACTCGCTCACCCGACGTGCTAGGATTAAGGCGTGAGCCACCACCTCACACTGCTCCCTACTATTCGTTTTTAGGAAGCACTTCTGAAAGGTTGGTGAGAAGTTAATTCTCTGGTTCTGATTTGGTTTGAGTATGAATCATAGCTGGTCTCTGAATCATCGTACAATCAAGGGCTGCCTGCAAACCACTGTAGCCCCCCCTCGCCTTTTGAGTGCTAGGACTACAGGAGTAAGTTTATGTCCATATATTAGTTCGACCAAGCATGGCTCTAGTTGCTTCAATTAAAAAGCATTGCAGGGTAGGCCCATGGCCCATCTCTTTCGTACTCTCCCAGGCACTGCAATGGCAGAGGCAATGCAAGCATTTTTGGTTTCGAGCCAGCCTGTCTACATAGTGACTTCCAGGCCAGCACTGGGCTATCGGAGACCCTAGTCTCAAACAGACCAATATAATATAGAATAATACAAAAAATTGTTTTCACAATTCATATTGATCACAGACTTTCTTTGTTTCTTCCTCTTCAGTTTTGTACAGACATTTATCGAACTATGTAGTCCAAACGTGGTAGTACCCAAATCTCTTTTCCTTGCCTTTGCTGCTGCCCGAGTGTAAAGAAATGATTCCCAGGCGTGGTGGAGGCCTTTATAGCCTAGCACTGGGAAGGCAGAGGCATGGTCAGATCTCTATGTGAGTTCTAAGGCAGCCTGGTCTGACAAGTGAGTTTCAAAAAAAAAGACAAGCTGGGCAGGACCCTGTCTCAAAAGACCAAAAAAAAAAAAAAAAATGGCATATCCCTGTATCTTTGAGGGTTCAGCCCAGCTACGTCTTTCCCGCAGACCCTCACCTGTCAGTGCCTCAGTCTCAAGCAGAGGCTCTACCTCGACCTAGGGCCAGCCATAGAAAGGTGAAATAAAAGAATCAAAGGTTTTTGGACTCTCTCACAAATCTTGCTTCTCCACTTGGATATACAACCACCAACCCACACACACACAACACACACACACAACACACAATTTTTTTTTTTTTTTTTTTAAAATAATTTTAATTCTTTTTTTGTTGTCTGGAGTGTCATTTTTTATTCTTTTATTTATGTCATGCATGCCTTGTGAGGGCAGAAGATGGCGTCGATCCCCTGAACTGAGAGTTAACAGATAGTTCTTGGCCCCTGTGGGTAGTGGAATCTCAAAGCCCAGTCCTTGCAAGAGCAGCCCAATCTTGTGTGGTGGGTGATTGAGAATTCTCCATTGGAGACTCCGAAGTATTGCATTGGTGGCCTTTCTGGGAGCCTTAGACGGTGGCTGCCTTGCTGGAGGAAGCATGTCGCTGGCTTAGAGCTTTAATAATAGCCTCCATCCGGTTTGTCTTCCTGCTGTTTCCTGTGCCTGCGTGAAGACGTGAGCACTTGTGCTCAGGCCACCTCTCACGCCATGCCGTTCTGGACTCTGATCTCTGGAGCCCTAAGCTAAATAAATCCATCCCTCTGTAATTTCCCTTGGTCGTGGTGTTTTATCACAGCAACAAAGAATACACTAATACAGTGCTTTCCTGGAGCTTTGGCAGTCCTCTCCAGCCCTTCCTCACACACTTGTGTGTGTGTGTGTGTGTGTGTGTGTGTGTGTGTGTGTGTATGTGTTTGAGACAGGGTCTCCCTGTAGCCCCAGTTGTCCTGGAACTCACTATGTAGACCAGGCTGGCCTTGAACTCACAGAGATCCACCTGCCTCTGCCTCCCCAGTGCTTGGATTAAAGGCGTGCGCCACCACGCCCAGTAAACACACTTTTCTATTCCTTGGTCCTTACACTGTCAGCTTTCTCATTCTTTGCCTCCACTCACTAAAATTACACCTCTGAACTGTGGCTGATTCCATCCTAAGTATGTGGAAGCACTCTGAATACACAGCTTACTAAAAATTATGAACAACTGAAAGTTCCCCCAAGAGTACTTGAAATTTAAAAGGAGTTTATTAATAAACACAAATAAATTTAAATGGATGGAGATCTGGATGACCAAGAACACCAGGGCTGAGGAGGGGGAGGAAGGCGAACCGGTTCCACCTGCCATTCATCCCTCTCCTACAAGAGGGGGTGCGGGTCAGATCCAGTTCTCAGTGTGCCCTTGGCAGACCGACCTCCCACCTTCCTTTCAGAGCCTTTCTGCCTCGTCCCAGAACTCCGCCCTTTCCCCAGCATCAATTATGCTCTTTGACTCGTTCCCACAGGTTTCAGCTTGCTTTCCTAGTCCCTCTGAGGCTATTATTTCCATTTCCTTTCCCACTATCATAATTTTTTCAGAATTAGGTGCCACCAGTGCTGTTTGGTAATTACCATTATTACCCTTTATCCTAACCAATACTTTTCATAAAGATTGTGATTTTGATGTAATAATTACATGTTTCTAAAGTACATTAAAATAGTTCCTGAGCTCAAAAACTAAGCATGGTGGCACATGCCTGTAATCACAGCACTGAAAAAGTAGGGGCAGGAGGATCAGAGGCTCAAGATCATCCTTGACTACATAGGGAGTTAAAGGCCAGCCTGAACTACAAACCCTGTCAAATTAAAATAACGAAATGAAATATCTTTAGCTGGGTGTGGTGGCACTATCTATGATCCCAACATGCTGGAAACAGACTCAGGAAGGTTGCTCCAAGTTCCAGACCAGCCAGGAACTATCTCAAAAAGAATTTGAAAAGTCTACAGAGATGGCTCCCTGGTTAAGAGCTCTTCCAGAGACCCTGAGTTGGGTTCCCAACACCCATGTCAGATGGCTCAGAACAGCCTGTAACTCCAGCTCCAGGAAGTTTGGCACCCTGTTCTGGTCTCAAAGGCAACTGCATATACAGCAAACACACATACACACATATAAATAAATAAATAAATAAATAAATAAATAAATAAATAAATAAATAAATAATCTTTAGAGCCAGGCATAGTGGTGCATACCTTTAATCCTAGCACTCAAGAGGCAGAGGCAGAGGCCAGTGGATCGCAGTGAGATTGAGGCCACAGTGGTCTACATAGCAAGTTCCATACCAGCTAGGGGTACAAAAAAAAGCATAAAAGAGAGAGAACATATCTTTAGTGGAGCATGGGTTAGACATCTGTGTTCTCAGTAGCATTTGGGAAGCTGAAGCAGAAGGATTGCTATGAGTTTGCGCCCAGCCTAGAAAAAGTACCAGGACAGTCCACACCATGTAGCAAGACCCTGTCTCAAAACAAAACCAAGAGCTGGGCATGGTGGCACATGGCTTTAATCCTAGCACTTAGGAGGCAGAGGCAGGTGGATCTTTGTGAGTTCAAGGCCAGCCTAGTCTACAGAGTGAGTTTCAGGACAGCTGGGACTATAAAGAGACTCTGTCTCGAAAAGACAAAAACAAAAACAAGAATATGCTTTTCTAAAAAGAGAGTCTCAGGCTGCATGTGGTGGTTCATGCCTTTAATCCCAGCACTCGGGAGGCAGAGGCATGATCTTTGTGAGTTCAAGACCAGCCTGGTCTACATAGTTCCAGCTAGGACTGCAGGGAAACTCTATCTCAAAAAGGCCAAAAGAAGGGCTGGAGAGATGGCCTAGCGGTTAAGAGCACCAACCGCTCTTGCAGAGGACCCGGGTTCGATCCCCAGCACCCACATGGCGGCCGAGAACTGTTTTTGACTCCAGTTCCAGGGGAATCCAACGCCCTCTTCTGACCTCCGTGGCATTGCACAACACAGGTGCATAAACCTACATGCGGACAGTACATTCATACTCATACAAGAATAAATTTTTAAAAAAAGACGAAAAGAGAAGGAAGGAAGGAAACAGAAAAGGAAGGAGGAGGAGGAACAGAGAAAGAAACGACAAGAAAGAAAGAAAGAAAGAGAAGCAAAGACAAGAAAGAAAGAAAGAAAGCAAAGAACGAAGGCCGTGGCGTGGTGGACGCACGCCTTTAAGTCTAGCACTTGGGAGGCAGAGGCAGGGGCGGATCTCTGTGAAGTTCAAGCCAGCTGGTCTACAATGTGAGTTCTAGGCACAGCTGGGGCTCAAGGGAGCACCTGTCTCGAAAAGCACAAAAAAAAAAAAAAAAAAGAAAGAAAGAAGAAAAGAGAAGAAGAAAGAAAGAAACGGCTTGGACTAGAAATGACTCAGCCGTTAAGAGCACTAACTGCTCATCCAGAGGCAAGAAGGCACGCGAGGAAGGAAGCGAAGCGAAAGGAAGGAGGAAGAAGGAACGGAAGGACAGGAGGACGGAAGGAAGAGGAGGGAAAGGCAGAGAGCACGAGACGAAAGAAAGAAAGAAGAAAGAAAGAAAGCAAGAAAGAAAAAAGAAGGAAGAAGGAAGAGACGAGAGAGAGAGAGAGAAAGAAAGAAAAAGAAGAGAAAGAAAGAAGAAGAAAGAAAGAAGAAGAGAAAAGAAAAGACCGAAAAGACAGAAAGAAAGAGAAGAAAGAAAGAAAGAAAAGAAGAAAAGAGAAAAGAAGAAAAGAAGAAGAAGAAAGAAAGAAAGAAAGAAAGAAAGAAGAAAAAGAAAGAAGGAAAGAAAGAAAAGACAGGAAACGAAAAAAAGGCTTGGGACTAGATAGATGGTTCAGCCATTAAGAGACTAACTGCTCTTGCATGCGACCCGTCAATTCCAGTCACCCACTCAATTGTGGCTAACAACCTTCCATACTCCATTCTAGGGGATTAATGCCTTATTCATAACTCCTCCTCAGTGCAACAAGTGTACCTACCTACAATCAGGTAACAGACTCATCACAGCAAAAATAAAATTTAATAAACATATTTACGGGCTAGGTATATAATGGCTCAGCAGCTAAGAGCACTGGCTGCCCTTGTAGAAGGGTTTGATTCCCAGCGCACCCATCAGTTACCCCGCACAACTCCCAGTTCGTTTCGCGGGGCATCTGCATGCCCTTCTTTTGACCCTCCAAAGGCTCTGCATGACACTAGTACACTTACATACATATAGCAATACAGTCATCCCATAAAATAACAATATCTTTAATAAAATCAAATGGTTCAAACAGATCCACCCTGCCCTCGCACTCCCGAGTGGCTAGCAATTAAGGTGTCGTGCCACCACGCCCCGGCAAAAACTATAAAAGAGAGTCTCATATACCGCGGGTTGGCCTTATTACTAAGCAGAGGATGATTTGAATTTCTGTTGGTGGGATTATAGCTATATTTAGGATGCCCAGTTTATACAGTTCTGGGGATTGACCCGCATGCTAGACAAGCACTCTACCAACTAAGCTACTTCCCCAGACTATTTTTAGTATATCTATTTACCTTAAAAAAAAAAAAACCAAACAGCTTCCTGTTCCTTTCCATGCATGCTTTTCAGAGTGTATGGCTTCTGTTCCTTTAATCTTTGTGAATTGTTTCAGAATTCCTGTCCTCTCTTCTTGGGTGTTGTGTTCTGTGCATTTGCAGGCTTTCACGTTACTCCTTTTCATTCATTGACTATGGTTTTCTGAAGTAATCCGTTACTTGGGTTCCCAGGGCACCATTCTCTGGGCTGCTGTCTTTTCATGTTTCTTTTTTTTTTTTTTTTTTTTTTTTTTTTTGTCTTTTATGAACAGGGTTCCCATCTAGCCCGCCACCTCGGGAACTGGCCTTCGGAACTCAGAGATCTGCCTGCCCTCGCCTCCCAAGTGCTAAGGATAAGGCATGCCCACCAGCTCTCTAGCCTGCTTTCTATCACTAAGCACCTAAAACACTACCAAAACCAAGCTGGCGCCCGGTGGTGGCAGCACCGCCTTCTAATCCTGCACATTGGGAGGCCCAGAGGCCGGCGGATCTTTGGGAGCTTCAACGGCCAGACCCTGGTCTACAGAGTGGATTCCCGGAAGCAGACAGCTGGGGCTACAAATGGAACCCTGTCTCAAACAACAGCACAAACAAAACAACAACCAAAAAAAACCATAACCAACAACCACCTTGGCATAGGAAAGAGTTCATTTCATCTACACACTTTCAACTGTCAAAGGCATAGTTCCATGCTTTGGGACGAGCAGAACTCTAGGCAGGAACCTGGAGGCAGCGAACTGTGTTCACGACATGGAGGAACTCAATTTACCTGGTTTGATTTCTCATAGCCCTGTATTCACGCCCTGCTTTACTTTTCTCATTTTCTATTCTTATTAAATAAAAATTTTTTTACTATTAATTTTCTATTTATTCTGTAGTGGTAGGAATGATACTGTCTGCGCATGCAAGTTGTCGCACCCGCCACACGTCCGTCGTGCATGCCGGGAGGTCCAACGAAGACGCCGGTGGTTGCGATTCCTGGAACTGCGAGTTCCCCTGGAATTGGAGACTAGTTTCAGACCGTTCTCGAGCCAGCCATGTGCGCTGCTAGGCGATCCGACACCTGCTCCACTCTGCTAAGAGTCGGCTCGGCCGCGCTTTAAAAACCGCTCAGCCCATCTCTCCATCCCTGCCGTTCCTTTTTTCTTTTAATTTTTTTTTAAAATATTAATTCATTTTATTAATTTTATGTGTCTTTTTGAGACAGGGTTCTGCCCTGTACCGCCAAGCTGCTCTGGAACTCTCACTCTGTAGCTCCAAGCTGGCCTGTGAACTCACACAAGATCCGCGACAGACCCCTGCTTGCCTCCCAAGCTAGGATTAAAGGCGTTGCGCCACCATGCCCGGCTATTATATTTATTATTTATTTTTTTATGTGTATGTGGCAATGTAACTCTGTCTGCATGCAGGCTTCTGTCGCACCAAGTCGTTGTGAGCAATCCTGCAGAGGTCAGAAGAGGCGCTCGGACAGTCCCCTGCGAAACTCGGAGTTTCTCCTGGAATTGGGATTCGGACGCGTTCTCGGCCGCCCAATGTGGCGCTGCTGCGGGATCCGAGCCCCCAGGGTCCTCTGCAAAGAGCGGTTGGCGCTCTAACCGCGCTAGGCCCATCTCTCCAGCCAGCCACCTTTTAATTTTTATGTGTACGAGTATACTCTCTGCATGTCGTTGGTGCACCCATCTCGTGCTGTCACAGACGGATCAGAACGAGGAACCCTGGAACTAGAGTATAACTGTCTTAGCTGCCATGATGGTGCCTGGGAATCCAACCCAGGTACTCTGCAATAGCATTCTTCACTGCTGAACCATCTCTCCAGCCCAGGCCAGTTTCTTAGTTTGGAACTTAGATCAAGTCTGTGACGCAAACCTTCGGCCAGGGTCTACATAGGAGTTCCAGGGCTACACAACAAGTTAAAAAAAAAAAAAAGAAATTCTAAAAAAAAGAGCACTAAGGACACGGGCATGGTTGCGCATGCCTTTATTCCTAGACTTGGGAGGCAGAGGCAGGTAGATCTCTGAGTTTCAGGCCACCCTCTCGGTCTACACGAAGCAAAGTTTCCCAGGACAGCCAGCAAGCATAGGGAACCCCGTTCCAAAAAGACCAAAAAAAAAAAAAAAAAAAGAATGCCACTAAGCTATTTATCGTGTTTGACGAACAGGGCTCTCAAGTCAGCTTGAACTCTTAAATCTCACCTGCCTCCTCTAATCCCCCAAGGTATTTGCCATCTCCATGGAGTTCTGTCCTGGTCATAGTGCCTAAAACATGATCTTAATCTTCTACCATCATTCTATTGTAAGTCAGTCACTGTTGGCAATGCTCTTGTGGGGCAAATGACACTACAGATATATCGTTTCTCTCTTTTCATTTTTTCCTGTCTAGTTTCGGTAGTGTCAACAGACGCAAATCATGAACATGGCTTCTCTGGATTCCAATCGAGCCCCGAACCCGCCCACACCCGTCTTCCCACTCGGCAGAAAGCCAACAGGGAGTTTACTGAGATAATCGCAGAGCGCCACGCTTGAAACGAGACTTAGAATTTCCTTTCTTCAACTAGTTTTATTAAAAAGGATGGAGCAGCTTAGAGTCTTCAGCTAGTGCTCTCATCAAATTGGGGTGTGCACATCCCACTGACCTCCACTTTTAATAGTTCATGCTTTTCTCAGGGACTTTTTAGATGAACTTGAACTAAACTTTCTATTAGCAAAGGGAATCTCTCACCAATCATCACCAATCACAAAGTATTTAGGTGTCAGTTATAAGCCTAAAATTTTTGTATTGTGAAGGGCTTATAAACCCTAAGCCATTCATCTCACAATATATAGAGAGAAATCTTTGTTTATATAGATGCAATGGAATCAAGCGCAAATTGTAGTTGATTAACTCCTGTATTTTGGGCAACACCTATTATCTTAATCTTATTTTAAAGTACTTTAAAAAAAAAAAAAAAAAAAAAAAAAAAAAAAAAAAAAAATTTGTTTTTAATAAATATTTCATATGAGAATGTCCTATAAACTTGAACCACCAATGGTTTTAATTGTGAGTATACCTGTAGTCTTTTCTCATTGAGCTTTTTTAACAATTTATTTTTATTTTACTGTATATGAGTGTTCTGCCTTCATGTCATGTACACGTTGCATCCTGTGTTTGTCCAAGATTGTGTTGGTGCAATTGCCTTTAATCCCAGACTCCATAAGGCAGAGGCAGGCTGGATCTCTGTGAGCTCAAAAAGAACAAAAAAAAAAAAAAAAAGTTCCAGGTCAGCTGGGGCTAACGAGGAGACCCCCATTCGTCCTCAACAAAAAAAATACGCCAGGCGTGTGGCCGCTCGACCTTTATCTAGACTCCAGGAGGTAGCAGGCAGAGGCAGGCACCTCTTTGTGAGTTCAACGGCCAGCCTGATCTACAGAGCCGAGTTCCAGGCACCACAGTTGGGGCTGTTACACGGAGACCCTGTCTTGAAAAGAGCCAAGACACAAAAAAAAACCAACACCAAAAAAGTCTGCCAGGGCCAGCGGCATGAGTGGTGCAAGCCTTTAATCCCCAGCACTGGGAGGCAGAGGCATGCACGATCTCTGTGAATTTCAAGGCCAGCCCTGATCTACATAAGCAAGTCCCAGTATAGTGAAAGTCATGGGACATTTTCTTTTTCTTTTTCTTTGAGACAGGGTCCTCCCTGTATCCCAGCTGCCCGTAGCATCTGTGGACCGTACTGGCGCTTGACACTCACAGAAATCCACCTTTCCTCTGCCTCCTGAGTGCTAGGACTTAAAGGCATGTGGGCCACCGCCCAGCCTAAAGATGGTTCTTATGGTGCCTTGTGGGATCTTTAGAATCGACCCCACAGTCCTACCTCGCAGGAGCAGTCCAGTGTTCTCACAAACGCCGCCTGAGCCCCAATCTCCTCCAGCTCCATAGAGAGGCCTTTTTTTTTTTAATTTTTTTTTTTATATTTCTCATTTTTGTATCGTGTACTGAATTACCTTGTTCTGCATCGTAGGTCTGTCCGCACCGACGTGTGTTGCCACATCTCACTCCATGCCGGCAGGTCCACTTGCGGAGCGTTCAGAAGAGGGTCTCAGATATCCCCTGGAACTGGAGTTCTCCCGCAATTGGAATTCCGGAAGTTTACAACAGGACGGATTCTTAGCCGCATCGCTGGGTGCTGGGCGATGAACCCGGTTCTCTGGCAAGGCAGTGGGTGCATCTTAATAAAACCCGCTAGCTATCTACTCCAGGCCCTAGACGGGCACTTTAAGAATAGTCTCTCTTCTACTCTCCATCGAGTCTCTGAGACAACACTCAAGCGCCTCAAGGCTAGGCTGGCCCGCAACCTGGTTTGACACCACTGAGCTAAGTATGCTTGTTTTCTTTTATCCCTTATTCTGTCTTTTTTTTAATCTTTCCGAGCACACAGGGTCTCCCTGTAGCCCCAGCCTGTACCTGATTTGCTTTGTAGAAAGCCCAGGCTGGACCTTGAACTCACAAAGACTACCGCCTGACCTTGCCTCCTCCCCAAGTGCTACGGATTAGGGTGCGCCCGCCCACCACCCTACCGACAAGTTGCTTGGTTTCACTTGAATAGGGTCTATGTAGCGGTTGCACCCCCCCCCAAACTTGTTAAGTAGTAGAGACTAGCCCTGAACTCTTGACCCTATTGTCTCCTCCTAAATGCTAGAATTAAAAGCATACCAGCTACTCTGTCCGCATTAACCACCAAAGCGTTTTGAACCCCAAATCCTAAAGACATCAATGGCCACTCTACGCCTGAGTCCAGTTCGGCGATGCCCAAGAAGATGGCGCAGGCGCACAGCGGGAGCTGGCGGAGCTGGTGTTTTGGAAGCAGGAGCTGGCGGNAGAAAATAGAAAGAACGAAAGAAAAGAAAGAGAAGAAAGAAAGAAAGAAGAAGAGAAAGAAGAAGAAAGAAGAGAAAGAAGAAACGAAAGAGCGGGCGTGATGTGCCGCACGCCTTTAATCCTAGCACTTGGGAGGCAGCGGCAGGGGATCTTGTGAGTTAAGGCCAGCCTGGTCTACAATGTGAGTTCTAGACAGCGGGGCTACAGGGGAGCCCTGTCTCGAAAAGACCAAAAAAAAAAAAAGAAAAGAAATGAACGAAGAAAGAAGAAAAGAAAGAAAGAAAGGCTTGGACTAAGAGAGACTGTCAGCCTTAAGACACTAAAGCTGCTCTTGCAGAAAGGAACAGGAAGGAAGGTAAGCAAGGAAGGAAGGAAGGAAGGAATGGAAGCAAGGAAGGAAGGAAGGGAAGGAAGGAAGGAGAGACGACGAGAGAGAAAGGAAGGAATGAAGAAAGAAAGAGAAGAAAGAAAACGGAAGAAAGAGGACGGAAGGAAAGAGAGAGTAGAGCGAGAGAGAAAGAATAAAGATTAAGGAAATATATGTATAATTTTTTTTTCTATTCTGTTTTTCTTTCGAAGATAAACGATACAGAACAGTAAATGAGATGAGTTCCATAGAGATTTCTTAAAAAGAAGAAAGAAAGATAAGTTGAAAGATGATTAGTTCAAAAAAGCCCTGCCCTAGTTATTTTGTGTTGTTTCTTTTCTTTCTCTCTATTTTTTTCTTTTTCTTCTCCTTTTTCTTCCTTTTATTCATCAAAAAAAAAAAAAAAAAAAAGAGCACTAAGTATTTATGTGTTTGACGACAGGGTCTCAAGTAGCCTTGAACTCTTAATTCACCTGCCTCCTCTATCTCCCAAGGTATTTGCCATTCATGAGTTCTGTCTGTCATAGTGACTACAAATGATCTTATCTTCTTACCATATCCTTTGTAGTAGTCACTGTTGGCATGTTTGTGGGGAAATGGACACTACCAGATATGTTTCTCTTTTATTTTTCCTGTCTAGGTTTCGGAGTGTCACAGACCAAAGCCATCATGACACTGGTTTCTGGGATTCCAATGGGCCCACCCCGTCTTCCACTGCAGAAAGCCACCAGGGAGTTTACTGATAATGCAGAGGCCAAGCTGAAGAGCTTAGATTTCCTTTCTTTCACTGGTTTAAAGGATGGAGACTTAGAAGTCTATAGCTAGTGCCTCTCTCAAATTGGGGTGTGCACACTGATCCACTTTTAATAGTTCATGCTTTTCTCAGGGACTTTTTAGATGAACTTGAACTAAACTTTCTATTAGCAAAGGGAATCTCTCACCAATCATCACCAATCACAAAGTATTTAGGTGTCAGTTATAAGCCTAAAATTTTTGTATTGTGAAGGGCTTATAAACCCTAAGCCATTCATCTCACAATATATAGAGAGAAATCTTTGTTTATATAGATGCAATGGAATCAAGCGCAAATTGTAGTTGATTAACTCCTGTATTTTGGGCAACACCTATTATCTTAATCTTATTTTAAAGTACTTTAAAGTTTTCTGATTTTAAACCACTGTGATATACTTTTGTTTTAATAAATATTCATATGGAGTCTATAAACTGAACCACAATGGTTTATGTGAGTATATGTAGTCTTTCTCATTGAGTTTTTTTAACAATTTTTTTATTTTATGTATATGAGTGTTCTGCCTTCATGTATGTAAGTGCACCTGTGTTGTCAGATGTGGTGGTGCATGCCTTTAATCCCAGCACTCCATAGGCAGAGGCAGGTGGATCTCTGTGAGCTCAAGGCTAGCCTAGTCTACATAGTGAGTTCCAGGTCAGCTGGGGCTACGAGGAGACCCTGTCTCAAAAAAAAAAGCCAGGCGTGGTGGCGCACACCTTTAATCCTAGCACTCAGGAGGTAGCAGGCAGAGGCAGGCACCTCTTTGTGAGTTCAACGGCCAGCCTGATCTACAGAGCCGAGTTCCAGGCACCACAGTTGGGGCTGTTACACGGAGACCCTGTCTTGAAAAGAGCCAAGACACAAAAAAAAACCAACACCAAAAAAGTCTGCCAGGGCCAGCGGCATGAGTGGTGCAAGCCTTTAATCCCCAGCACTGGGAGGCAGAGGCATGCACGATCTCTGTGAATTTCAAGGCCAGCCCTGATCTACATAGCAAGTCCCAGTATAGTGAAAGTCAGAGGACATTTTTTTTTCTTTTTCTTTGAGACAGGGTCTCCCTGTATCCCCAGCTGACCGTAGCTCTGTGGACCTACTGGCCTTGAACTCACAGAAATCCACCTTCCTCTGCCTCCTGAGTGCTAGGATTAAAGGCATGTGCCACCACGCCCAGCACTAAAGATGGTTCTTAGTCGCCTTGTGGGATCTAGGAATCGAACCCCAGTCCTCTGCAGGAGCAGTCAGTGTTCTCAACCGCTGAGCCATCTCTCCAGCTCCATAGAGAGCAACTTTTTTTTTTTTAATTTTTTTTTTTATTTATTTTTGTATGTGTATGAATGTACTGTTTGCATGTAGGTCTGTGCACCCGTGTCGTGCAATGCTGCGGAGGTCCATTGCGGAGGTCAGAAGAGGGTCTCAGATTCCCCTGGAACTGGAGTTCTCCCGGAATTGGAGTTACAGACGGTTCTTAGCCGCCATGTGGGTGCTGGGGATCGAACCCGGGTTCTCTGCAAGAGCAGTGGGTGCTCTTAACCGCTAGGCTATCTCTCCAGCCCCTAGAGGGCAACTTTTAAGAATCAGTTCTCTCTTTCTATCCATGAGTTCCTGAGAGCAAACTCAAGGCCATCAGGCTAGGTGGGCACCTGGTTCTACCCACTGAGCTAAGTTGCTTGTTTTTTTGTTTTTTTTTAATCTTTTCGAGACAGGGTCTCCCTGTAGCCCCAGCTGTCCTGGAATTTGCTTTGTAGACCAGGCTGGCCTTGAACTCACAAAGATCCGCCTGCCTCTGCCTCCCAAGTGCTAGGATTAAAGGCGTGCGCCACCACACCCGACAGTTGCTTGGTTTTTGAAATAGGGTCTCATGTAGCCCAGGTTGACCCCAAACTTGTTAAGTAGTAGAGACTAGCCCTGAACTCTTGACCCTATTGTCTCCTCCTAAATGCTAGAATTACAAGCATACAGCTACTTTGTCCAGTTAACAAAAAGGGTTTTGAAAAATCTCAAGACATAATGGGCCACCACCGCCTGAGTCCAGTTCGGCGATGCCCAAGAAGATGGCGCAGGCGCACAGCGGGAGCTGGCGGAGCTGGTGTTTTGGAAGCAGGAGCTGGCGGAAACGCTTGCAAACCCCGGAAAGACAGATCTAGCTTTTGAAGGAAGCTACCTGGAAGACACTCAGATGTATGGCAATATTATTCGGGGCTGAGATCGCTATCTGACCAACGAAAGAAAGGAAAGGAAAGGAAAGGAAAGGAAAGGAAAGGAAAGGAAAGGAAAGGAAAGGAAAGGAAAGGAGAAAGGAAAGGAGAAAGGAAAGGAGAAAGGAAAGGAGAAAGGAAAGGAGAAAGGAAAGGAGAAAGGAAAGGAGAAAGGAAAGGAGAAAGGAAAGGAGAAAGGAAAGGAGAAAGGAAAGGAGAAAGGAAAGGAGAAAGGAAAGGAGAAAGGAAAGGAGAAAGGAAAGGAGAAAGGAAAGGAGAAAGGAAAGGAGAAAGGAAAGGAGAAAGGAAAGGAGAAAGGAAAGGAGAAAGGAAAGGAGAAAGGAAAGGAGAAAGGAAAGGAGAAAGGAAAGGAGAAAGGAAAGGAGAAAGGAAAGGAGAAAGGAAAGGAGAAAGGAAAGGAGAAAGGAAAGGAGAAAGGAAAGGAGAAAGGAAAGGAGAAAGGAAAGGAGAAAGGAAAGGAGAAAGGAAAGGAGAAAGGAAAGGAGAAAGGAAAGGAGAAAGGAAAGGAGAAAGGAAAGGAGAAAGGAAAGGAGAAAGGAAAGGAGAAAGGAAAGGAGAAAGGAAAGGAGAAAGGAAAGGAGAAAGGAAAGGAGAAAGGAAAGGAGAAAGGAAAGGAGAAAGGAAAGGAGAAAGGAAAGGAGAAAGGAAAGGAGAAAGGAAAGGAGAAAGGAAAGGAGAAAGGAAAGGAGAAAGGAAAGGAGAAAGGAAAGGAGAAAGGAAAGGAGAAAGGAAAGGAGAAAGGAAAGGAGAAAGGAAAGGAGAAAGGAAAGGAGAAAGGAAAGGAGAAAGGAAAGGAGAAAGGAAAGGAGAAAGGAAAGGAGAAAGGAAAGGAGAAAGGAAAGGAGAAAGGAAAGGAGAAAGGAAAGGAGAAAGGAAAGGAGAAAGGAAAGGAGAAAGGAAAGGAGAAAGGAAAGGAGAAAGGAAAGGAGAAAGGAAAGGAGAAAGGAAAGGAGAAAGGAAAGGAGAAAGGAAAGGAGAAAGGAAAGGAGAAAGGAAAGGAGAAAGGAAAGGAGAAAGGAAAGGAGAAAGGAAAGGAGAAAGGAAAGGAGAAAGGAAAGGAGAAAGGAAAGGAGAAAGGAAAGGAGAAAGGAAAGGAGAAAGGAAAGGAGAAAGGAAAGGAGAAAGGAAAGGAGAAAGGAAAGGAGAAAGGAAAGGAGAAAGGAAAGGAGAAAGGAAAGGAGAAAGGAAAGGAGAAAGGAAAGGAGAAAGGAAAGGAGAAAGGAAAGGAGAAAGGAAAGGAGAAAGGAAANAAAGAAAGAAAGAAAGAAAGAAAGAAAGAAAGAAAGAAAGAAAGAAAGAAAGAAAGAAAGAAAGAAAGAAAGAAAGAAAGAAAGAAAGAAAGAAAGAAAGAAAGAAAGAAAAAACTCCAATAGCAAAAAAACGATCGGAGGAACCAGAAGTTTAAGGAAGCTGAGCGGCTCTTCGGTAAATCTTCAGTTACCTCAGCAGCTGCAGTAAGTGCATTGGCAGGAGTTCAGGACCAGCTTATTGAGAAGAGGGAGCCAGGGAGCGGGACGGACATTGATGCTTCTCCAGACTAACACAATCAGGAGAACGAGCCTGCTCCTGAGAAGCCGGAGGACCTGGATGGCCCTGTGCAGGGAGCGAAGCCCCAGAAGTCTGCCTCTTCCGCCTCCTCAGGCAGTCACCACAGCAGCCACGAAAAACGGAAGAATAAAAACCGGCACAGGTATGTATATTAGGTTAGGCTGGGAAGTTTAAAAAAAAAAACAAAAAGAAAAGAAAAAAAACGTGATGGAGGATTGATCTGAAGTTAAACAAAAAGCCCCGAGCTGACATTAGAAGATTCATTAGAGAAGCTTCAGGCTGTGGAGCCCTGCTTCCCCTCTGACCTCTCAGAGACAATGTCCCTCACCTGACTGACCACCTGCCTCTGCCCTCCCAGACCCAATGCCTGTGACTGAGTAGTAGTTTGTCCTAACTGTAGTGACGTGTCCTTTCTGCAGGTCCTTCGCTGTTGTCATTGTCAAATAGCAGAACTTCGGGAAGACCCGTCTTCAGTCCCAGTCCCTACGGGTAGCATTTTTCCTTCTTAGAGTGAATGTTCCTTCCCAAACTGGCTGGCAAACAGCTCCATCTGTGACACCCCTCCCCCACCATTGAGACCGCGTACACAGCTCTGGTTTTGTTTTGGGGGGTTTTTTGTTTTGTTTTTTTGTTTGTTTGTTTGTTTGTCTTTTTGAGACAGGATCTCCCTGTAGCCCCAGCTGTCCTGGAACTCACTCTGTACACCAGGCTGGCCTTGAACTCACAAAGATCCGCCTGCTTCTGCCTCCCAAGTGCTAGGATTAAAGGCGTGTACCACCACGCCCTGCTAGCTCTGGTTTTGTTTTATGCTGAAAGTAGGACCCAAGTCCCATTCAGATGGATGCTGTAAATATCTACCATTCTCTTGAAAAAGAAAAAAGAAAAAAAAGACACAGACATAATGGCTCACACTTGTACAGAGTAAGACCCTATCTCAATGAATTGTATAAAGGTAATTAATTAATTAGTTAATTTAAAAAGAGCCTGGTATGGTGGCTTACCTTTGTAATCTTAGCACCTGTCAGGCTGAGGCAGGAGGATCACTGAAAGCTGGAAGCTTTCATAGTGAATTTCAAGCCAGGCAGGGACCTGCCTCTCTCAAAATAAAAAACGGAGTTGGATATATGGCTTGAGGATTAAGCATACTTGCTGCCCAGTTCGGTTTTCAGCACCCACACTGGGCAGCTCACAACTTCTTAGACTCCAGTTCCAGGGGATCTACTGCCCTCTTCTGACCACCACAGGCACCTGCACACATGTGGCACCATGGGCACACTCACACCCCACACACACACAGACACACACACACACACACACAAATTCTTTAAAAAAAAAAAGAAAGTTAGCCAGGGCATCAAACCAGAGACAGAAGCTGGGATAGATGTTTCTCACATCTGGTGCCACAAGACCACCATCTTCGCAGACGCCAAGGAATTGAAGCACACAGTCCAGGGCATCATCAACCAACCACCCAATGAGCAGAGACTGTGCAAGGACCTCAGTGCTGGAAAATCTCTGGGCGAGCATCCTTCATCAGCAGACAGCACAGCCACAGGCCCCACCCACAGTGGGCCCGGCCTTCCCAAAGACGATGGCTTCCAACCCTGCACATTGAGCCCTTCTTCGGCCCTCCAGGTGTTATGAAGCCAGACAACTTGAGGCCATGCAATTACAAGCTGTGCAATGAGGGCCCAGGTCCAACATTAGAGGTCCAGTCCCCTCAATAAAAAAAGAATTAGGTGTCAAAAAAAAAGTTGGGCCCGCGTGGCACATGCCTTTAATCCTAGCACTCGGGAGGCAGAGGCAGGTGGATCTTTGTGAGTTCCAGACCAGCTGGGGCTACAAGGAGACCCTGTCTCAAAAAGACCTAAAAAAAAAAGTTGGAGCTGGAGAGATGGATCAGCTACCAAGAGCACTGGCTGCTCTTCCAGATAACCCAGGTTCCCACATGGTGGCTAACAACTGTCCTTAACTCCTGTTACAGGGAATCTGACACTCTTCTGGCCTCTGTGGGCATTGCACGACACTTACATACATGCAGGCAAAATATCTATACACATAGAATATAAAAATAACTTTTTTAAAAGTTGGCCATGGTGGTGCACAGAGCCAGATACAGAAAAGGACGAAGCAAGACGATTACAAGTGCGAAGTCATTCTTAGAGTTCTAATTTATTTTCAACTGCTATGAGCAAACACACTGATCAATACCAACTTGGGGGGGAAAGGGTTTATTTTGCTTACATCTCCCAGATCACCCAATTTATCACTAAGGGTAGAAACCAAGGTAGCAACTAGGCAGGAACCTGGAGGCAGGAGCTGAAGCCAAGGAGGTGGAGGAGAGCTGCTTCCTGGCTTCCTCCCTTGACCCATGCTCAGCCTGCTTTCTTTTTTTATTTATTTTTATATGTGTATGAATGTACTGTATGTAAGTTTGTGCACCCGTATAGTGCAATGCCGCAGAGGTCAGAAGAGAGTGTCGGATTCCCCTGGAACTGCAATGAAAGATGGTCCTCAGCCACCATGTCGGTGGTGGGAATTGAACCCGGGTCCTCTGCAAGAGCAGTCAGTGCTCTTAACCACTAGGCCATCTCTCCAGCCCCTCAGATTGCTTTCTTATACAATACAGAACAACTTGCCCAGGGGTGGAACCATTCACAGCAAGCTGGGCCCTCTCACATCACTCAAGAATCAAGAAGTCCCACAGACATGGCCACAAGCCAGTCCAATGGAAGCAGTTCCCTAATTGAGGCTCCCTCAGCCCAGGTATGTGAAGTTGACAGTAAAAGTATCCAGCATACTTGGCTACACTTTTATAGCCAGATGTGGTAGTAAGCCCTTGTAATCTCAGCATCCAGGAGGCTGGGGCAAGAGGATATCTTTGAGTCCCAGGCTAGCCTAGTAGCCTAGGCTTACATAGGTGAGTTCTAGTTCACCATAAGGAAGATAGTAATACTATATATACATTATATATAAATTTATATATGGGGGCTGGAGATTTGGCTCAGTGTTAAGAACAGGGGCTGCTCTTGCAGAGTTGCTTGTTTGGTTCCCAGCACCCACATGATACCTAACAACCACTTCCAGGAGATCTAGCAATGCCTTCTTCTGGTCTCCACGGGCATTGCACCCATGTAGTACACTTACATCCATGCAGGCAAAACACTCATGAAATAAAAATAAAAAGATTAAAAATAATTAAAAAGGGTGACTGAGATGGATGACTTAGCAGCTAAAGGAGCTTATCACATAAGACTGAGGACCCACCCTTGATCCCTAGAGCCCAAAGCAGAAGAGAGCTGACTCCTGAATGTGCTCTAACCTTCATATGAGCTCTATGGCATGCATGTATTCTCACCCCCACACAAAGTACATAAATACCATTTTTTTAAGATTTAGCCGGGCATGGTGGCGCATGACTTTAATCCCAGCACTCAGGAGGCAGAGGCAGGCAGATCTCTGTGAGTTCAAAGCCAGCCTGGTCTATATAGTTCTATGCCAGCTGGGGCTACAAGAAGGCCCTGTCTCCAAAAAGACCAAACAAAGCTGAGCATGGTGGTGTGCACCTTTAATTCCAGCACTCAGGAGGCAGAGGCAGGCAGATCTCTGTGAGTTCAAGGCCTGCCTGGTCTACATAGAGAGCTCTAGGCCAGCTGGGACTAAAGGGAGACCCTGTCTCAAAAATACAAAAAGAAAGAAAGAAGAAAGAAAGAAAGAAAGAAAGAAAGAAAGAAAGAAAGAAAGAAAGAAAGAAAGAAAGAAAGAAAGAAAGAGGGAAATAAAAGAAAGAAAGAAAGGAAAAGAAAAAAAAAGAAAAGAGAAGAAAATCATATATGGAGCCACACTATCCCCCCAGTAGTCCAGGAGAGCAACCATGCCATCTGGATTCATGTTTTCACTAATAAAAAAACTGTTCATTCTTGAAATTTGCATGGTCGTGCTTGATTTGCTCTGCAGTCATAAAGGGCTTGACTCTGGCTTCTGTTCTTCAAGTTTGCCTTTGAGTGATTTCATGTAATCCTTGATGTACTTCTTATAGGCCTCTTTTGTGAAGCTGGTTTCCTGTAAGTGATGGTTCATGACTACGTTAGCACTGGTGACTACTGTGCATTCCCCCTTTGCCCTCTTTGCCTTTGGCAGAAGCGTTTCCACCAATGAGCGACTCACCCATGTTACCCTCTGTCCTGCAGACCATCTTGCCCTCCACCTCTAAGCACAACCATTCGCGACCTCCTGGATCTTTTTTTTTTTATTTATTTTGTATGTGTGTGAATGTACTGTCTGCATGTAGGTTTGTGCAACCGTGTCGTGCAATGCCTCGGAGGTCAGAAAAGGGCGTCAGTTTCCCCTGGAATTGGAGTTAAAGATGGTTCTCAGCCGCCATGTGGGTGCTGGGGATCGAACCCAGGTCCTCTGCAAGAGCAGCCGGTGCTCTTAACCACTAGGCCATCTCTCCAGCCCCCATCACAAAGTACTTTGATCTTCACCCATGTGCTATGCCAGGTAAGAGCCCTCGCGTCATGCAGACATACAATGATAAAAGACAAGGTTTTGGAGCAACTTCTTTGGAGGTTCTCTAAAATAATAATCAGGTGGAGAGGGGCCCAGTTGACATTGAAGTTTCCTGTCCTACCACTTTAGCCTGAACTGGTCAAGTGTCAGATGTTCAAGGCTGTCTTCCTTTTAGGAACTTCTGTCTTTGCATACCAGGAGCCCTTTCTGGCCACATATTCTGGGGTGGCTAATTAACCAAAGCTTGTGTTTCTTGGGGGCATTGTGGAGTGAGGGATCTATACAGGAGGAGCTGTCTCTGTGCTTTCAAAACCAACTCTGGGCCAGGGATGGTGGTCCACACCTTTAATCCCAGTGCTTGGGAGCCAGAAGTGGGCAGATCTCTGAAAGATCCAGACAGGCATGATTTACATAATGAGATCTCTGAAAGATCCAGACAGGCATGATTTACATAATTCCCAGCCAAGCTGCAGCTGCAGGGAAATCCTGTTTTAAAAAACCAAACCAAGCAAACAATCAAAACCGGCTCAGCAGGGCTGGGAGACACTTGGAGTACTGGCTGCTTTTTCAGAGGACCTGGGTTTGAATCCCAGCACCCACATGGCAGCTAACAACCGTCTGTAACTCCAATTCCAAGGGATCTGGTAGTTTCTGCCTTTCATGGGCACTGCTGCAGGACATGGGTACATTTACCTACAGGCAGGAAATACACTCAGGGAAACCGCTTTGGAAACACACACACTAAATATAAATAAATAAATAGCCAGGCTTGGTGGCCCCCGGCCTTAATCCCAGCACCAGAGAGGCAGAGGCAAGCAAATCACTGTGAGTTCAAGGTCAGCTTGCTCTCCAGATTATAGCTATGCCTGAATAAAAATAGCCTGACTCTGAGCATCCATTTTAGTTAGAGAAGACATGAATTGTTCTGAGCCTATTCCTTCAGATTACTCTCAGACTGGACTCACAAACATGGCTCACTCTTTTATCTCTTTCCTTTTTTTCTTCCTTTCTTCCTTTCTAATTACTTATTTTAAGACAGGGTTTTCTTGTAGCCCCAGCTGGCCTGAAACTCACTATGTAGACCAGGTTTGCCTGGAACTCACAGAGATCCACCTGCTTTTGCCTCCTGAGTGCTGGGATTAATCAGTAGATCCAGCCTGAAATGGGGAAGAAAAAATTAACTTATCATCTTATCAGAGGATTTTGTCCCTTCTACCCTAGTAACCTAGGATGACACACAGACTGTCATAAACAGTTGTTATAAATTTAATCCCACCTTTTGTTTGCCACACAAAAAGAATAATCTTTGTTGCTTTCAACAATTATCTGCTATTTGCAACAGTTGCTTGATTGATATGCAAAGCACACACACACTATTCTGGGTGAAGGGCAAGAAAGGGTCATGAGGGATTAGGGATTAAGGCTGTCTTCTCAGGTCAGAAGAGGATTTCGAAACTCAGTGAGTTTTTCTACATTATTAAAAAACAAAGATGGGCGTGGTAGCACACGCCTTTAATCCCAGAGGTGGAGGCAGGCAGATCTGTGAGTTCAAGGCCAGCCTGGTCTACAGAGTGAGCTCCAGGACAGCTGGGACTAAAAGGAGACCCTATCTCAAAAATACAATAAATAAATAAATAAATAAATAAATAAATAAATAATAAAGCGAAGATGAACTTTTTTTTGGTTGCAAGGTTAAATAAAAGTCATTTGTGGAGAGTATGTCCATATTTTAGACGTCATTAGCATACTAGCCTCAGCAGCCTTCAGGGCCAAGGCCAAACCTCCTACCCCTAAGCTCCCCTTGTCGTATCCTGCTTCTCCTACCCCTAAGCTCCCCTTGTCGTATCCTGCTTCTCCTACCCCTAAGCTCCCCTTGTCGTATCTGGCTTCTCCTACGTGCTGCCTCCTGTGCCTGGCTTTCCCTGTGAGACTACGGCAGCTTGACCAGGGGGTCTCTGAGTTGTGCTTATCCCTTGTCATTAGGGCCCTGAGGTAGTTCAGTCTTAGACAATAGGTTTCTCCTCAAGATACTGTCTTGCCACAGCCCTCTGAGACCTGGGATATGACAAAATGGACTTCCTCTCCACTGCTGACGGCTTTATATAGAGAAGTTACCATCTCCCAAAACCCCCAAGGAGATTCGAAACTCAAAATAACTAGGGCCACAGGCAGATGGATATCTGTGAGCTTCAGGCCAGCCTGGTGCACATAGTGACTTCCAGGCTAGCCAGGACTACATAGTGAGTGGTTCTTCCATAAAGGAAGGACTCCTCATTAGAGCCACCAATCTTATCTTTTGTCTTCCTTTTCTTTTTTTTTTAATTACATTTATTCATTCATTTATTAATTTAGTGTGAATGGAGGTCAGAAAACAACTTGAGGAGTCAGTTCTCTCTACAATGTGGGTCCTTGGGATCCAACTCAAGTCATCAGGCTTAGTAGTAAGTGCCTTACCCACTGAGCCATCTCGCCAGCTCCATAGCTTACCTCTTGGGTGAGGTAAGCTTCTCATTTAGCTGGGAACTTGCACATCAGTTGTGTACTGCTTGCTCCTTTTTGCTCAAAACGTTTCAGCTCTCCTTGTGATTTCTGATGCCCTTTCAATCTTTATTTCATTGGAACAATCTGTTCTTCGCTATCCCGACTCCTGCCCTTCACCATATCTCATGGAGACAGCTTCAACCTGCCATTTTATCCCAGACGGTTTGGAAGATGTGAATACTCCTATTTGATGATACTAAAGGGAAATGTTTCTTCGATGGATGTGGGCAGGGTCATGTCACAGTGCTTCTGTGCAGGTCAGACTCCCCATTCCATCATGTGAGGCCTGAGAATCAAACTTAGGTCCTCAGAGCTGCAATAAAAGAATAAATGTCTTTATTCACTAAGCCATCTCACCAGCCCCCTTCCTTCCTTCCTTTCTTCCTTCTTATTTTCCTTTGAGACAGAGTCTTGCTATATAACTCTGGCATCAAACTTGCAGTTATCCTCCTACTCCTGCCTTCTGAGTACTGGAATTACAAGTGTATGCCACCCAGAAACAAACCTGTTGACCAATGGAACAAAACCAAAGATCCAAATCTGAGCACATACAATTTCAGCCATCTTATATTTGACAAGGAGGCCAAGAAGACACAATGGAGAAAAGACAGCATCTTCAGCAAGTGGTGTTAGCAAAACTGGATCACCACTTGTAGAAGAATGAAATTAAACCCCTACCTCTCACCCTGTACAAAAGTCAACTCCAGATGGATCAAAGACCTCAATGTGAAACCCCAAACTCTGAAGGCAATAGAAGAAAAAGTTGGCAGCAGACTACAAGACATAGGCGTAGGAAAAGACTTCCTAAATCAGACAGCAGCTGTGCAAGAATTAAGGCTGACAATTGACAAATGAGACCTCATTAAACTCAAAAGCTTCTGTACATCAAAAGAAACAATCAAGGAAGTGAAGAGAAATCCCACAGAGTGGGAGGAAACCTTCACCACAGAAACATCTGACAAAGCATTGATTTCCAGAATATATAAACTACTCAAAAAACAAAGAAGAAAGAAAACAAATGACCCACTCAATAGATGGAGCAAAGAGCTGAACAGAGACTTCACAAGTGAGGAATTAGAGATGGCTGAGAAACACCTTAAGAAGTGTTCAACATCACTAATCATTAAGGAAATGCAAATCAAAACCACTTTAAGATATCATCTTACTCCAATAAGACTGGCTAGGATCAAGAAAACAAATGATACCAAGTGCTGGAGAGGTTGTGGGGAAAGGGGAACACTCATCCACTGCTGGTGGGAATGTAAACTCGTACAGCCACTATGGAAAGCAGTGTGGAGAACCCTTGGAAGACTTGGAATGAACTTGCCACCCGACCCAGCCATACCACTCCTGGGCATGTACCCTCAAGACTTACGCCACCACAGAGATACATGCACGGCCATGTTTTTATTTTCAGCTCTCTTCACATAGCAAGGAGCTGTACCAACCCAAATGCCCTCAACTTGAGTGGATAGAGAAATGTGTACATCTACACAATTGAAGTTTCTATGCAGCAGTAAAGAAAGATGAACAGTCATGACTTAGGCAGGAAAATGGCTGGAGCTAGAGGAACATCATGCTGAGTGAAATAAAACAGACCCAGAAAGACAAAAACGTGAATGGTGTACCGCCATCTGTGAATCTAGTGCCAATTACCTAGTTGTAAATTATTTCTTGTGCACAGCACCTTGAGCTTTTTGTCCAAGCAGTTGGAACGATGCAAGTATTGGCAACACAACAACAGAAAGGACTAGCATCAAAGACTGGCTGGAACAGTGAACTTCTGCACAAAAAAGTCAACTTCCACATGTAGAATAAATTGAGAAAAGAGTGAGAAAGAGATGAAAAGCATGTTTGGGCAGAATAAATGAGCTCTGTGTGGTGGGGATAGGGTGGGGGACACGGGTTTAGATTTGATTAATATGATATATATATATATATATATATATATTAATAAGAAAGAAAGAAAGACAAAAACAAAAACACGTGTGCCACCGTACCTAGCCTACAAATTAATTTTATCAGTAGAGATAAATCCCTCGAGGTACCCGACCAAGCAAATAGATGCGATTTTTTTTTCCATTTTGAACTTTATAGATAATGCTTGAAAGTATTTTTTTTAAAATATTTTTAATGATAATTAGTGAGATTTTATTGAAATAAAAAAGAAATATACTTCCAGGCATGGTGGTGCACTTCTTTAATCCCAGGACTTAGGAAGCAGATCTACTTGCATCTGCCTCCCAAGTGTGGGTTTAGAGGTGTGCACCACCATGCCCAGCGAAAAAAAATTTTTTAAAGGCTAATTAAAAATGATTAGGGGACTAGAGAGATGGCTCAGCAGTTAAGGGCACCTATTGCTTTTCCAGAGGACCCAGTTTGGTTATCAGTACCCCCAGGGCGACTAACACCTATGTGTAACACCAGTTCCAGAGACTCCTACTCCTTCTGGCCTCCATGGGCACAGGGCCTGCATGTGGTATACTTATACATAGAACACTGACACATAAAATAAAATAAAATAAGAATAAGCCGGGTGTGGTGGTGCACACCTTAATCCTATAGCGCGTGGGGGCGGAGGCAGGAAGATCTTTGTGAGTTCAAAGTCCATCCTGGTCTACATAGTGAAGTTCCAGGACAGCTGGGGCTACAGGGAGACCCTGTCTCAAAGCCAAAAAGAATAATAAAATAAAATAAATAAATAAAATCAGTGGGGTTTTTTTTGGTCTTCTTGGAGACAGGGTCTCCCTGTAATCCAGTTGTCCTGGAACTTTGCTTGTAGACCATGCCTGGGGTTTACTCACAGAGATCTGCCTGACTTTACCTCCCAAGTGCTGGGATTAAAGGTGTGTGCCACCACACACACAGACACACACACACACACACACACACACACACACACACAAAGCATTCTATCTTTAAATAAACCCATAAGGGGCCCCAAGTACATCGGGTGTACATGGGACTACAGGGAGACCCTGTCTCAAAAAGACCAAAAAAAAAAAAAATTAAAATTAAAGATAGAAGATTCTAGTCAACCTATCTAGAAAAATAAAATAAAGATAGATTAGAAGTAGATAGATAGTAATGCATGTACTTTCCTAAAAACGCTTTTACCACAACTTAAAAGAAACTTCTTCTTTATGATGATTAAAAAAGCACAGGGAATCCCTTGTCTTAGGGACTTTTTAGAATGAATACAACCAAAACTCATGTATCTATCCAGTTCATACAGTCCTTTCATATGGGGAAATGGAGTGGAACCCACAGCCCCTCACATCCACAAGAGCAAACACATCTAACTCACTTATTCCCCTATCACGTGCTTAGTAGACATTCAATTTTATTCAGTGGAACCACTAAAGAAACTTGGAATCAAGACTATGCAAACAACAGAACTAAGGCCCGAGTACAGCTGGCCTACCACTTCTCATTTTGAGTTTCTGTGCTCAAGAAATGGCTACCTGAGTACACAGATATCTGTCCTAAATTATGGCTTTTTTCCCAATACTTTGGAGATGTGAAATAGTTTAAAAGACACAATACTTTAATATAACATATAATTATCTATATAATATTATATATCTATAATATTATATATATAGATTAATATATAATATATAGTATATATTGGTCTTTTGGGGGGACAGTATCTCCCTGGAACTCTCTATGCAGAACAGGCTGGCCTGGAACTCAACTTTGTAGACCAGGCGGTCCTTGCACTCACAGAGATCAACCTGCCCCTGCCTCCCAAGTGCTGGATTAAAGTGTGCACCACAATGCCCAGCTCGATTTAGTATTTTAAGCTAGATATCTGCAGTAAAAATTTTGAAGGATTGGGGCTGGAGAGATGGCCTAGTGGTTAAGAGCACTGACTGCTCTTGCAGAGGACCCGGGTTCGACTCTAGCTCCTGGGGAAGCCAACGCCCACTTCTGACCTCTGCGGCATTGCATGACACAGGTGCACAGACCTACATGCAGACAGTACATTCATACACATAATAATAATAATAATAATAATAAATTTTGAAGGATTATCTGAAATCATAATCATACAAGTAAACATAATGAAATAGAGTCAGAAATGAAGAAAGAACCTATATTCCAGCCAAACTTGGTACACTCAGGTACAGGGTTCTGACAGGCATTCAAGTTCTGACAGATGAACTCCCTAACCGTTTACCTGCAATGTGTTTTCTACACAGCAGCTTCAGCGCCTTTCCCAAATTTCAGTGTCCTATTTGAGCCAAATGTTGTGTGTGAATAATAAGTCTATGGACATCCCTGGGTGTGAGGAACAAACCTTCTCAACCATTGACAAACACATGTTCTTGAGGCCCTGAAAATAGGCTTATACAAATACACAAGTGTATCAGCATCTTATACAAATACACAAGTGTGGGCTGGAGAGATGGCCTAGCAGTTAAGAGCGCTGACCACTCTTGCAGAGGACCCGGGTTCGATCCCCAGCACCCACATGGCAGCTGAGAACCGTCTGTAACTCCAATTCCAGGAGAACTCCAGTTCCAGGGGAATCCGACACCCTCTTCTGAACTCCACCTACATTCAGACAGTACATTCACACTCATAAATAAATAAATAAAAATTTTAAAAAAAGTTTAAAAAAAAAAACAACAAATACACAAGTGTATCAGCATCTTATACAAATACTCAAGTGTATCAGCACCTTGGGGTTTATTCTCCAAGTCCAGTTTTGTCTTGATTTTTGTTTATTGTGTTCTGTTTTAAGACTCACCATGTAGTCCTGGCTGGCCTGGAACTTCCTAAATAGTTACTGGCTGGCCTCCAACTCACAGAGATCCTCCTGCATCTACCCCCCAGACTATAACGGGATTAAAGGTGTATACCAACAAGCTCTGCTCTCTTCTACAGTCCAGGATCCCATCCTAAGGAATGGTGCCACCCACGGTGGGCAGGTCTTCCCACCTCAACTAACCTAATGGAGATAATCTCCCATATACACTCCCAGAAACTTATTCTGAGAAAAACCCACTCAGGTGAAGAGTGGCAGAAGGTACTTTCCCCGTGGAGGGATCTACAGATGTGCCAGTTATTGGCAAAAGAAGAATCTGGAGTTCAAAGAAGCAAATAGAAACCAGTGGATGTGAGTTCAAACAACAGACACCAGGGAAAGAGTAACAAGTGATTTTTCTTTTTAGACAACATCTCACTATGTAGTGCTAGCTGGCCTGGAACTTGCTATGTAGACTAGGTTAGCCTGGAACTCACAGAATCCAACTACCTCTGCCTCCTAAATGTTATGATTAAAGGTGTGCGCTACCACACCCAGTAAAAGTGATGGGTTTTAAAAGGCTAGAGGGAGCCACATTATGTAAAATAATGAGCTGAGGATGGCTCAGCAGCTAAGAGCTCATACTGCTCTTGCAGAGAATCTGAGATCCACTCCCAAGTAGTTTGCAATCACCTATAACTCCAATTTCAGGAGGATTCAACTCCTTTGGCAACTCACTCATGTGCGCATAGCCACACATAAATGCACATGCACATAATTATAAATAAAAAAATAAGCTGGGCTTATTTTTAACCCTAACCCTAACCCCCATGCCTTTAATCCTAGCACTTGGGAGGCAGAGGCAGGAGGATCTTTGTGAGTTCAAGGCCAGCCTGGTCTACAAAACAAATTCCAGGACAGCTGGGGCTACAGGGAGACCCTGTCTCAAAAAGACCCAAAAAAATAAAAAAAGAAAAAAAGAAAAAGAAAAATAGCTGGGCCTGGTGGCACATGCCTTAATCCTAGCCTTGGGAGGCAAAGGCAGGCAGATCTCTGTGAGTTCAAGGCCAGCCTGGTCTACAAAACAAATTCCAGGACAGCTGGGGCTACAGGGAGACCCTGTCTCAAAAAGACCCAAAAAAATAAAAAAAGAAAAAAAGAAAAAGAAAAATAGCTGGGCCTGGTGGCACCCACCTTTAATCCCACCACTTGGGAGGCAGAGACAGGCACATCTCTGTGAGTTCAAGTCCAGCCTGGTCTATATAGCAAGTTCCAAGCTAGTTGGGGCTACAGAGAGACCCTGCTTCAAAAATAAATAAATGAATAAATAATCATCAGTCTTCCAGAAGACTGAAAAACTGATAAAAGAAATGGTGTAGAAGGGAAAAAACAAACTTTACAATAAGCTTCTGTTATTCTTCATACAGTTTGTATGAAAATTATATTTATAAACTGGGCATGGTGTTGCACGCCTTTAATCCCAGCATTCAGGAGGCAGAGGGAGGAGGATCTCAGTGAGTTCAAGGCCAACTTGGTCTACATAGTGAGTTCCAGACCAGCTGGGACTACAGGGAGAATAAAATAAAATAAAATTGTATTTATTATTTAAAATAACTTGGTTTTTTTTGTGAAGTAATTGATAGTTTCTGGAAATTGGTTATTTTTATTGGATTTTTGATAGATGTATATAATCTTCTGCTTAAAATATATATATATCCTGCTGGGCATGGTGGTGCACACTGTTAATCCCAGCACTTGGGAGGCAGAGGCAAGCAGATATTGGTGAGTTCAAGGCCAACCAGCCTGGTCTTCATAGTGAGTTCCAGGACACCTGGGGCTACAGGCAGACCCCGTCTCAACAAAGACCCTCCCCCCCAATTGATGGCTCAATGATTAAGAGCACATACTTCCAGCATCAGAGTTTGGTTCTCAGCACCCATGTTGGCGAGCTCCTACCTGCAACTCCAACTCCAGAGGATCTGGCACCTCTGGTCTGTAAGGGCATCTGCACTGAGGTGCACTTACCCACACTCAGACACACCCATCTACCCTCATATATATATAATTTGTTTGCTTGTTTGTTTTAATCGCATTATTTGTTTGTGTATGTGTTCATACCTAGGAAAGCTGAAGAAGTTAGAAGATAACTTTGAGGAGTCAGTTCTCTCTTTTTACTATGTGGGTCCCAAGAATTGAACTCAGGTCATCAAGCTTAGTGGCAGGTGCCTTACTGCCTGAGCCCTCTCCCAGGCTCTATAATTTAAAAAATAATGAAAATGAATTTTTTTAACAGAAATATGTTATCTCTGGGTATAATGGCTCATACTTAAAATCCCTGTAGTTAGTAGGCTTAGGCAGAAGGACTGTCATGAATTTTAGGCCAGCCTGGCCTATGTAATGAGTTCTAACCTGGGCTACCCCCCATTCTAAAAAAAAATTAACTAAATAAATACATATACTTTCACAGTGTCTTTTCAGTTAGTAAAACTTAATTAGTTAGTTAATATGTAAAGACATATTAAAGGTGTTCACCTTTAAATCAGATCATTATATCTTTAAACATTTATGATTTGGGCCAGGTGTGATGGCAGCACCTTTAATCCCAGCACTTGAGAGACAGTGGCAGTCAGATCTCTGTGAGTTCAAGGCCAGCCTAGTCTACATGGTGAGTTTCAGGCCAGCTGGGGCTATAGGGAGACCCTGTCTAAAAAAAAAAAAATTATATATATATGATTCTAGTGTGTGGGATTTGGTTTTGTTTTCTTTGTATTTTTGGTTTGTTTTGTTTGTTTGGTCTTTTTCAGATTTCTGTGACTTCTAGGCCAACCAGAGGTACATAGTGAGATCCTGTACCTCCCATTCCCCAAAAAAGTTATCTGAAAAAATGAACAAACTAAAAAACACCGTGAATCAACAAAGAACAAAACAACAAAATAGAGGCTGGGGAGATAGCTCCTTCAGTAAAGTGCTTGCTAAGAAAGCAGGAAGGTTTAAAAAGCTGGGTGTGGCTGCAAGACCCTGTAATGGGAGAGGGGGTGGGGACAGAGACTGGCAATTGGCAGGTCTCTGGAGTTTACTTGGAATTTAGCTGAATGAGTGAGCTAGATGCACATATTTAAATAAATACATAAATAATGAATAAGGTGGAGAGCAATTGAAGGAAATACTTTACATGGACCTCTGACTCTCCTCCATGCATGCCTGCACATGCATGAACACACACAGAAATCTAGGTGAGGTGCTTCATGCCTGTAGTCCTACTACTTGGGAGACTGAGGCAGGAGGATCCTCTTGAGTTCCAGGCCAGCCAGGATTACAGTGAGATCCAATCTCCAAAAAGCAGAAAGGAGCCAGCTTAGGTGGTGCAGATCTTTAACCCCAGAACTTGTCAGGTGGAGGTAAGGAGGATCAGGAATGCAATGTTGTTTTTAGCCACACAGCAAGTTTAGGATTTTCCCAGGTTACATGAAACCTTATCTCAAAAAACACCCAAGCAGGGGCTGGAGAGATGGCTCAGGGGTTAAAAGCACTGGCTACTCTTGCAGAGGAACAGGGTTCGATTCCCGGCACCCACATGGCAGCTAACAGGGGAATCTGACACCCTCTTCTGACCTTCATGGGGATTGCATGACATATGTGCACTTATATACATACAGGCAATGCACTTACACACACACACACACTCTCGAAACCAACACCCAAACCAAAACAATGGAGCAAGTAATGCTAATAATAATAATGTTCCATTGAATATGAGCTAAAGTTAAAAACAAAACAAAACAAAACAAAACAAAAAAACAGATCCAGGTGGGAGGCACAGGCAGATTTCTGTGAGTTCAAGGCCAGCCTGGTCTACATAATAAGTTCAAGGCCAGCCTGGTCTACACAGTGAGTTCCAGGCCAGCTGGGGCTACAGGGAGACCCTGTCTCAAAAAGATCAAAAATATTTTTCTTTTCTTTTTTTTTTTATTTTTGAGACAGGACCTCCTTGTAGCCCCAGCTGTCCTGGAACTCACTGTGTAGACCAGGCTGGCCTTGAACTCACAGAGATCTGCCTGCCTCTGCCTCCCAAGTACTGGAATTAAAGGTGTGTGCCACCATGCCAGCCAAAAAATATTTTATTATTTATTTATTTATTTATTTATTTATTTATTTATCATTGTTTAATTTTATGTATGTGAGTGTGTTGTCTGCATGCATGTAAGTGCACCCATATCATGCAATGCCCATGGAGATCAGAAGAGGGCATTGGATCCCCTGGAACTGGAAACCCAGGTCTTAGCCAGTGCCTTTAACCCATGAGCTATCTCTCCAGCCCCTGTCCCTGTTCTTTGAATGCTAGAGTTAGAGGTGTGCAGCACCATACCCTGTTTTTGTTGCATTCTTGTCTACAAAGATAAAGTATACTAAAAGATAAAAAATGTGGAGGCTGGAGAGATGGCTCAGTGGTTAAGAGAACCCCCTATTTTTGCAGAGGATGTAGGTTCGATTCGCAGCACCCACACAGTGGCTAACAACCATCTGTAGCTCTAGTTCCAGGGAACTCTGATGCCCTCTTCTGGCTCCATGGGTATTACACCACACAGGTGTACTTACACATATGCAGGCAATACACTCATACACATAAAATCAAAATAATAATGAATAAAATTTAAAAAAAAGGCCAGGCATGGTGGCTCACACCTTTAATCCTAGCACTCAGAAGGCAGAGGCAGGCAGATCTTTCTGAGTTCAAGGCCAACTGGGGCTACAGGGAGACCCTGTCTCAAAATGACCAAAAAAAAAAAAAATTACATTAAAAAAGATCAAAAACATAAATAAAAATAAGGTGGTGCATGCCTTTAATCCCAGCACTCAGGAGGCAAAGGCAGGGGTGGATCTCTGTTTATTCAAGGCCAGCCTGGTCTACAGAACCAGTTCCAGGACAGCTGGGGCTACAGGGAGACCCTGTCTCAAAAAGAAAAAAAAAAAAAAAAAAAAGAGATGAAATAATTGTGGTCTAGGGTGTTTGTCTATATGCTGATCTGTGTTAGAGCCATAATATGAGTTTTTGTTTGCTTGTTTGTTTTGTTTTCCTTTCATTTTTGTTTTTTTGAGAGGATCTCATGTATTTCAGGCTGGCCTCAAACCCAATTTGTATCAAGGATAACCATGAATTTCTGATCATCCTGTCTGTACTTCCCAAGTGCTGGGATTATAGTAATGTGCCACCATGACTTGTTTATATTGTGCTGGGGATCAAACTCAGAGCTTCTGGTGTCCTAGACAAGTACTCAATCAAATGAGCTACATCCCCACCCAGAAAATGAATTTTTTTTTTTTGTCTTTAGTCCCAGCTGACCTGGAGCTTGCTATGTAGGCCAGGCTGGCTTTGAACTCACAGAGATCTGCCTGTCTCTGCCTCCTGTGTGCTGGGATAAAAGGCATGTGCCACCACATCCGGCAGATTTATGGTTTCCTTTGTTCTTTTTTTCTCAAAGCTTCATAATCCTGGAATGGTGGTGCATAGCTTTAATTCCCACACTTGGGAAGCAGAGGCAGGCTGATCTCTGTGAGTTCAAAGCCAGCCTGGTCTACAGAGTTCCAGGACAGCTGGGGTTACAGGGAGACCCTGTCTCAAAAAAGCAAAACAAAAAGCTTCATGAGATTGTTATTACATTGGAGCATGGTGTTTGTGATAACCTGAATCTTTGTCCCTTGACCATGATCACTCACTCACTTTGGCCCTAGAATAAACTTTTATTCCCTTTGAGGTAGAACTATGCTTTTTCCCACAGTGCAAATACCAGTTTCACCACTTATGACCTGTGTGACCTACTGTAATCAGAGTCTCAGCTCCAGCATTTCCAACAAGCTAGGGTCTGCCACACATCCCAATGTATCAATTAAGGACACAAGTAATAGAGAAGAGAAAGACGGTTTGATCCATGTGCTCATTGAAAAGAGTAACAGATAAGGTGGGGGGCCGATGACCCAAGTCCTTGTTCAGGACACTAGTGTGAACTCTAGGTTTAAACAGAGAAAGAATGGGGGAGTGCAGTATGTACAATTAAGCAGCTCTGGGCAAGGTATGGTCTAGTTGATCACTGATGCAGTTCAGGTTCTGCAAGACAGTCTAAAGTAGCCCTTATTACTGGAGAGGACAAGCTGACAGTCTAGAGATAACCTTGCTCTTCCAGAGGGCAGACTCTTTGCCATCACAGATAACTGCCCTCAGTTAGAGGAGTGCAGGCTCTGTTTTTCTGGATTTCAAAATTACTTCAGATTTGAGACAAAGACTAGAAACCTTTATTTGCCTTTGGGGGAGGGTGTGTTGAACAGACCATTGTAAAAAGCTGAAAGTTACTCTTATCTTTGTGCACTCAGCCTAGAACTGGAATGAGATAGGTTAGTTATTACTAGTTTTTAGATAGACATTCCTTGAATGCTTAACAAGCCTAGATATGCAGAGGTAAACAGGTGACCAAAAGAAGAGACTGGGGGCTGGAGAGATGGCCTAGCGGTTGAGAGCGCTGACCGCTCTTGCAGAGGACCCGGGTTCGATCCCCAGCACCCACGTGGCGGCCGAGAACTGTCTGAAGCTCCAGTTCCAGGAGGGCTCCAGTTCCGGGGGAGTCCAAGACCCTCTTCTGACCTCTGCGGCATTGTACGACACGGGTGCACAGACTTGCATGCAGACAGTACATTCATGCACATACAGAAATAAATAGAATTAAAAAAAATTAAAAAAAAAAACAAAAGAAGAGACTGGTACAAAATGAAGGCAGACATGCCAGCATTCCATCCTTAAATGAGGAGTCAGTGCTTTTTAATAAGAAAAGTTTTTATGTGTGTGTGTTATGCCTACATGTATGTAAGTGTACTGTGTCATTCAAAGCCCACAGAGGACAGAAGAGGGGGTCAGATCCCCAGGAGCTGAAGTTATGGATGGTTGTTAGCCACCATGTGGGTGCTGGAATTTGAACCTGGGTCTTCTGCAAGAGCAGTCAGTGCTCTTAACTGTGGAACCATTTCTCCTGCTTGTTATATGTTCTGAATTGTAATTCCTAAGAGCTACAATAAAAGTCTTTGTCTTTCAGTGTTCAAATTTAAATTGATTGGCAACGGGAAGAACTAGCATTCACATTTTAACAGTGATAATAACATTTAAAAAAGAGTGGCCAGGTGTGGTGGCAGAGGCATGCGGATCTTTGTGAGTTCAAGGCCAGACTGGTCTACAGAGTGAGTTCTAGGAGAGCTGGGGCTACAGGGAGACCCTGTCTCCAAAAGACCAAAAAAAAAAAAAAAAA